>JBAIZL010000006.1:30601556-30714056 GCA_036971475.1 Prosapia bicincta | reverse complement strand
ATCTTACCCTCCACATTGCTCTATTAGATTGAGAATGGACACTTTATAAATACAGAAATAATTTTATAACAATAATAAGCACTTCGAACCCTTCTTAAGAGTAAGAAGAAGTAAAATAAATAAATGTATTTTTCTAGAGTAAAATAAATAGAATTCTAGAAAATACGAATTCTCGTAATATGCTACAATTTGATCTCCCGTTAAAAGTGATATTGCCTCAAAATGGCATTATCTTTAAGTAAAATACCATAGCGCCAAAATAACCACTACTGAAATTGAATCGACTGTAGTTGCCTTCTTGATCAGCTGTACCGACTTTTATTTGTTGTCGTGTGTTTGTGTTTTATAGGTTATCTCTGGAGATTCGTAGTGCTCGAAACCTGCCTTTTCGTACACAACAGTTCGAACAAGATGGAGCAACCAGCAACACTACCTTAGACAACTTTATTTTGCTTCAAGAAACGTTTGGCAACCGCCTCATCTCTCTTAGAACAAACTTCCTTCACCCAGGATCTTACTCCTCTCACGCCCACGTCTGGGTAATGATGAAGGAGAAGATTGTCTGTGAAGACCCACCAACCACCATCGTCCAACTACAGAAAAAAATAACCATGTGTATAAAGAGCATGAAACAAGCCCTCTTCTTCAAAATGATGCTAAACCTCCAAGATCGGTACGAGTGTTGCCTCAAATTGAACGTAGGTCATATAGAATATGTTAATACACGAGTATAACTAATGTATCTTCTTTTTACTTGTATGTGTTTGTAAAACTATGTAAATAAAAGAAAACGTTTCAAGGGTTCCGGTAGACTACTGTTTATTTTGGCGCATACAGTAAATGAAAACTTTAATACCCTACGATTTGTTGCCAGCTTATTCCCTTTAGGTAAAATTAAAACTTAACCTATCCTACCTTCAAATTGATTTTAGTTTTAAATCATTTCCCTACATTTCTAGAAACAAATAAAACATGATGTAAGTAATGTTTATGAATTGCTTAGTGATGTTAACTTTAAAACATAGAAATTCAATATAAATTCGATTACCGTACTCATACATCTACCAGAATCTAAATAAAATTAAAAGGGTATTTGAAAGTCACGGGTATGAAATTGAAGTTGCATAAAGACTACAGTGTTTCCCTAGTACAGAAAATAGTGCACATGTATAATCCTAAAACGTGTTCTACTTTGATAGGAAAATACTTTTTTAATTTCAATCCTGCTATAGATAGAAACAAAATCAACTTTCTGAATTAAAGGTAATTACCTGCATTTATATTATATTAGTGATACCGTTAGGCAGCCATAAAACCTCCCTGGGGAGAGATCAGTATCGACCTTGAAGGGGGACGGGTACATAAGCTAATTAGACGCATGTTAAAAAAAAAAAAATTAATAAAATAAGTTCCATCTAGATGATATTTTTAAACTACAAAATATGCTTTAAATTAATTAATTAGTATTGCTTTAATTTAAATACAGACAATAAAAACAAATTGAAAATGTTTAAAAACATTAATGCTATTTAAATTGACCCTGTTTGAAGTAGACAGCTTCTTATGTATATACGTAATAAAATATTATACGTATTACATTATGCGTTACATTATACGTTATAATGTATTATACTTATTATATGTAGACGACGTTATAATACTATAACAAAGAAATAAAAGACAATGCCAACAACTCCAAACATCTATAAACAAAATACACAAAAATATGCAGTTCCCTGCAGAAATTGAAAACAACAAAACATTGAATTTCTTAGACATCACCATAGCAAAAAAATCAAAACGAACATGAATTCAACATGTACCGCAAGCGGATCATGACAGACTCACCGATACACAACACATAGAACCACCCAATACAACATAAACACGCAACATTTTCTACAAAGATTAAACAAGATACCTATGTCCACAACTAACTACACAGAGGAACTAAAGATAATAAAATATTTAGCTCACAAAAACGGATATGACAATTATTTAATAGACAAACTACACAAAAAATACTCAACAAGAACAGTAACAACAACACAAGCAACAAAAACAAAAACACGAACAAATTCATCACCCTCACATACATAAACAAACTCACAAATATAGTTATTACTTGCCACCAGACGTTTTGTTAACTAAGGGTTGTTAAATTGTTAACTTGCACTTGGAGGAAACGTTTTCGTCCTTACGACTTCTTCAGACGCCTTTAGTTAATAAAAAGGCAGGTCGCAAGTAATGTCAAAGTGTAATAAGTAATTAACAACCAGCTCGTCATGAACAAGAACAATTTTTCGATATTTAATTTCTAATAAAATATTTAGAAGAAAATAACATCCTTTGGAGGGTAATTAATAACCCTATTGCTGGCATTTTTTAATTGTATTAGCGCATCGACTAATTATATTTTACATTCTTAGTTAATTACAAGATGTAGAAAACTATTTACTATATTTTAAAACTAATATTTTTATTCCGATTTTGAATAATATTTTAAAAACATTTTGAAATAAACTCTTCGTTTGGTTTGCTTTTAAGCTTTCAGATAAATAACGCCTCACTGAACGTTTCCTTTTTCTGTCAGTGTTGCCAACATTTATTATTCCCAACACAAAAGCTGGGTACACACTTTAACAGTTTTGCTCCAAGCCATGGTGCCATTTATTTGATTGTTTTCACAATGTTCCATTGATTCCGCTCGCAAAACGCCCACATTTTAGAAAGAGTAAAAACAAAAGCAGAATTGATTGTCCGGCTGTGTATTGTTTCGGTGATGTATGGTTGCCGTCCATCTTGTGTTGATATTGCGGCCAGCCTAGTGATTTGCAGTTTGCTGGAGTTTAATTGGCCATGATCGATCCGAAAACCACTTCGGAAATAATCTCTAATGGATTTTTAATTCCCTATTCTGAATGTAAAAATATAATATATTTATCAAATAAAACGTTGTTTTTGACAAAATATGCTTTTCAAAGCTTTCTTTACTGTAGTATAAACCTAAAACATGGGTCTTTAATGAATGCGAAAATAGCATAATAATTCTTGTTACTGAAGATTAGGTAAACATAATAATTGACACAAAAATTAGTTTGTTTTACAATTCCTTATAGCTCACACTATCCTAATTTTCAATCGTTAATAAAATACCTTTATATCCGTCCAATCATGTTAAAATACATTTCTTTGAATCTATAGTGAATGAAAATTTATTTTAATACAGTGTTTCAAATATTTGTTCGATTATTAAATTATAAAAATTTGGAGGATATAGGTCGGATTCGAACTGAGTATCTTCATGTTCGAAGTCTAGAGCTTACTCCCTGAGCTAACTTTCCAATAGCTAAAAGTATTTATCAAAGTTGAAGATCATTTTTTTTGGTCCCCATTTGGTTGCCTTGGAAACCTTAATTGCATAAACTTAAATTGTTGCCATGGTTACCACACAATATCATAAGTAATGCGCTAGGATTAAAATTAATAAAAAGAATAAAAATCAATAATTAAACTGGACCGGTATCGGGCTTTACTTCACAAACGGACAATGCGAAAATATAGCGAAAAGGAACTACAGCACAGTGTAAGCGTCAAAAAAAAAATGAAAGGGTATAAATAATAACAAATAAAAATAACAGTCTAACACCAAACATCAAAGGAAAATGAAAACTTGTAAGGAAATTCACTTTCTATTTAGTCACTTTATATTGTTATGCTGACATATGTATATACATACGTAAAATAATTGTAATTATAAAATAAAAAAAACTTAAAATTTTTCTTTGTAGATTAAAGTAGGAATTGACTTTTGGAAACAATTTTTATATTACTTGTTCTCATCGTTCGTCACAATTTTGCTACCCTTACCTTAAATATTAGGTATTATTATTAACTGTTTTTTTTCTTTATTTATATCGTATGTACACGACGCATAATTGCAGCTTTGAAAAAACGACAACTAAAAGACAACTTCAAGTTCGATCTGGCAAACTTACTCATTTCACCCTCTACAATCAATTAAACATAGATGTTTGTTAATGTAGATAGAAATAAGAAACAAATGTGTTAATAAAATGGTAAAATCAATTCTATCCCATAACCTAATCCATTTAGGTTTCGTCATGACCTGGGGAGCAGTTTCATTTAACACCAGCTGTGTTTCGCCACAGCGAAAACGAAAATTCAATAACCACAGAACCATTATAATGCAAATATTAATTTAAAAAAGAATTCAATTTTAATATTTACCCGTGTATATAAAGAAAACGACAACCATTCCGAATGTAACAGACAGACACGGAATTAGTTCCATGAATTGTCACTAGAGCGTCGCGCCGTTACAAAAGGCCGTGTCTATAATTCGTCACGGTAGGATCCGTAATACACGTATAATATATCCAGAACTACATTGTCAATATTATCCTATCCCTTACATATGTTGCCTTTTGTTCGACTCATTAGCCACGGTGGATCCGTTCACAATGACTCGATCCCTTTCATCTTCAAATCGATCTGTTTCTTTTCTCTTATTCTCTTTCCATTGCCGTTCTTGCCACCCTAAAAATGAAGAACCGAATCGTAATGTTATGGTTTCGAATTGAATCGCTCTAAGTCGCTTCTGTGGCTACACGTCTGATTTTCCCACAACCGTCTGTTTTAGCTTTGTCAGAACAAAGCAATCCTTTGAACCGTACCAACACGAGTCGGCCGATCCGGTTTTACTGTACTCTCGCTAATGCAGTATTTATTATGAAGTATATTTATATTATCGGAGGTTAGTTTGCAAGGTTTTGTGCAGTAAAGCAGTCAGAACTTTCTTGTGGGTTGTCAGGTTTGACGTTCCTAGCGTATAAATCACCCCATTTACCAAAATTTATAAAAATACAAAACTCATTATAACGGAAACTTTTAAACCGTACATCCTTTATAACGGACTACATTTTGAAGAGACAGGAACCACACATTCACGACACCTACACGGCTAGTGGGACAGTCGTTTATTATTTTTATTCAATTAGGATTTTGACTAAATACGATTTAAAAAAAAAACTGTAAATAGTAAAACTAACCATAAATCTGTATACTCATCAGTAATATATATGATATTTACTTATCAAATCTGTTTGTAAACAAATATACACCCTGCTCTTATCAAAAAGCTGCTGACTTAAAACTGGCAATCTTTATCTTAAAAAGGGATTCAAAACGTACATTAGCATTTGAAAAAGTTGATTTGTGCTGAAAAGGTTTTGTGTATTTAAGTTCAGTTGCTACTAATTTACTATGTATTCAAATCTTACAAGAAATAATAAGGTTTTAATGAATGCTTTATATTTTTATTTTCATGTACCACAATTTTACAGACGTGGGCTTGCTTAGTCTGGCTTAGAGAGGTTTTGAAAGTTATTACACACTTTATCCTCTATACAAGAGATTCTGCCATTGTTATAGGTCTAAGCCTTAGCTAGTCCAGTTTTATTTCTCAAATATTCTGCCATAACCGCGCCAATATTCGCGCTAAGTTATTGAAAATTTTAAGCTTAAATAAAATCCTTTTATACAGCATCTACCTTATAATTAAAGCCTACTATTATAACTCCCTAGTTGGAGTTTGAAATTAATATGAAATTTGTTACAAAACCTGCCAATTTTTGTAGAATATAATGACTAAAAATAACCCTCGCCGTCCTTCTGTTGTGTGTGTAATAGTTTAAGTACTTATAAACAAATTCTGTTAGCTTCGCTTTTAAAATGAAGATAACAAACCAGAGATATAAACAGAAAATTAATAAAAATAAAGTAACATATTCTATGCCATTGTTCTACCACATAACCTATAACATAAAATCAGCTGTTCTAAGACATAACCTATAACATAAAATCAGCTGTTCTACCACACAACCTATAACATAAAATCAGCTGTTCTACCACACAACCTATAACATAAAATCAGCTTTTCTACCACATAACCTATAACATAAAATCAGCTGTTCTACCACATAACCCATAACATAAAATCAGCTGTTCTACCACATAACCTATAACATAAAATCAGCTGTTCTACCACATAACCTATAACATAAAATCAGCTGTTCTACCACATAACCTATAACATAAAATCAGCTGTTCTACCACATAACCCATAACATAAAATCAGCTGTTCTACCACATAACCTATAACATAAAATCAGCTGTTCTACCACATAACCTATAACATAAAATCAGCTGTTCTACCACATAACCTATAACATAAAATCAGCTGTTCTACCACATAACCTATAACATAAAATCAGCTGTTCTACCACATAACCTATAACATAAAATCAGCTGTTCCACCACATAACCTATAACATAAAATCAGCTGTTCTATCACATAACCTATAACATAAAATCAGCTGTTCTACCACATAACCTATAACATAAAATCAGCTGTTCTACCACATAACCTATAACATAAAATCAGCTGTTCTACCACATAACCTATAACATAAAATCAGCTGTTCTACCACATAACCTATAACATAAAATCAGCTGTTCTACCACATAACCTATAAGATAAAATCAGCTGTTCTACCACATAACCTATAACATAAAATCAGCTGTTCTACCACATAACCTATAACATAAAATCAGCTGTTCTACCATATAACCTATAACATAAAATCAGCTGTTCTACCACATAACCTATAACATAAAATCAGCTGTTCTACCACATAACCTATAACATAAAATCAGCTGTTCTACCACATAACCTATAACATAAAATCAGCTTTTCTACCACATAACCTATAACATAAAATCAGCTGTTCTACCACACAACCTATAACATAAAATCAGCTTTTCTACCACATAACCTATAACATAAAATCAGCTGTTCTACCACATAACCTATAACATAAAATCAGCTGTTCTACCACATAACTTATAACATAAATCAGCTGTTCTACCACATAACCTACAACATAAAATCAGCTGTTCTATCACATAACCTATAACATAAAATCAGCTGTTCTACCACGTAACCTATAACATAAAATCAGCTGTTCTACCACATAACCTATAACATAAAATCAGCTGTTCTACCACATAACCTATAACATAAAATCAGCTGTTCTACCACATAACCTATAACATAAAATCAGCTGTTCTACCACATAACCTATAACATAAAATCAGCTGTTCTACCACATAACCTATAACATAAAATCAGCTGTTCTACCACATAACCTTTAACATAAAATCAGCTGTTCTACCATATAACCTATAACATAAAATCAGCTGTTCTACCACATAACCTATAACATAAAATCAGCTGTTCTACCACACAACCTATAACATAAAATCAGCTGTTCTACCACATAACCTATAACATAAAATCAGCTTTTCTACCACATAACCTATAACATAAAATCAGCTGTTCTACCACACAACCTATAACATAAAATCAGCTGTTCTACCACACAACCTATAACATAAAATCAGCTTTTCTACCACATAACCTATAACATAAAATCAGATGTTCTACCACATAACCTATACCATAAAATCAGCTGTTCTACCACATAACCTATAACATAAAATCAGCTTTTCTACCACATAACCTATAACATAAAATCAGCTGTTCTACCACATAACCTATAACATAAAATCAGCTGTTCCACCACATAACCTATAACATAAAATCAGCTGTTCTACCACATAACCTATAACATAAAATCAGCTGTTCTACCACATAACCTATAACATAAAATCAGCTGTTCTACCACATAACCTATAACATAAAATCAGCTTTTCTACCACATAACCTATAACATAAAATCAGCTGTTCTACCACACAACCTATAACATAAAATCAGCTTTTCTACCACATAACCTATAACATAAAATCAGCTGTTCTACCACATAACCTATAACATAAAATCAGCTGTTCTACCACATAACTTATAACATAAATCAGCTGTTCTACCACATAACCTACAACATAAAATCAGCTGTTCTATCACATAACCTATAACATAAAATCAGCTGTTCTACCACGTAACCTATAACATAAAATCAGCTGTTCTACCACATAACCTATAACATAAAATCAGCTGTTCTACCACATAACCTATAACATAAAATCAGCTGTTCTACCACATAACCTATAACATAAAATCAGCTGTTCTACCACATAACCTATAACATAAAATCAGCTGTTCTACCACATAACCTATAAGATAAAATCAGCTGTTCTACCACATAACCTATAACATAAAATCAGCTGTTCTACCACATAACCTATAACATAAAATCAGCTGTTCTACCATATAACCTATAACATAAAATCAGCTGTTCTACCACATAACCTATAACATAAAATCAGCTGTTCTACCACATAACCTATAACATAAAATCAGCTGTTCTACCACATAACCTATAACATAAAATCAGCTTTTCTACCACATAACCTATAACATAAAATCAGCTGTTCTACCACACAACCTATAACATAAAATCAGCTTTTCTACCACATAACCTATAACATAAAATCAGCTGTTCTACCACATAACCTATAACATAAAATCAGCTGTTCTACCACATAACTTATAACATAAATCAGCTGTTCTACCACATAACCTATAACATAAAATCAGCTGTTCTACCACATAACCTATAACATAAAATCAGCTGTTCCACCACATAACCTATAACATAAAATCAGCTGTTCTACCACATAACCTATAACATAAAATCAGCTGTTCTACCACATAACCTATAATATATAATCAGCTGTTCTACCACATAACTTATAACATAAATCAGCTGTTCTACCACATAACCTACAACATAAAATCAGCTGTTCTACCACATAACCTATAACATAAAATCAGCTGTTCTACCACATAACCTATAACATAAAATCAGCTGTTCCACCACATAACCTATAACATAAAATCAGCTGTTCTACCACATAACCTATAACATAAAATCAGCTGTTCTACCACATAACCTATAACATAAAATCAGCTGTTCTACCACATAACCTACAACATAAAATCAGCTGTTCTATCACATAACCTATAACATAAAATCAGCTGTTCTACCACATAACCTATAACATAAAATCAGCTGTTCTACCACATAACCTATAACTTAAAATCAGCTGTTCTACCACATAACCTATAAGATAAAATCAGCGGTTCTACCACATAACCTATAACATAAAATCAGCTGTTCTACCACATAACCTATAACATAAAATCAGCTGTTCTACCATATAAAATATAACATAAAATCAGCTGTTCTACCACATAACCTATAACATAAAATCAGCTGTTCTACCATATAACCTATAACATTAAATCAGCTGTTCTACCACATAACCTATAACATAAAATCAGCTGTTCTACCACACAACCTATAACATAAAATCAGCTGTTCTACCACATAACCTATAACATAAAATCAGCTGTTCTACCACATAACCTATAACATAAAATCAGCTGTTCTACCACATAACCTATAACATAAAATCAGCTGTTCTACCACATAACCTATAACATAAAATCAGCTGTTCTACCACATAACCTATAAGATGAAAACAGCTGTTGTACCACATAACCTGTAACATAAAATCAGCTGTTCTACCACATAACCTATAACATAAAATCAGCTGTTCTACCACATAACCTATAACATAAAATCAGCTGTTCTACCACATAACCTATAACATAAAATCAGCTGTTCTACCACATAACCTATAACATAAAATCAGCTGTTCCACCACATAACCTATAACATAAAATCAGCTGTTCTACCACATAACCTATAACATAAAATCAGCTTTTCTACCACATAACCTATAACATAAAATCAGCTGTTCTACCACACAACCTATAACATAAAATCAGCTTTTCTACCACATAACCTATAACATAAAATCAGCTGTTCTACCACATAACCTATAACATAAAATCAGCTGTTCTACCACATAACTTATAACATAAATCAGCTGTTCTACCACATAACCTACAACATAAAATCAGCTGTTCTATCACATAACCTATAACATAAAATCAGCTGTTCTACCACGTAACCTATAACATAAAATCAGCTGTTCTACCACATAACCTATAACATAAAATCAGCTGTTCTACCACATAACCTATAACATAAAATCAGCTGTTCTACCACATAACCTATAACATAAAATCAGCTGTTCTACCACATAACCTATAACATAAAATCAGCTGTTCTACCACATAACCTATAACATAAAATCAGCTGTTCTACCACATAACCTTTAACATAAAATCAGCTGTTCTACCATATAACCTATAACATAAAATCAGCTGTTCTACCACATAACCTATAACATAAAATCAGCTGTTCTACCACACAACCTATAACATAAAATCAGCTGTTCTACCACATAACCTATAACATAAAATCAGCTTTTCTACCACATAACCTATAACATAAAATCAGCTGTTCTACCACACAACCTATAACATAAAATCAGCTGTTCTACCACACAACCTATAACATAAAATCAGCTTTTCTACCACATAACCTATAACATAAAATCAGATGTTCTACCACATAACCTATACCATAAAATCAGCTGTTCTACCACATAACCTATAACATAAAATCAGCTGTTCTACCACATAACCTATAACATAAAATCAGCTGTTCTACCACATAACCTATAACATAAAATCAGCTGTTCCACCACATAACCTATAACATAAAATCAGCTGTTCTACCACATAACCTATAACATAAAATCAGCTGTTCTACCACATAACCTATAATATATAATCAGCTGTTCTACCACATAACTTATAACATAAATCAGCTGTTCTACCACATAACCTACAACATAAAATCAGCTGTTCTACCACATAACCTATAACATAAAATCAGCTGTTCTACCACATAACCTATAACATAAAATCAGCTGTTCCACCACATAACCTATAACATAAAATCAGCTGTTCTACCACATAACCTATAACATAAAATCAGCTGTTCTACCACATAACCTATAACATAAAATCAGCTGTTCTACCACATAACTTATAACATAAATCAGCTGTTCTACCACATAACCTACAACATAAAATCAGCTGTTCTATCACATAACCTATAACATAAAATCAGCTGTTCTACCACATAACCTATAACATAAAATCAGCTGTTCTACCACATAACCTATAACATAAAATCAGCTGGTCTACCACATAACCTATAAGATAAAATCAGCGGTTCTACCACATAACCTATAACATAAAATCAGCTGTTCTACCACATAACCTATAACATAAAATCAGCTGTTCTACCATATAAAATATAACATAAAATCAGCTGTTCTACCACATAACCTATAACATAAAATCAGCTGTTCTACCATATAACCTATAACATTAAATCAGCTGTTCTACCACATAACCTATAACATAAAATCAGCTGTTCTACCACACAACCTATAACATAAAATCAGCTGTTCTACCACATAACCTATAACATAAAATCAGCTGTTCTACCACATAACCTATAACATAAAATCAGCTGTTCTACCACATAACCTATAACATAAAATCAGCTGTTCTACCACATAACCTATAACATAAAATCAGCTGTTCTACCACATAACCTATAAGATGAAAACAGCTGTTGTACCACATAACCTGTAACATAAAATCAGCTGTTCTACCACATAACCTATAACATAAAATCAGCTGTTCTACCACATAACCTATAACATAAAATCAGCTGTTCTACCACATAACCTATAACATAAAATCAGCTGTTCTACCACATAACCTATAACATAAAATCAGCTGTTCCACCACATAACCTATAACATAAAATCAGCTGTTCTACCACATAACCTATAACATAAAATCAGCTGTTCTACCACATAACCTATAACATAAAATCAGCTGTTCTACCACATAACCTATAACATAAAATTAGCTGTTCTACCACATAACCTATAACATAAAATCAGCTGTTCTACCACATACCCTATAACATAAAATCAGCTGTTCTACCATATAACCTATAACATAAATCAGCTATTCTACCACATAACCTATAACATAAAATCAGTTGTTCTACCACATAACCTATAACATAAAATCAGCTGTTCCACCACATAACCTACAACATAAAATCAGCTTTTCTACCACATAACCTATAACATAAAATCAGCTGATCTAGAAATCATATTTTATCACTTATTTTATGCCAAATAACTATATTGCATATCTTGTCTCTTTTGTGAAATGCTTTCCTTCCATATAAAATTAAAATTAATTCATTAAACCTAATTAATAAAATATTACTTGTTAAAACTATATTAACATCAAATGTCATCCACTACAAGTTTAAGAAATGTATTTTAACTTGAGTGGATAACGAAAAAATTATTTTAATAACAATTGTAAATCTGAAGAAGATATAGCCTATATAAAGGGAGTGTGAACTAATGGAAGGAATTGAAAAAATGCTAGTTTACCAACTTCGGCACGTTTCAATAAGAAAATCGCCATCTTCAGGGAGTTATCCCAGCTACAAAAAATTTAATTAAAGGTTTTAATAACTTTATCACTGAAACGAGTCACAGTTCATAAACTAGTATTTGAGGGCCATTATTTATTTAGACTATAGTTAGGCCTATATTCTTATAAGTATTCTGCTATAACAATGGAAAAGCCGATAAAAAAATACGATAAAAATCATTTAAAATCACTAAAATCATTTTAAATTTATTAATCACTTTAACATTAGGTTATGACTATCCGAACTTTAATTTTTTTTTAATTTGTAAAAACTTACTGAGACAGAACGTTTTCGATCACTATGTGGCGATCTTCGTCCCACATAGCGGGACTATCCCTCTGTCGATGAATTAACATTCACTGAACATAATGGACTACAAAATTCAAGATTTCAGTTAATTATTTTCTTAAGTTAATTACAGTTTGAAGTTATGCGACTAGGAACCGACAAGAAATATTTCAACGTAAAATTCTGGTTTGTTACATTGCACTTTTTAGATTAAAATGTTACATATTTAAATTGCCAAACGAGGGAAAAAACCGTTAGATATTATTGAATAATTAAACAAGTCTTTTATATTTCATTTTCAACGTAACCTAACTTTTTGGTTAATATCGTGTCTAGAGGTGGGAAATAACAAAACCTAACTTCAAATAAAGATACTGTTAAAATTCATTTAAAATCAAACGAATCTTTATCAGTTAATTACTTCAAGTCCATTAGGGCATAAAGTTCGACAAGGACTTGCCGAGAAATATTTCATAACGTTCCGTGTAAACCTGCAGCGGAACATTGACCAAACACAGAAGTTTTGCCGTCTATATTGTTACGGCTGGGTCCACAGCTTCTCGCCAGAAACAAGACATAAAAACGGAACGATAGAATGTCATCCCAGCTTATTAATGTCCCGCCATTGTCTGCCCATTATTAATTTATCAACAGAGCTGAAGAGTTTTTTTTAAAAAACCTCGCTTTCGAATCCATCAATCAATCTGTCAACTGCAAAGAACTTTGCTAGTCAATCATTTTTGGAGACTCTTTGGGTTTAAAGATTATTAATTATTCTTTCTTTTAAAAATGAAAAACATTCATTTGATTTTTAGTTAGTTTGGAAAAGCTATTGCAATAGCAAAGACAAAACCTGCTAAGAATTTCACTATGTATTAGTTTCACAAGCGTATCTATATCGTGAATATTTTTCTATTTAATTAATTTATACAATATCAAGAGCATAGCCGTACAATATTATTACAATAAAAATATTGGCAAAACCCCAAAATCACAAACATTATAATTAATATTAAAGTTACCTAATATTAAACCCTTATGTAAATTGCGATGACCATGTCATCATCATCATCATCATCATCATCATAGGGCTTTATTATGAAATTATAATCTAGAATACAATAATTTAGAAACTAGACTGAGCTAATTATTGTAATTTGTTGTATTCTAGATTATACGTACATTCTAGATTGCCGTACATTGAGGCAATGCCGTACATTGAGGCAACCCGTACATTGAGGCAATGCCGTACATTGAGGCAATGCCGTACATTGAGGCAATGCCGTACATTGAGGTAATGCCGTACATTGATGTAATGCCGTACATTGAGGTAATGCCGTACATTGAGGCAATCCCGTACATTGAGGCAATGCCGTACATTGAGGCAATGCCGTACATTGAGGCAACCCGTACATTGAGGCAATCCCGTACATTGAGGCAATGCCGTACATTGAGGCAATGCCGTACATTGATGTAATGCCGTACATTGAGGTAATGCCGTACATTGATGTAATGCCGTACATTGAGGTAATGCCGTACATTGAGGCAATGCCGTACATTGATGTAATGCCGTACATTGAGGTAATGCCGTACATTGATGTAATGCCGTACATTGAGGTAATGCCGTACATTGAGGCAATGCCGTACATTGAGGCAATGCCGTACATTGAGGCAATGCCGTACATTGAGGCAACCCGTACATTGAGGCAATCCCGTACATTGAGGCAATGCCGTACATTGAGGCAATGCCGTACATTGATGTAATGCTGTACATTGAGGTAATGCCGTACATTGATGTAATGCCGTACATTGAGGTAATGCCGTACATTGAGGCAATCCCGTACATTGAGGCAATGCCGTACATTGAGGTAATGCCGTACATTGAGGCAATTCCGTACATTGAGGTAATGCCGTACACCAGGTTTACAATGTCTAGGAAGTGAGTAGGGAGCAATGTTTAATGCCGTTAGCTTCCGGTAACAATATAAAACATGTTTAGAGGGCGTTGTTCAGAAATCTCCAATAAGCTGTTTATTAACACAAAGTTTTGTTGCTTTCTTCACTTCACTTCTAATTTCCAACCCCGAATATATAAGAGGTAAGTACAACCACGTCATAGCTATAGTCCTTTCAATACTTTCATTACCGAATTTATATATAAGAGAATGAATCATTACAGTTTTCGCTTTTTTAGTTGATTCAGTAGTTGGTCAGTAATGAGTTTTAATGCAACTCGAGACAGATCGGGGCAACGACGTACGGAGCGTACGGTATTGCCCAGTAAGCATTATTATGATAAAACTGTACTTCAGATGATTAATGAACCTTTCATTCTAACTTAAAATCCCTTAATATGAAAACGCCAATAGTCAAATGTTCATTCGACGGATGGTAAAAATTGGCAATGATTAACGCACAGAGCTAGTTGGACACTTATTTTTATGAAATCAAATGTATATAACAATATAGTACCATTGCGTCGCTTTTCAATAAGACATATAGTAGAGTTTCAAACATTGAAGAAAAGTGAACTATCATATCTCCAAGTAGTTTTAGTTTCTAAAACATGATTTAGCTCAAGTTGTACATTATGGCTTAGGCGTTTCCAAAATTGTTATATCTAAATTCCACTTTTAGATTCAGTTTTTAAACGAATCTATATTTTAAATAGTTCAATATACGAGTACAGTAGGCCTACATTATTTTGTAAAGTATTTTCATAAACAATGCTTTTATCTTGTATTACACTAAATACATTCCATTTTTGTGATACTCAATAAATAAACCAAATCTTATGTCTGTGTTAAATTTTATTCTTACGTTATCACCCCAAGACCTATATGAAACTGCCCCGAGCCGTACTGTGCAGTGTCTACGTAACTGTTAAATTTTTACTAAGTTGTAATTGTGGACAAATTGAAAAAAAAATGTATTTTATAATACTTTCTAGTTACTATCGTGTAAATATTTCGCTGTGAAATATTTAAAAATTAAGGAGATAGGTGAACATTTTCCTTAAGTGTAGGCATTACCTCGATTTCCCCTACATCTTTAAGTAATAGATTTCTAACTATGAGGAAGTTGGCTCAGTGCCAAAGTGCTGATTGTTAAACTCAGTTCGAATCCGACCGGGACATCAAGTTTTTAATTTAATTATTTAAGAAATATTTAAAAATTAAGGAGATAGGTGAACATTTGCCTTAAGTGTAATCATTACCTCGATTTCCCCTACGTCTTTAAGTAATAAATTTCTAACTATGAGGAAGTTGGATCAGTGCCAACGTGTTGATTGTTAAACTCAGTTCGAATCCGACCGGGACATCAAGTTTTTAATTTAATTATTTGAGAAATATTTTTTAAAAAAAACTATAATTAAATCAATTATCACCCCCTATAGGTTGAAAAAAACGTATTTTATTAACTATGGAAAATTTGAACAAGATATACCTATACAAGGAGATTGTGAATTAATAATAGGAATTGAATAAGCAGAAACATAACAATCCTTGGAGACTATTAACCGTCGAGACAAATAATTCTGTAAGATGAATTAGCAATTAGTCCAAATACAACTTGCACAGACCTGTCACTACTCAATATATTACTCGCATTTTACGATTTTCAATCTCTGATAAAGGAACAACTGGACGGAGGGTGAATTATATGCATTTACTACCTTATCAGAATTCTTCATTGAAAATTGTTAACTTTATAAGAATCATTCTATGGTATAAACCGATATTATCGAATAGATAACTTATAATCCTTTATATAAGCATGATAACAAGTTGTTAAAGTTTAAACAATAATTTACATGGAATAAACTATTCCTGAGAGCAAGGTTAGAACCTGCCTTCCAGATTCCCAACAAGTCCCGCCTACACATCACATACAATGCGTTTTTTCCAATTCGTTCTGACACAACTTGTAAATCCACGTAAACCTAACCTATTCATTCAAGTTTTTCTACTCTAGTGATTGTCAACAAAGACCTAATCAAAGGTGATGTTTTTGCATTTATGTACGCTCTGTTACTTAAAATTACTTCCTCAACAAGTGGTTATTAATGTCAGTGCTTAGCATCTGAAACAAGTAATATAAAAAAAATTAAGTAAATTCTCACTGAGGTTTACAAAGAAACATTCCATTTAAATCACACTAGAGCACTATTTATGATATTGTGTTGTAGCCCTGGTAACAGGTGAAGGTTGTACGGTGAAGGTTTCGACGACAACGAGATGGGGGGGGGGATTGATATAAATCTTTAAGATATATATTACTAGGTATTGGAAAATTGGCGCAGTAACAAGACGCACTATACTTTTAACTTGAGGATTCACAGTTCGAATCTGGCTGGAGCCCCAAAATTTTTATAATTTATTTATTGCATATATATTTGAAAAAACTGTGTTAACATCAATTATCATCCGCTAAAGGTTCAAAGAAAAGTATTTGAGCTTATTTGGATGAATAAAGACGAATTTTATTAACGATTTAAAGTTTGTGCAAGATATATATTATAAGAATGTGAGCTAATAGTCGGAATTTATTAATAAAAATAAAAACAGCTCACTTTACAAACACAACATATCAGCAACGTATGTTTACAAACCCATCAGCTAATGCATACGTAACGTTATAATCACAATGTTTCATTATTAAACAGACGTCTCTATACAAATATATTGCAACGTAGTTACAATGTATCTAGTTTGGAAAGGTTTGATTAAAAGGAAATCAACTCTTGAGACGAGCCATACACAATATGGTAACCACTTACATATCGTCCAGAACGGGTCTACGGACATCGAGCCCCAAATGTAAGGAGCAGGCTTCGACAGATCTGAACACCCTCAAACGCCACGTGCTCCATGGACGCTGAGCTTTTCGCCATCAATGGTGTTCGCCAGAGGTAATTGACTCAGTCCCAGCAGGAGATATGTATAAATAAATAAATAACTGGAAACGAACTGATATAACAATATGGGTCTACTTATTCACCACGCATTTCAAAGACTTGTGTCATCATCAGTGACACTGCTACAAATTATAATTGCCTTATGAGCGCGTTTATTTATTTATAGCCTAAACTCACAAACCAGCTTAATTATTACTTGGAGCTATGTATTTGGCGGACTCAAAGTCAGCGTTTCTATCCCTCAATTGTTCAAATTCTTGTGCATGGAGCGTAGAATGAATAAAATTAGAGGAATGACCAAAAAACTAGCAGTTATTGGAAGTATTTTAACAATGCAGTGTGAACCTGGTCACTGTGGGGTATCTGGAAACGATATGACTGGTAAGATAGCCAGAGATGTGATAGAAATGGCACCAGTGCACCAAACTCTACCGTCGCTCAGTGGCTGCAAGGATAAGGTCAGTGGGACTCCTTCAAGGAATAATCGGATGGAAGTCTTCTTCAGCTGGGAGAGCGTTATTTAAAATTCAGCCAAAACCAGCTGACCCTGCGCTACATCGAGGGTTGCCAAGAGTTGTTTCGTCATTTCCCGCCAGAGCGCGGTTAGCCACAATACCTCAATGGAATACATATATATGTGTTCATCCTCGCTGGCTCAACATTAAGTCCACCGTGTGGTTTACAAGGTAAAACACTCAAGCACATCATCTGCAGTGCCCAGTTCCAAACAAGGAAAGAGAGAAACTAAAGAGTGAAGTAAAGAAACGTAAAAAATCCTCTCGTCGCCAAAATCTTGGCCATTGGCATCAAAAACAATCCTGCGACATCTGTATAGCCTAGTGCTGGCAGTCGAGGACCAAGAAGTGAGTAAGAACAGGTTTGATTTAAAACAAACTGGAAGACTTTACAGTCTATGACTTTCACGAAACTTAACAAGTTAATTAATTAACGACTTTTCCATCTTATGCTTTAAGTAATTTTTCTTAAAACCCTACTGAGACACAATGTGGTACTTTGGTATTATACCGATCACACACCTAAAGGAAGTGCAGGACATTACGGAATGAAAATATACATAAATATACCTCATTAAACTTTTACATTTCTTACAATCAAATCTATTCTTACTGGATACTTCATAGGTATATTTTGTTACAGGTATATAAAATAGCTCAATAATGTTGTATAGATGCAATAGCTCAATAGGTACAACGTTGTATAAAATAGCAAAATAATTCCTAAACAATAATTTATAAATGAGCATGTTTACAAAATAAGGTTATATTTGTATACATTCAAGGTAAGTTTTAACTGTTTCGTTATTTGACATTTAAAATAACTTTGTTCATTTTCAGAAGATGTTTTTTGATACCTTTGTAAAAGTTTAATGTAAAGGTTTATTTATGTATATTTTAATTCCGTAATGTCCTACATTCCCCATAGGTGTGGGGTCGGTATAGTACCAAAGAACCCAAAAAGTTTTTTATAAAACGCTCTTTCGGTTAGTGTCTAGACTGGCCGCTTGGGAGCGTTGTTAGGCTAGGCGGAAAGGTTTTAAAGTATATTGTCTATAATGTAGGTGGACATTTATGTAATCTGTATTGTATTTGTTCATTTAATATGTTTTTGTTTTGTGTTTTAGTATTTTTTGTAAAGTTCATATTGTGTAGGGTGTTGATATTTGGTCCTTGTTTTGATGTGGAAAATGTAGAGGTTATGTCAGTCTAAATGTAACCGGTTTCTATTATGGGAACAGCAAGGGATGAGTAGTATATTTAATAGAAAACTTGTGCCCTTTAACACCCCTCCTCATCCTTGTGCATAAGGATATCCGATACCTCTGATTTCCGCATCATCGTAGGGTTTTCTTGACAGCGTATCTTTGTCAGGTATTTTCATACCACTCTTAACGTACCTTAACGTTTTATTTCAAATAAATTTTTATAAAAGGGCTAATAAGGTCGATACTTGGGCAATCATTCTAAATTCCGTCACTCGTGTTAAAGGTATTTACTGCGTGTTAACCTCAAGTACTTCGCTGGAACATGACTTCCATAAAGTTTGGGTGAGGGTGGCCCAAACCCGAGGCCAAAAAACATTAGTAAAACAATTACAATTCTAAAAACACGTTTGATGCTGATCTGCCGATGAAAGTTTCCTCCATATATACGTAAGAAAAGTTTTAAGAAAGTGTAAAGTAAAGAAACGTCTTTGCACACTGTTTAGAATGTAGGAAGATTGCTCATTATTTATGTTTACCTGATTCTAATTGTAAATCCCACTTATTTCTACAGAACGCATAGTTACAAAGCTTCACTAAGCTGTTTCCAATTGATTGCCTGTTGCTTGTCTTAACGATAAGATCAACCTTATGCTTCATGATGTTCCCAAGGTGAGGGTGACTTGTTAATGTCACTTTAAGCCGCTACGAGCGCTAACACCGCTCGAGTTCAATTACGCCGCCTAGTTATTTTTCATCGTCCAACGAGGAGTAATAAGTCTTGTAAACTTAACAAAACCAGTTTAAACATATGTCTCGTAGCTTTAAACAACCGCGTTAAATAGCTTCACAACTATTCGCCAATATCCGTTTTAAAGTATTTCCAGTAAAAACTAAATTACGCTTGTCTTGAAAACCCATAAATCTAAACCAATGTTTTATAATTATTTTGTACCAACGTGTACTTCTTGTTTAAAACTGTACAAGGAAACAAATTTAAAAAGCCTATCGTATAAATAGCTTGTAATTAGAGTTCATATTTCACTATGCAGGGTCAAAGTATTGGTTAATTTACTCTAGTGAATATTAAAACCAACATAATGGTAAAACAGCTTGAATAAAATTGAGGTTATGTTTTAAGGGTAGGGCCTATATCTACATTTCACTTAAATTTAGCCATTTTAAGTGGTATGTGAGCAGATATTTATCAAAATTCTAATTATCTTAAAATCCTTTGGGTAAACCTTACCTTCGTTTTGTATTTTAACCTAAAGTACGCTAAATATGACATCACAAAAGGTCTTTGCAGTCAGTGATAACATGGCAAAAAAACCATCATACGCGGTTGTTCTTGTGGGTACAAATGCTTGTGGTATTATTTAATTAATTATAAACAAGAAAATCCTAATACCAAATATCGCAATTCCTAAATATTAGTTAAAACCTGAAAATAATGCAAAACTCTAAGAATTAAAGGTGTTCTTATGAAACTATTTTAGTGTTACAAAAAATAATGTTATATTTACTACATTTTATAATATAGTTACAAATAATGCAATCAGAATAAAAAAATAATGTAAATATAATTACTGTAATTATAATAATTTTGTAAATTATAATAATTATTATAATTTATATATTTTAATATATAAATAATATATATAATATAATATTAATATAATATTAATATATAATATAATATTATAATTTATTATAATAATTACAATAATTTTGTAAAAAAATAATAAGTTTCATAACATTAATTCACTTCAGAAACCGGTTAAGCTGACGCTACGGAAAATATTGTTTTGCATTTTTTTAAACGAATATTAATTTAGATGTAATCCTACTCTTATATCATGGAGGTATATATAATATAGTGAGGTAATTCCTAAACAGTTATTACATACAGCCTATTATTAATATCTATATTAATTATTTGACTATAATAATTGTAGGACTTATTCACTATCTACTTGATATAGACCTAACCTCTGTCAAGTAAATTGATTGTTTAAGTTTAACTATAGTTGGCTTATACGTAGGCTACTTCTATAAAGCTTCAAAGACATAAATGAGTTTAAATAGATCCGAGGTGCCTTTGGATAGAATATTCAGGTAATGTTTGTTTTAAAGTGAAAAAGTTTATATAGATACCTACAAATGTTACTAAATGGACATAAACATACAATTTCATGTCAGTATAATTTCCTCCTGGTTACGCTACGCGTCGCCTGAAAGTGGGTTAAATGATAACATATAATTTGATATATCAGCTGATTTTGTGTTATAGATTACACTGTAGAACAGCTGTTTTACACGTACATTATATTACAATATTTATTGAACATTATTAAGGAAAATGGGTACTATTAGATAGTTTTGACAAGATAATAAATATATTACTTCATTTAAATTTTGATAAATCTCAATGCAAGTGATTCAATGTAACGGCAATATAAATTAATGTATTTTTAACCTAATTTTTGAAATAAAAACATTCTTAGGCGTCTTTATGAGAACTGATAGTTTCTCATAATTTTTAAGAACTGATTTCAAATTAATTTGTTTTAAAACGTTTTACTCAGTAAACTTCTAAAAAATGTTTTTTCTAAAATACATTGTTTTATTACCAACTACAATAAATATAAGTCTTTATTATATTTCTTAAATAAAGATTATAAATATTGAATGAAAAATTTATAAATTCGATTTTTATTTTTTATTTATAGTTCAAATGTTTGTGATAATAGTAAAAATTCTGTATTACTAATTTATGTATTAGCCTATAAGAAATGTTTAGGTAATTTCTAATTACACAAAATTCAATATTTTTCTTAATTCAAATTTCATGTAGACGTAGTAATAAAAGTTTTAATTTCTGTTGGCACTACTTTAAATATTATTTCAAAATATACACATGTATATTTCAAATGTAATACATGCTATATAGTAAAGCATTCTAGGAAATTATTGGCTATTGCAATCGTATCCGGCTAGGATAGAATAGGTTCTTAAAAACTTGATTCCCTGAGCCAAGTCTCATGCGCCTAAGAAATGGCCTAGGCCTACGTATGTTGGCATAATACCGCGGTTATAGGATTCTTTGAGTGGAACCCTCAGTTTCTATGACCCAGTATACCCTAACCGGGTACTTTGTTTCTATATTCCAACATAATATAGCATAGTTTAATATTTTAAATTAGTAAATTACCTATATAACATAATGGGACAATTCGTGAAAAATATTTATAAAAAATGTGTTTTGAAAACTGAGGTTATGATTCTAAGACTGCAACTATCGTGCGCTTTAAATAATACAGTATAAGTAATTTACAGATAATTATGTAGGAATGTGGTTTACCATAGAACGATTTGTTTGACCATAACCTCAAAATGGAGCAACAAACAAAACAACAATGTTACTTACGTTGTGAATACGTTTCAGCAAAAAATCGGGGTAATAATACATAACTCGAAACTCACGCTGAAATTTACACTGCCCCGGAAAAACGGCAAACACATTTATAGCTTAACGAAAACGACTATTTCCAGGTTTTTAACCAACTAATATCTTACCAAGAGCGAGTTCCACTGCAGACTAAATTGTTTGTTTAGACCGATGGTTTAGCGGTGGCAGTTGGACTTTGATCTAATGTTAGAGAACAACAATGGAAAGTATTGCTTTGGGTAGAGTTTGTTTGTGAAAACTTGATATCTTTGTTGTCTTATGTTCAGCATTGGTATTAGTTTAGTGTCAATTTTGTTTACAAAAATAACAATTCATGTTTAATATTACAGGTAAATTATATATAGGCCTATCGAATATATAAACAAGTAATGTAAAGGAAAATCTGTTTTAAGGTCAATTCATACTTAGCTAAACATACAAAAATTTTGTAAAAGTTAGCCCTACTTTTATTAACTAATTACAATTAATATAAATAAAGTAACATAACCTATGCATTAAAACAGCTGTGCTATCACATAACCTATAACTAAAATCATACTCTGCTTTATGGTTCAGCCTAGCCTTTTTTATGAAATTTTATGTTATCACTTATTTTAAGCCAAATGGGACAAAATAACTATATTGCACACCTTGCCCTTTTAAATAAAAAGTTGTTCACCCATATAAAATTTAATTAATGTTTGTATTAATATTTGAAAAACTATATTAACATCAATTATTATCTACTACAGGTTTAAAAATCTGACACTCGAGGTAGTCCCGACAGAAGTTATAACAAAATAGAACTAATAACTTCACGAAAGATGCAATGAAAATCGCCGAAAATATGAATTTATACAGGTTTCATTAAATGTTTGCATCTTTATTTCAGGAATGTATTGATAAATTAATGTGGGTAATAGAAAAACATTTATTAGATGTGTAGTAAATATAAATGTATACATTTTAAATCAGTTAATACATAACTAACTATTATTGTTATATTGAATTATTAGTATTGGAAGATTTATCAAAATTTAAATAAATTAATATATTTATTAACTGATCAAAACTATTTAATAATAATCTACGTGTAAAACGGCTGTTCTACAACATAGCCTATAACACAAAATCAGCTGTTACATTAAATCATATGTTGTAAGGCATATGCTGTAGTGTATGAGTTTCAGAAATAGAGTGACGCGAAAGCATTGGTTTGATCTCATGTTTTGTTCACCGCGTGTAAGACGTTATCATTTCAGTAATGTATTTGAACTTCAGGGGATGAACAAAAAGTATTTTATTAACGATGGAATATTTGAACAATTTAAATATAAGGAGAATGTAGGAATTGAATAATGTAAAAGCCTAAACGATGTATTTATTTATAAGCACATATAATAAATTGTGCTTCGTTATAAAATATTGTATTTAAAAGTTTAGGAGTTACGGCTTCGTGAGAAATAGTAGTTTCCTAATTTCGCAAGTTACATTTTCTAATGTACAGTAAATGATTTTTGAAGTGAAGCTGTAGACGTACGTTCGCTCAACTGACATACGTAGCCCTAGTAGCTTACGTAATCTACATAGCCCTTTACTACAGTATGCTCGAAACGCCTCAAAGGTTAGGCGACCCTCACACCATTGGAAGAAAAAACATTGAATAATATTACATCTTTTATAAGAAGTAATTGACGGTTAAGGTTAGTACAAACTAAGAATGAAAACTTATAAAGAAAACGTTTCAACTAAAACTAATTCGATAAAAAATTTTGTCAGCCTACACAAATAAAATTTAGAGATTTATTCTAAACAGTAATTGCTGTGCTATGTAGTGTATGTAGCTATATTACGCGAGACATTTGCATTTCCCTAATCATGTGTTGATACCGTGATCTCACGACGCGTGCAACCGTCTCATATTTTAATGTATTTAGAAACGGCGTCTGATATTATCACAGAATGACTCATAAATTCACCTAATTTTTAAGAATAAATCAATACTCACCCAAGCAGTGTTTGGAAGGAAAATAAAATTCTAATTTTACGTTGTTAGAGTGCTGAAATCACGCCCGAATGATGTTTTGCATCGGTTTCCTTGAGGAGTTGAAGAAGCGCACAAAGCCCGAGGGTCACAGTGAAGGGTTCAAGACATATTTTGCCCGGGTGCATTACCTAGTCCAAACAAATTACAATATTATTTTGTCCGTACGCTAAACCAGTCGTTTTCAAGCAAACGAGCTAGTCATGTCACACGGCTCTTTCTAAATAACAATCCCATAGCATGGAAACCCACAGAGAAGTATCTAGGGATGACGCTTGATACCTAGCTCACCTTTCAACCCCATCTCCAGTGTGCCTTTGGAAGGGCCATTAGCGCTCACCTAAGGTTTTTCCATGTCATTCGCCAGATGGAAACCCGATCCCAATGTCCATCAAGCTGATGATGTACAAAATGTACTTCAGACCCATCATCACTTACGCAGCTCCAGCTTGGTACTTCCTTCTGAGCGATACTTCAAAGAGAAAGCTGCACTCTTTCCAAAACATCACACTCAGAACAATCACTAATTCTCCGTGGTATGTGAAAAACACGGTAATAGCCGCGGTACTTAACGTCCCAATCCTAGTTGATTACATCATCAAGCTGACTACATCCCTCAAAGATCGAGCAGAACGCTCCTCCCATCCGCATCTGTCGGCAATAGTCACAGATCCGACACCGCCTACGATGCGCAGGAATCGAACCCTGTGCCTCCCATGAAGATCGAACAGCTAAAAGCCACCCCTCAGAAAAATCCAAGCCATACCAAATCTGTCCAACCAATAGTCAAAATTATAACACTGCTCTGCACCAAACAACGAAGTGAAAAGTTTAAATGTAAATGACCATCACAAAAGGCTCTAAAGCTATTAGCCAACAACCAGCCATTGTCAAAATAATGTCAAAATTCATTATAACAAACTGCTTTAAATGAGATTTCAGAAACATCATTCATAGGAGCAAGAAGAATAGAGCTCCGTCGAACATGGCCGGTGGTCTCAATAGTTCTGGGACAACGTTCATGGTGTCTGGTTGGAGTACTCATCTCACCCTAGTGGGTAGCTGGTAATCAGTCAAAGATCTTGCCTACAGGTGCTGCGGGTCCTGGCACCAAGCCCCTAGATACCGTCACCTGTTTCAATATGCCAAGAGTTTTTAAGACAGGGGTGCTAGATGGTTTTCTACCAGTATCATTATTGTAATAAAGAAAATTATTTTCAAGACTATTATTTTATAGAGGGAATGTTTCTATTCAAACGCATAAAGACATAGTTATCTGATTAGCACTAGCCTTGATAATCAAAAGTAGATTAGATGGTTCCCAGGAAACAGTGACAGCCAACGGCTGATCCTGGCAGCGACGCGCTGATCAGTAGAGATGGGCTACCTTGAAGGTGAGACCGTCGTGATCCTAGCCCTGATCCAGTGCCTAGGATATAACCATATCGTGGTTCCTCCTGCGTAATCTAAACGATATTTACAAGGCTACGATTCACAGAAAACAGCCATCGGCTGACCCTGGCAGCGACGCGCTAATCAGTAGAGATGGGCTTCCTTGAAGGTGAGACCGTCGTGATCCCAGACCTGGTCCAGTGCCTAGGATATAACCATATCGTGGTTCCTCCTGAGTAATCTAAACGATATTTACAAGGTGACGATTCCCAGGAAACAGTGACAGCCAACGGCTGATCCTGGCAGCGACGCTCTGATCAGTAGAGATGGGCTACCTTGAAGGTGAGACCTTCGTGATCCTAGACCTGGTCCAGTGCCTAGGATATAACCATATCGTGGTTCCTCCTGCGTAATCTAAATGATATTTACAAGGTGACGATTCCCAGGAAACAGTAACAGCCAACGGCTGATCCTGGCAGCGACGCGCTGATCAGTAGAGATGGGCTACCTTGAAGGTGAGACCGTCGTGATCCTAGACCTGGTCCAGGGCCTAGGATATAACCATATCATGGTTCCTCCTGCGTAATCTAAATGATATTTACAAGGTGACGATTCCCAGGAAACAGTAACAGTCAGCGGCTGATCCTGGCAGCGACGCGCTGATCAGTAGAGATGGGCTACCTTGAAGGTGAGACCGTCGTGATCTTAGACCTGGTCCAGGGCCAAGGATATAACCATATCGTGGTTCCTCCTGCGTAATCTAAACGATATTTACAAGGTGACGATTCCCAGGAAACAGTAACAGCCAACGGCTGATCCTGGCAGCGACGCGCTGATCAGTAGAGATGGGCTACCTTGAAGGTGAGACCGTCGTGATCCTAGCCCTGATCCAGTGCCTAGGATATAACCATATCGTGGTTCCTCCTGCGTAATCTAAACGATATTTACAAGGCTACGATTCACAGAAAACAGCCATCGGCTGACCCTGGCAGCGACGCGCTAATCAGTAGAGATGGGCTTCCTTGAAGGTGAGACCGTCGTGATCCCAGACCTGGTCCAGTGCCTAGGATATAACCATATCGTGGTTCCTCCTGAGTAATCTAAACGATATTTACAAGGTGACGATTCCCAGGAAACAGTGACAGCCAACGGCTGATCCTGGCAGCGACGCTCTGATCAGTAGAGATGGGCTACCTTGAAGGTGAGACCTTCGTGATCCTAGACCTGGTCCAGTGCCTAGGATATAACCATATCGTGGTTCCTCCTGCGTAATCTAAATGATATTTACAAGGTGACGATTCCCAGGAAACAGTAACAGCCAACGGCTGATCCTGGCAGCGACGCGCTGATCAGTAGAGATGGGCTACCTTGAAGGTGAGACCTTCGTGATCCTAGACCTGGTCCAGTGCCTAGGATATAACCATATCGTGGTTCCTCCTGCGTAATCTAAATGATATTTACAAGGTGACGATTCCCAGGAAACAGTGACAGCCAACGGCTGATCCTGGCAGCGACGCTCTGATCAGTAGAGATGGGCTACCTTGAAGGTGAGACCTTCGTGATCCTAGACCTGGTCCAGTGCCTAGGATATAACCATATCGTGGTTCCTCCTGCGTAATCTAAATGATATTTACAAGGTGACGATTCCCAGGAAACAGTAACAGCCAACGGCTGATCCTGGCAGCGACGCGCTGATCAGTAGAGATGGGCTACCTTGAAGGTGAGACCGTCGTGATCCTAGACCTGGTCCAGGGCCTATGATATAACCATATCGTGGTTCCTCCTGCGTAATCTAAACGATATTTACAAGGCGACGATTCCCAGGAAACAGGAAGCTTATGGTACGCGAACTGTTTGGTTTGCGAACTTAAGGGCGCTTATGTCAGACAAATCTTGTTTCCCGTAGGTATTTGGAAACGTAGTCTTGTGATTTGTGTATGACGTTTTATAAATTTGATGGTCAAGGCTGTCTTTATTGGACTTTTGGATATTTTTATAAATTCTACCTATGAGCTCTATACTTAATTTTAACAGACTATACGCATGCATATTCTCCAATAGCTTCATCGAGGTAGGAAAAAGGTGTTTTTGGCTCTGATGTGATCGTTACTTTAGTTTATAACTAACTTTAGGGAGGATTTAAAAAAACATAATTTTAAAATTGCAAGAGAACGGGGGGGGGGTAAAAAACAGGGTTCTGTAGGCCTAATTATCGTCCTAAACGAGGCACACAAGGGCTTCATTGCTGAAGATCATTTTTTGTAAAGACTAACGGGAAAAATATTGAAACTAGAAAGCAATAAACCTGACGGATAGGAATTCCTAATGAAAACATTATAGAAACAGCCGCGTCCGGAAACGGTATAAATCCTCAATAGATACTCATTACTAAACCGGAAAAATGTAGAAAATTACAAGAAATCGGTAGAAAAACAGGCGTGTACGGCACCTCTGATCCTAGTGCACTGATGGCGCATGCTCGGGAAATTATTGCGATTGTTGGAAATGTCACGACGAGCAACGCCTCTGCACGTAATCACTGGCCACAACTTGCGACTCATCGACGCTGTCAATACACTGCTACGTGCAATTAATAACATCTGAAGTTCTCGTAAGGGAATTCCGTACGCTGCTAGAGTAAATGTGGAACAGAGCGTTGGGTAAAGTCATGGTGTCGGCTCAAATACTTCTGTAGTGACAACAAAAGTATGCGTTAGAGATTTTGAAAAAAATCGGAGAATAAAAGGTGTTGTAGATGTAACTTTTAATCATATATTTTATACAATATGTCGTTTGTGCGCAATGCACAATCGCATCTCTTCGGTCTTTATACTGTGAGAAATGTAAACTGTGCAATAAATGCGGTGAAGCGGCAACGTCGGGCCCATCCTGCTGACTCCCAAATACCTTTTTAATTTCAATTCGCTTATAGTTTAAACTGAATACGTCATTGACAAACTAGACATGGAAAAGTATTTTAAATAAAATATAACAATTGAGAGGAGATAGTAGACAAAAACATGAAATTTTTCAGAAGTGGTTTCTCTTGATTTTTTATCGTTTTCTGAATTTTGAATAATTACTAGGCCTGCACTACGTTTATAGCTGAAATACCATTTACTGCTGTTTCACGTACCTGTTTTTTTCAGCAATTTTTAATTGAATTTGAAGCTTAGCTAGAATACAGGTTTAGTCTTATGACTTGATCAAAACTCTTTCTTCAACATTTGGACAAAGAGTTAATAAAATATCAAATTTTTTAAAAATGTTTTCTTTTTGATTTTTTGTGCCCCTTTGTACGTTCTTGAATAAATATCCCGTTCTAGGTTTAAATAAGAAGTAATAAACTGTATCTTATTGAAAGGCAGGTGCGTAGCGTAATTATCCAGATTCAGCCTTATGACTTGTTGGAGGCCATGGTTTTGCAATAGGAGATATGAGCTTATGAAACTAAACCACCGACGGAGTAAAAGACGATGGGGATTGGTAAAAACATATATTTGAAAGCGGCGGTCAAAGCTTTGTTTTACTAAGAAACTTTGAGGAATATTAATATTTGCGATGTATTCATATATAATGTTATAGCAAGTTTATCTTTGGACGTTTTTAATCTGGGGGAAAACGGGCTTTTGTGTTAAACGTATTCGCCTTGCGTATTTACTATCAAAGAATAATGTTTAAGTTTAAACTGATCCTAGTAACAGCAGCGACGTTAATGTATTCCACCCTCGTGCGCACAACCCCTCACAGATGGGTGGGCAATTGACCTATCTGATATATGAACATAACAATTAGATTTAATGGGGGCTGGAATCTATTTATAATGTGTTTGTAATTTAAAATGTATAACCCAATTGGCATAATCTGGCTTCTTAAACCCCCCCCCCACCCTCTTAACTCTTTAATGGACGATGTTACCAGAATAGTATTGTTAGACTACTGTTTGTCTGACCTATTCGGTATAACTTTGACGTTACCACCACCATCGAGTTTTTTGCTTTTCACATATGTTACTTGAAGATACATTCTAAACCAGGAAAACATTATTTAAAAAGTCCATGACCATAAATAGCCCTGGTTTTAACGAACGTAGTTCTATAATGTGATTAATTTTTGTCATTAAACTTCTATAATGACGCCTCGTACAAAAGCAGAACTGGTTTTCAAAATTTTAGCTCCAACGAATCCCGCTAAAACCATGCCGGGTGGGTTTCCAGAAGTATATACTTAAGCAATTTGAGAATACATCTGAGAGAATCATGTTTGCGTAGGTAGGATCGCTCATTGCTCTCCACCGAAAATAATAAATCCCTCTCTGGATTATTAGTCAGTAAATATTCCAGAATTAATGAAAATTAATTAACTTCTTTCTGACATTACAACACTACAATTAGATCAGCGAGTCTAATAAGATGGGATTTGGAGACCTTCGAAGTATTTTGCAATCTTTAACAGCTGCTACAGGTAGAATACTGAATCAGGGCTGTTGGAATTTGAGGTCTCCATTTGGAAAGACACATTTGGTTGATATAGAACGTGAGGCAATGCCACGGGAATGTTTTAAAATAAATTCAGGCTGATGAGGATTGACTTTTTTTTTATTTACTGATTCTGTATACAAGAAGTACACCTAAACTTTTTGGCATAAAAGCTAACAATGTAACTTGTATTGTAATTATTTTAAGAATGAATACAAGAAATACCTTACGGACACAAAATGGCTTAACACTAATTTCCCAACCTAAATCATGTGAGGAACATATGAAAGAAGGGGCATTTAGGCTTGATTTAGGAAATCTACAATTATTTAACTCTTTTCTGAATCCAATCGTATTTTATAACGGGACAGCAGCTCAATAATAAGATTGTGCTAATGATTAACAAAAAATAATTAATTCTTAAGCAAATAATAATTATTAACAAATAATTCTTCAAGACGATTCCTACTTAGTTCAATTATAAACATATTAATTTTAGTATTTTTTAATAAATAATTACAATTATTTTAAATAAAGTAACATAACATAAACATAACACATAAAATCAGTTTTAAAGAAATCATATTTTATTGTTAGGGATTAAAAATTTGAACTATAGGCCTATATAGACTATATCTTGTTCAAATATTTAATCGTTAATACAGGCGCGAATCCAAGGGGGCGATGGGGCGATCGCTCCCCCCCCCCCAACCCTCAAGAACTTTGGGTTAAAAATCGACAATATATTATTAATAAATTAGGACTTTTTTCGATAATTAAGTTATCATATATTCTCAAATATAAAATCCTAACTGTAATAAATATAATAATAATTTTGTAACATTGTAATGCTCTTTGAATAATTACAAAAATAGAATCACTTATTAAATGCTAGTCTATGTTTATAAATACGCTGGAATTTTAACTTAATTTACCTAAGTTAATTTGTCTTTTATTGTAAATAAAAAATAAAATTTTAATTTTTACTTTGAAAATGTGACGCGTTTCCTCGGCATACCCTCGTAAACGTCTAACAGTTTTAACAACAGATAGCGCTAGTGAAGCTTAGTCTCGGACATATGATTTTCAATACGTAATTTTGCAAGCGTAATATTCGCAGTTGACTCCGGAATTGTTCGTGTTGGAAGAATAACTACTTATATTAATTAATAAACTGTGTTATCGAAACTGGAATAATTATTTATTAAAAAGTTTAATTTGCTACGAATCTTTATCACGTTACCGGTTTCTAACGCAAGCGTAGAAAGAACTTTTCTGTTCTATGTTTTTACAAACACGCACGCGCGGCGCACGCACACACACACACACACATATTATATATATATATATATATATATATAAATAAATAAATATATATATATATGTATATATATATATATATATATATATATATATATATATATATATATATACAATGCATCGATCGTCCCCCCCCCCAAAGCAAGTTGCTGGATACGCGCCTGGTTAATACAATCCTTTTTTTCATCCACTCAAGATCAAACATTTTTTTAACCTTGTAGGAGATGGCACTTGATGTTACTACAGTTTTTTTTCAAATAACAATTCAACAATTAAATTTAATAATAATTCATTTAGTTTTATATGAGAGAAAAAGTGTTCCGAAAAGGGGCAAGGTATGTTATAGTTACTATTATAGTTACTTTATCTCATTTGGCTTAAAACAAGTGATAACATATGATTTCATAAAACTGTTGACTTTATGTTATAGGTTGTGTGATGGAACGGCTGTTTTAACTTAGGTTATGTTACTTTATTTATATAAATAGTAATTATTAATTATTGAACTGAAATTCCAATTTTCTTGTTGAATTAAGGAGGATCTGAGTTTTGTTTATATTACTTATTTGTTTAATTTAATAAAGAAGATTACGATGTCCTTGTTTGTTGCAGGTTGTAGGCTACCATTGTTAGACGCTTTAAGGGAAACTTGATTCGAACGCAAAACTCGCACCGGTAGGACGAACGGCCTACACATTCCTAGGCCTACCCGATCGAGCAGCACGCACGCTGGCTCATTCCCGTTCTGAAAAAAGAGCATATAATTTTCATGTTGGAAAAGTTTGGGTCGCGACGGACGGACAAACGTAGCATGTAATCAGGAGCCGCGGGTACGTGTCTGTTGATGAAGCTCATCTGTGCTTCGTAGCGCGAGCTCTGCACCGGTAGTAGACAAGAACCTAACCTAACCTAATATGGAAAGCGATCTCTTCAACTGGCTTTAAATGGAGCAAGTGTGTGCAATGAATGTATTCGCTTAATTAACTGTATTTATTGTATTATTCCATGAAATAAAAATAATCGATAACAACTTTACTTTCTATTGGATTAGTTTAACTAGTCACTATCTTATGTTAAGCGATCAATAAACCAGCAAAATAAACCATTAGAATGATCTGTTCCTTGGAAGAATACTGATAGCGTATGAGAGAACCCTCTCGTCAGATAAGATTAAAATGTAAATAAAGAGATGAGAAATGGCTTATATCAAAACATTCTATGATTTTAAATCAAACTATATAAAAATTATTTAGATACTATTTTGATTATGTTTTAAAACATTTTATCTAATCTATAGTTTGATATGAAAGAAAAAATTCTGTGTAATTTGTTGATTTACTGTGTTACCCACGCCTACACGCACGCGGGTAAACACACACACCCTCGTCTACACACACACACACACACACACACACACACACACACACACATACACACACACGCGCGCGCGCGCGCGTGTGTGTGTGTGTGTGTGTAGGGAAAGTGAGAAATAATACATAGAAAATGGTATAAAAACTATGAAACTGCAGTAGGCTGTGTTTGCCTGAAATCATGCAATAGTTTACAAAGTTAAATAAATACTTTTTTAAACGCAAAATGGGGAAACAATTAAATATAATTAATAAATGATGTTAATAAGGGCACAAAGTCAATAAGACCCTGTAGTAGGTAATGTTTATGCGAGTGTTTAGATAACGGCATGTGGTCGCATAGATAAGAACAGCACGCCAACACAGCTAAACAAATGTCGCCACGTATCAGATTGCACGAAATGAATTGTTGTTTACAGGCTCAACAGAATCGCCCTGCTCACGCTAAGCATGGCATGAGGGCGGCAGGCTCTGCTATTAACTACAACTTGTTTCACATAAATTTATTGACAAAGAGATTAAAAACTTTTGTGTAATAGGCATATTCAGTCATGAAAGCTTTAGACAGGTAAACACCAATGCTACGCATTATAATATGCATTTGCTTATCCATGTTCTCTTAACGTAGAAGACATACGTATAACTACACCAATAATTTTACTTTTGCTTTCGAAACCACGTATGTTTCCTCATTTACAAGTATTTTTAGATAAACATGAATGAGAGTGAACAGTATGTTTCGATTACAACTATCTAATATTAATTAAAGAATAATCCTAATATAGACAGAAACTAAGCTTAAATAGTTTTTTTAGGTTTTGATTCACGAAGGGGATTTCCTTCAGGAGCGTAACCAAAAAAACAAAAAATTACAAATACTAATTTGTACAAAAGCAAACAGAAAAACCAATTGTTAAAAATCAATACTGACTATTAAAAAACAATATAAACAGCACAACTATAAATTCACTACAGCCTATTAAAATATATTCAAAAGTAAAACATTTCTATGTGAAACATCAAGTTAACACACATATAATGTCTAGCATGGATTAATTGACAGTCTTGTTAGCTTTTAAGACTTTTTATGTTTCTTGCTTAGAGTTTTACATAGAAATGTTTGACTTTTTTAGTTATTTATAATTTATTTGCTTTATAGTTGTATTTTGTTTTATACTTGCTTCTTTTTCTTTTGCAGCCAACTCCTGTCCATGACAGTCCTACCCTAGAACACCTTGGAAGCCAGTACAGTCTCGCCCGTCTCTGCTGGGTATCACAGTTATAGAAGTGATCCAGAGCTCTACAGTTGGGCAGATGTAGTTTGGGATTACCCGAACTTTCATTTTCTAGGCAAAGAGGACGGGTGAAGAATCCTCGAGGCCCAATCGAGATAGTCATAACCAGCCACCCGGAAGAATAAAATAACAAAATGAATGTTTTTTATTTCCAAATTTGTATTTATTTTTAAAATTTTACAACGTGTTTCGCTCCTGAGGACGTTCTCATGGTGGATCAGAACGTTGAGCCATGTATTAAAACTATCTTTGAGGCCCAGTTTTGCCTATAATTGTTACGAATTAAATCTAAATAATTATTTAAGGTGAATGTAAAATTATAGAAGTTTTACATTGTGGATTATTTATATGTTATGTATTTAAGGGATGAGTCTGATAAGGTTATCATCGCCTGTAAGATGATGTTTATATGTTGGGTTACTTTAGAGCAATAACTCTCCTGAGTAATGTAGGATATCAATAGCTCAAGTGTGCAAATATTAAGTAGGTTTTCTCTCCGTAGGGGGGATGGAGAAATATCCAGTTACAACCCCGTGCAGGTAAAGATGAAACGGACGTGAATGGGCCCTAGTACTGTGAATGAGTTGTGGGACTGCATGGGCACTATCCGTAAGTTGGCCAACTCTTTAACGTGGTCGTGATTAAATGTTTGGCCACACACACACACACACACACACACACACGCACACACGCACACGCACACTTATATATATATATATATATATATATATATATATATATATATATATATATATATCGGTTATGTTCTATAGATATATCTGCAAGTTACAAGTGTAGGGCTATTTGGCTTAGCCTACGTATAGAAAATTATAAGTTATGAGCTTTCCATGAGGATGTGTCTTAAGTTTATTTCAGTTTCAATGTTAGTAGAGTCCCTCGACAAAGACAAATTGGATTTTGACGAAACAGAATAACTTTTATTTGTTTTAGTGCACATAATGTGCGTGTATGTAGGCTATTTATGTTAGCATACAATAACGAGCACAAAATGTTAATTCTAATGAGCGCTTGATTCAAATTTTAAATTTTTCGCTTTTGTATTTGTATACATGTTATAAGATTCATCAATCCTGGCGCCACCTTGGCCAGTATGAAGTGATTCTGCGTGTGAAAGCCAGATAGCTGTCCCTCCTAACGACCAGTAGATGTAAAAATGTATCACAGGTACAATAAGCTAATCGTGAACGTGTCTGCTGCTTTCGTCAGAGCAACCGTCTTCAGGATTAGTCCGAAAACTAAGGAAGGTCTATTACTGTCTTAAGGAAATCTATAGAGCAAGAGTTAAAGACATTTACGAAATCACATGGTCGAATACTGCTTGTGAAAAGGACTTCGCCCGAAACAAGACATTCATATATGTGGTACACAAGAGGGAGAGCCGAGAATGTAAAAGAATATTTGTAAATATGAGATGTAAGGGAAATACAAAATCAATTTAACCGTTTGGATGTATAGCAAAGTAAATACTCAAAAGTGTGTTATACCAAAATGTATGTTCACCAAGAATTGCAGATTTTTATTATAAATTTGTCACTTTGATATAATTGCAATTTTTACTTGAAATTTTCACATTGCCAATTAATTGTAATTATAAAATAAAAAGAAACTAAAATTTTCTTTGTTGATTTAAGTAGGAATTTACTTCACAAAAATTTGTTTTAGATTACTTGTTTATACTTAAAATTTATTTTTAAATTAATTGATCGTTTGGAGTTATCAAACATATGTTAGATTACTTATTTTTAACTAAAAACACTTGTCAATATGTTACACTTGCCTATAGTAGTAGGCTACTTACTTTTTGTTGGGGACGGTCTTTTAGGGAGGTGTGTCTTATTGTCAACTCAAACCGAACTCTGAGTTATATTCTGAGCAAGTGTAACATATTGACAAGCGTTTTTAGTTAAAAACTAGTAGTTCAAGCGAATATGGAATTCACAAGTATATATTTATTTTTCATTTGTATTGAATACAAAAACTAGGCCTATATATAATTGTGAACAAATCCTAAAATTTTGAACTATTTTGGAAAAAAATATATCTAACTTTTGATTAAATAAATAAGTGTAACTTACCCGTTAGGTCAACGCGATGTTTTTCGAATTAGTAATATATAAAGACGTAGAATAAAGCACTAATTGTTTTTTTACACGGATGGTTTGTATTCTCTTCTAACTGGTATAGTTACGGTAATTTAACGACAAATAAAAAATCAACAAAATTATAACGCAACAACGGTATATCTTTGTGAAAAACTTTTCGGTAAAATCAGCAGTATATCGTTCCAAAACCGCCAAAAGGCAACGTAGAATTTGTACGAACAGAAATCAAAAGCTTTCTAGATTTGAATAAACTTCAGAAAATATTTCGAAAAATTGCAAATGCTTAGCTCACCGATATGTCGGATGTAAGCATGTTTGCGTCATTGTAGAATAGCGTCATGTATCTTGACATAAAGGTAAACACTTGTAGAATAGGTGCGCGCTCGGAGAATTCAAATTTGAATCCAGGGTCAGGCTTAATTTTCGGGGGATGAAGTTGGGGGGGGGGATGTGGTTTGACATCCACATTAAGTTTAGAAAGTTAAATAATGTAGATATGGAGTGTAAGATAAGCCTCTGCAAGGTGTCTTAAAGAAAGTGTAAGACACGTGACGAAAACAAAAGATGTTAGCCATCAATAGTGGGGCAAACCGAAACGGTCTTGTATAAGGGGATACACCTGTTGACTTACAATTTGTATCTAGGTGTAAATTGTAATAGTTCTAACTGTCCGTGCCTAGCCCAACTAACTATGTAGCAATAAGTATAATATGTAAAATGGAAATAAAAATAAAAATTCAATTCCTACTTACGTCAACAGAGAATTTTATTTGAGCTGCTTTTTATTGAATAATTGCAATTAATATAAATATGTATATACACATGACAGAATCAAAACATTAAGTGGCAAAATAGAAAGAGAAAGTATTATTAAAATCAAATAATTTAATTTAATTATAATTTGAAAAAACTATTTACGTCAAGTACCATCCACTACAACCTTAAAATAATTTATTTAAACCTTACAAATTTATATATATATATATATATATATATATATATAATTAATAAGTTAAAAATATTTCAAAAACAAGAATACTTTAAATAATGAATATGTATTCTTGTTTTTGAAATATTTTTAATTTATTATCTATATTGCAAGAAAACATATCACCATATTTAATATATTTAAAATATATATATATTTAAAATATATATATATATATATATATATATATATATATATATATATATATATTAAAACAACACAGATTATTCAAATACAAGAATATTTATTATTTTATATCCAAAGCTTTTCATTGGCAAACAGTACCAACATCATCAGGAATGAAAATTACAATAATGTTTTAACATTGTTAAAACAGTGTTTTAGGCCTATAGCTAACATTATTGTAATTTTCATTCCTGTTGATGTTTGTACTGTTTGCCAAATGAAAAGCTTTGGATATAAAATAATAAATATTCTTGTATTTGAATAACCTGTGTTGTTTTAAATTATTAAACAAGAAAACGTATTATATATATATATATATATATATATATATATATATATATATATATATATATATATGTATATATATGCTAATACGTATTCCTTCACGGATGGAAAAATATGATGAACAGTTAATATCTGGAGTACATCCGTTCATTATGCAGTTCATAAATTCGCAGTTCCGACGTTTCGCTAGAATCTCATCTAGCATTGACGAGGTGAACCCAACAGCAGTTGAAAGGCTCGCTATGCCCTTCATCGTTCAGAATGAAGAGATGTACTCCAGAAATTAACTTTATATATATATATATATATATATATATATATATATATATATATATATATATATATATATACATATATATATATATATATATATATATATATATATATATGAAGTTAATATATTACCATTGTAAATACTTTTATCCACCATAAAAGTATAAAGATGGATAAAAGTATTTACAATAGTAATATATTAACTTCATAAGGCCAGTGCAAGGGATAAAAAGGACAACGTAAAATATCAATATATATATATATATATATATATATATATATATATATATATATATATATATATATATATATATCACTTTCACTATATGTACTTAAGCAAGAATCTTACTTGGTATGTACATATAGTGAAAATGATAAGTGAAACCAGAAAACAGTGTTGCAAAACTACAAACGTGGGAACTAGAATGAATTGAAAAATAAAGTTAATACTCTAGTGAACGAGTGTGTATTTATTCTTATGAAATAAGTAGGCCCAAGTACCTTGTCCCAAAATGCTATCAATGTCAAAATGACTTTATCATACAAAATATTTTAAGTTAAATATGTTTCAATTCCAAAATATAATTGGGAATCTAATCCATATGACTGTTAAGGAGGCTAATGCTACGTACGTTCTTCACTTGCACTTATTTGTTATTTATTTTTGTTTTTTATTGTTTCATCTCTCTGACATTCTTCTACTGGATTCGGTCCTTGTCGCACGTCTGTGCAAAGTATAGCCTATAATTAATTTTTACTTTTACACTTTTCACAGAAAACGGACAACTTTGTGTAAGTCCTCTGATACAGATTTATGTGCACTGACCGAGCTCCGACGATATTTCAAAGAGTTACTTTAAGCAAACACGTTGATCTGTGACAAAGTTAAACACAAGTTGTCCTGACAATGTTTGTAGCGTGCGACTCCCCGTTTGTCGGTATTTGGTTCGGGGTGTTGATTTAGTAATTGTGAGTGTAAAATGCCCAGCAGGGGTGTAAAGCACTTCACAGCCCCTAGCGGCCCTTTTGGTCAGGTGCAGGTACAGTCCTGTCAAAGCTTCTCCGACAAAGCGTTCCCTTTGGCTTTGTAAACACGAACAGATTCGGTGTTTCGAAGCTTCTAAAGAACTGGAATTACAATTAATCGAAATTAAATAAATACTATAGAAAGTTAATTAAATGCAAGAATACAAGCTTAAACAGAGAAATGCACGAATTTAAAGTAAGAATGAATCGATTTACTAAAATAAGTAGAAGTATTAAGAGATATAGAATAATAAAATAATATTAATTTTCAATCAGATATCGAACGGTATGAAAACACTGACAATGCTAAACAGATTACAGTTTTAAAGTCATCGGGCGTTGAACAGTTGTGAAAATACAAAATCGCACGGAGTAATATCGTATAAAGAAATAAAAGTAAACAAATAAAAGAAGTAATATTAATAAATGAGATGTAATAAAACACTTGGTATTAGGCATAACCAAATTGCTTATAAACTCCATACTAAACAAGACAAAGGGCTGTGCCTTTGTAAAACAAATATCTTCGACTACACTTCTTATTCACTAATATATTTGTATTTTTCTAACAAAAATCCATCATAATAAATTGTTATCAAGACTGGGGTTGCATGGCGTAGGTTTCACCATCCACACTTGTAAATGATATGTTAAAATTTTGATTCTAATAACTTTTGAAAAATATGTTTTTATACATTCCTATAAAATTATAATTTTCTGCAATTTGGTAATGTCATTTTATTCTTAAACGAAAAATCTCACTAGGAAAGAAAAAGATGAATTAGTTCATGAATTTTAGAAGATGAATGCAATTAAAGCTTTGGAGAGGGATTGACACTGGCTTTTGTATCAAGTAGCAATGAAAAATGAAATCTTGTTAGCATAAACAATCTTACAATACATGTGGATAAAAATATGGGAATGGACTTGGACAAATACAATTTGTATACAAAAAAGGAAGCTGAAAATAAAATTACTGACCAAGAGAGAAAGTGAAAATAGGTGTGCAATAATAAAAAATGTACTTCTCCCAAAATGAAAGTCAATTATTAAAAAAATAACAAAGAGAAGGAGGTTACAAAAGTTACAGTTTCAGAATGATAATGAAGGAGTACAATGGGGATAAAAGCTACCAAGAGGAAAGGAGGATAAAAGGAATTGGGCAGGTTAGGGGAAATGAAGGAAATGTTTGTAAGAATGAAAGTAACCTTTGAATTTTATTAAAAACATTTTTTTTAAATGGTTATAACGTATTCTCATAACAAACAATATGCATAACTTAGTTTTTGTTTCTGTGATTTATGTTTGTTTTAGTTCAAACCATTTTTGCTGATTGTGTACAAGAGTTTATAAATTTATTATGAGTAAATGATATTTACTATTATTATTATTTTATAATTCATTATCTGTAAATTTTTGAGTAGAAACTTGGAATAAGTGATTCTGGTAGATTTCAGTTTGGAGACCAGGTATTCCTTAATTAACACACAGAGTTCACTAGAAGACAATCTGTGTACACTTTCACCTTCACAATTTTATTCATACTGTTTCAATTTGTGTTTTACAAAGAATCACATGTCAGTCCCCACTTATTATTGCATACCTTGCCCCTTTTGTTAAAATCTTTTCTGCAATATTAAACTAAAGTTAATTTATTAAATTTAAATAACGAAATAATATTTTAAAAAGCTCTATTAACATCATCCACAACATGTTTAAAACAATGAATTTGAACTTGGGTGGATGAATATATATAGACTATATATATATATATATATATATATATATATATATATATATATATATATATATATAGAGAGAGAGAGAGAGAGAGAGAGAGAGAGAGAGAGAGAGAGAGAGAGATCAATAGAGGTAATTGTAAAAATTATTTCATCTGAAGCTGGAAATTACATATTTTACAAAGCTTAGAGACAAAAATAGCATTTTCTTACAAATACAAATTGTTCATACATTACCAAGTAATAGCCTATAGAAACTATTTTCATCTCAGAGTTTTCTGAACAAAAGAAATATGGCAACGTTAAACCAGATTAAACTTGATTTCCAAGAATGACTTGTACAATTGATACATTTATTCCAACGGCTGCCCACGGGTCCATCAATCATCCTGGCTTACTTGGATAACGTAATCTACACTTCTACGGAGTTTTGCGGCCAGGTAGGTGTTTGCGTGGCACTGTACTACGGCGGGGGGCCTAACGTATAAACACACAACACCCTGGTAAATAGCACCTAAATCCTTATTTATCTTCCAGTGTCAGACCCTTGCCGCTTTGGCGGCATCTACCTTTGCGCTTTTGTTAACAATAATCGAACAAATTCAAGCGGACAAAGTCAAAACCACGCCCGAATGTTAGGTGTGATGGGTCCTGATTTATCGACCTACGTTTGTGCTTTAGCATTTTCTCATGAAGACAAACAAACTTCGGTAAACACTATGTGTGAACGTGACTGTGAAATTTTTCTATTTATTTTGCAACTTTTATTTAAGCACAAGGTTTTGAAAAATACCACTGCTGCTGTGGAGTGCTTATTTCTCCATCTAATTCCAAATTCTGACTTTTGCAGTACTGGACTAATTTTTCAAAGGTCAAGTTGTTAAAATTTAAAGTTGATCAACTTTTTATAGTAAAAACGGTCTTTCCAACGTCGTATGGAAGAAACAATCATTTCTTGACATACGTCTGATTTCCGAAGAAGTACCAAATATTTCCTAAAACCAAACTCAAACTTTATAATTTTATAAAATGGTGTGTTCACCTTCACTGGTAGCTGTTTTTGTCTTCTCTTCGTAAGTAATTTTAAAGTTATGTTTGAAATGCATTAAATGCAATTTCCTATATATTTACAAGTAGCCTACTTATTAATTGCATAGGTGATGATAACCTTTTTTAGTTTTTCGCCTTTATAAAAATTAATTAAATTGAGTGTTAATGTAAGATTATTAACTGAGTTATAACGTAATACTTGTGCTTTAATATTCATAGAATGTTACTTTCTATAGTGTAAATTATTACGTAAACTCTTATATTTCGATATTTTTTATTGAATAATAATTATTAATTTATTTTTCAATAAATTCATTAGACCTTTATAATAATAATTATTGGTATATTTTTATTTTACCATTTATTAATATGTCACGTCCAACATGACCTACATAGTAAAACGTAAAACTGAATTTAGTTTGAAAACATTGATACGTTTCTTTTCCAAACTGGAATTCTTCCTAAAATTTAGTCATTAAGCTGATTTATCTTACAAAGAACAGTAAATTCCTGTATTTTAAGCAAAGACAAATTTCATAATCACCCACATCAGAACGTAAGCAAAATTATCCCATATTTAATATTGTTGCTTTCGCCTCCATGGAGTTTTAGATAATATCGAAATTCCGCCCGCCAGATCCAGTGCCCTTTGACTGAAGAGAACAGTTCTCAGGTGGAGTTTAAGTGGCACCATTCTCAATTTTAAAACATGCGGCGTGAGTGCTGGAAAATGATTTTCTGCAAGGAACGTATGTCCTGGTCTTGTCTGGGAGAGTCTTTATAGCTCTGAAATGATTGGTTCTTAGTCTTGCAATGAGCGATGTCAAATATTTGGGGTAGTTGAAGTCGCTGATAAGTGACCTCTTAAAGAAGTGAGCTCTTATGAAGTAAGAGTCTGTTTTAGGCCTCTGCATTTGCACCTGCAAGTGTCATGGCGTTACCCTGTTGGTCGTTTTGAAGAGCTTCTTTGGCCAATGAGTCGCCACACTTATTGCCTTCAATGTTTACGTGTGCAGTGAACCATTGTAGATGACGTGAGTCTCCCCTTACAGTGTAGACTCTCCAGCACTACATTTATCCCAGAGGTGATCTTTATGGTTTCTTTGTTATTGATTCTAAGCATGTTCATAGTTAAGGAGGGCACAAATAAAGCTAACATAGATAAACAACGGCCAAATCGACCACAACCTCAATTATCAACACTAACACTGCCACCAACAAAATCGCCACCTCTGTCACCGTCACCCCCACCACCTACATAATCACTAACCCCTCTATTCACAACACAATCACTACAGCCGTTGCACCATTTACAACACAATAAAGCCACAACCGACCATAACCTCAATTATCAACACTCCACTGCCACCAACAAAATCCCCACCTCTGTCACCGTCACCCCGTACCACCTATATAATTACTAACCCCTACATCACAACACAATCACTACCAACGTTGCCCCATTCACAACATAACAAAGCCACAACCGACCACAACCTCAATCATCAACACTACCACTGCCACCAAACAAATCCCCACCTCTGTCCCCGTCACTGCCACCACCTATATAACCACTAACCCCTCCATCACAACACAATCACTACCACCGTTGCACCATTCACAATACATCAAAGCCACAATCGACCACAACCTCAATTATCAACACTCCACTGCCACCAACAAAATGCCCACCTCTGTCACCACTATCACCACCACAGTCACTAACCTCCCTATCATACCACAGTCACTACTAAAATCATCATAAGAAAGTTCATCACTACCACAACTTGAACCCTCATAATTAAAATTTTAACCACTACTAGCTACCATTACAATTTCATTCAGAAAACTTTATCATTCATTTATATTATTAAAGGGTAAACACTTCTCTTTGATAACAAGAGGGAATAGGAAAACGTCTAGTATCTACCTTCTGCATAGACACCATATTTACCCCTAATCTCAATACCAGCTGTTTATAATACCAGACATATGTTCTTCATTTCACTCTTCATTCCTTTAGCGTAGGTCTAACTCTTTTTATCCACAATATAATGTGGGTCTACTTCATATACATGCAACATTGTATGCGTGACAATTTATTATATTTCACACGAGGTAGTTTTATGTAGGCGATACTTGTCAAATAATTTACCATTAAAAAACCACAAATAACCTAATTCGTTATTTAATTTTCTTACAATATTTCTTGTAATGTATTCTGCATTTATCTTTAACACATATGGTCATTAATTATGTAACTGGCCAAGACACATGGTCCTAGAGAATTACTTTATTTTCGGACGATTTTGGAAAGAACAAATTAGCCAATTTATTTCTGCGATTATAATACTGACTTCATCCGGTTAATTTAGTTTATTACACGAACAGAAAAAAAATAAAAAAATTACTTTCAACATTTGAGACGCTATAAATTTGGTTTTCATTTACTTTGTAAACGTGGAACCGCTGTTTGATTATTTACTCCTCGGTGCTCTAGAATTATGCGCGCCGGTGTCGACGGAAAGCTCAAATAACAGGCCGGAATATCGACGTTGCTACTTATGGGTCATTTCGAGCCCGGTAGATCCAATATTAACCGATAATTGGTTTGCCACATTATGCAAAGCGATCGCCAGTGCGGCCAACATTACACTATTAGTTTTACCATTTCTGCCCCGTAGCCAACTTTACGCTATTAGTTTTACCTTTTCTGTTTCGTAATTTAGTTTCATCGGCGACCGCCAACTATTCGTTTTCAACAAATTCCAGTTGCCTTATTCACTGCAGGCGGATATGCAGGCGTTCGTGTAGGTTTATTTATTCAGAAATCTTTCTTTAGTGATGAGGAACTAATTGCATGGTGTTTGGAGAGGTTAATAGTGGGTAATATACGAATATCATTTTTAGTAGAGTTCCATCTTTAGTTAAGATTACGAAATATGCGTTTTTATATATGGTTTTTAGGCTTGCAGATAAAAAAAGAGGGAAAAAATCTCCTCATGTATTATAAAGGTTATTATTACAAAAGAAATAACAGTATATTATAGTGTTACCTTATTCCAATGGTATTTTGTAGCTCAAGAAATGGTAATGGTCGTAGTGTCCTATTTTTAGTAAGTTAGAAGGAGAAAATCTCGGAAGGGATACCTAAGTACCCCTCAATAACTCCTATCCCCCTACAACATTTACTACCACAACCCAGTTCTCATCTTAATAGTTACGATAGACGTTATTAATGAGCAGAAAAAGTGTACGATTTTTTCTATGTTGAGTGAGTAATAACCTAACCTAACCTAATATAACCTAACCAAACCTAACCTAACTTAACCTAATCTAATCTAAACAACCTAACAATTATTTCAATATCTTTTTCCTGTGTGATCTCGTAGGATCATTTCGAGCTCCCTACCTGGGGGATTAACACAGATTAGATGAATAAGAATATACTTGTAAATTGAAAGAATGTTCTCGGGGTAGGGACATAATAAACACTTACTAAGAAGGGAGAAAAAGAATGACAGAATAAGAGTCATTATGGCCAGGATTTTTTAAAATATATTTAGTTTTGTAAGCGATGATTTCCCAGGCTAAATTTCATTAGAAGTCCCGTCTAAGAAAGCTCCGACTTTGCACATAAGATTAAAAAGTCCTTGGGCCACCGCAATTCTCATGAAGATGATGTTTCGAACAGGCAGCTCTATCAGGGACATGGGAATTCTTGGAGACGAATTCCTGCATTCGGGAAATCTGGAGTTCTCAACAACTGCATAGAGTAATATATTTGATTAAATACTTTAATAGATTATAAATATAGTCTATAATATAAAATCACAAAGTTTCGACATTTTAAAGATTGTAGAACTATATATATATATATATATATAATTAATAAATTAAAAATATTTCAAAAACAAGAATACTTTTAATGAATATATTTATTTAAAGCTATATATATATATATATATATATATATATATGCGGAGAAAGTGAACTAAAGAGGGAATTTAGTAATAAAGAATTTAGTAATATTTTATTCAGCGTAACTTCCATGTTCAAATAATTGACGCTTCGGATGACTGACGTTCGGATAATCGACGAACGATTATATTTCTAGAATGTTAAATCTGTGGGAATGAGTCGAGAGGACAGATGTACAAAAGGAAAACCATTACAGAAACGGGGCTGAGAAAGTTTTGAAATAGGAAGGAGTTTTTGACGATTTATCTCTCAAGACTGTAAGACAGTTTGTACAGGACTTGGTGAGTTCAGTCCCACGTACATACTTTATTTTTGTACCTATTACTTACATTTTCTATTCACAATTGCACTTTAAAAATGTGCTCTATAAAGCATAAGGAATACAAATTAAATACGATACGGCTGCGTGTTTGGCAACGTGTGAGAGCAAATTGAATAAAAGCCATCACATATCGATACCTAGAAACAGGCTTCCTAATAAAGTAGCTTGGACTTGCAATTAGTGTTAGAAAGTGTCTGATTACAGTCTGCAGATGTGGAAAGCAATTCTTGTTTGCTTAATCACAGCTGATTGCCTATCTCAGCTGATTGTTTCTGTACGGCTTAACATTGAGCGTTGATTATTTCTCAGCGGCGGCGGTCGGCACAGTACAAACTCATTACTCTTTGCAAAAGTAATTGTGACTGATTGAGAAAATACCAGTTATAAACAGGAACTGATATGAGCAACTGTTGGTGGAGATTGTTCTCAATAAAAATATAAATGTAACAATCAAATACTAAAATAATATAATCGAATAATCCCCGTCAACGGTATAATCTTAGAATATGGATAACCTAACAAAATAAACATATAGCCTTCACTTCTCAGGGTGGAAACTTTTAAAACTTGACCGGGTGCGTTAGTAATTAATAAGCTAATCAGCTTAGCAACAAAGAATGCATTTAAACAAAACATACCTCGGTACAATTGAAGTGTAATTTATTGATATGCCGCAATGTCACTTAAAGTCAAGTGTTTTAGAAATGCTGACGTAAAACAACTACCGTTCTACTGAATGTACCCAAGTCTACAGTGACGGATCGGAAATGGGAGAGTACAGCGCAGAAGGATTCTATACAACCTTCATGGAAGGGTCACTTCCAGTTGGTTTACACAGGAAAGATTTTGAAGATGAAATGGCAGCCATTTATCATTCGGGTGAAAGGCTTTCAACTTTTACCTATACAAATAAGGTGGTATTTCTTTCTGACAACCTCAAGATATTACTTCTGCATTACCACTAGAGGCGATGATAGAGGCGATGGTGCGAGAAAGCTCTATTACAATGGTTTCCTGGATACCTTGCCTTGACGGCAACGAGTGTGCTGACAGGTTGATATCCCCTCAATATGATCAACCTCGTGCAGCCTTATAAAACGGACCATCAGCCATATGGCGAAGACAGCCTGGGAGCAACAGCTTCCGGCAAAAGATGGAAGCTGATTGTAAGATCAAACTCCATCCCCTATGACCTGCCAAGGGAGAAACTGTTGCTACCTTTCTAATGGCGACGACCTTGACTATCTACAGAGCCTACATCGAATGAGACTAGAGAACTCCTTCATCTATCCTCACTACCTAACAGATGAAGGTACGGCTGATCACTTAGCGATCTATAGCGCTCTGGATAACTTCCTTAATGATGACACCTTTCAGAGACGAGCGAGGCTCTAATGGGCGGCACTGCGTTCTACGTCAGAACAGTCACGGACGAGCGTGACTAAAACAAAAAGAATATTTGTTATTTAAGCTTATAACAAATACACACATGTCAAGTAAATTTTGTAACTAACCGCGTCGCTAATTTGTGACATTAACTCCAAGTTTCCATAAGTGGATCTATACCTACCTTCAAAAATCTTGTTATTGATCCCTCTTCTTGTTTCTTTCGTTTACATATTCAGCAACTCTTGGTTTACATACTATATGAACTGGATCATTCTATTGAAAGGTTCTATGTATTACTGCTTATCTTTCAGGTGATGATGATGGTGCGAGAAGAGAGAGAAAAACTAAAACATAAAAAATTAGATGAAAAATGTTCATAATCATTTAAAAATAAAACAACAGAAACAATATCCTGTAAAAACCAATACATAAAGCAATGTATAAAATAGTTTACCCAAGAGACGTAGGCTATACGAATATTACATTAATTCTTGTCGTATTAACATCATCATGATGACCGTAAGACACAGATGTAAAATCCTATGCATACCAACGCCTATAATTTAGAATTTTTAGCTATTTTTTTCAACATTGAAAAATTAAAATTGGTTTAGTACCAACCTCAAAGTGTTTTTGATCTCTCAGTGTCGATGCTCATCTGTGTATAAATTTTCCGCTTGGAGTTGTTAGGTTAAGCGGTGACGGTTTTAAGGGCAGGATTTTGACAGTATCAACGAGTATATGTAATTTTTATTGGGTTTGTTCGTTTAATATGGTTGTACTTTGTGTTTTTGTGTGTTTGTAAATTTCATATTGTTCTAGTCTGTTGAGATGTGGTCCTATTTTATTGATGTGTAAGATTTCTAGGTTATGGCAAATATCTGTGTATTTGTGACCTGTTGCTTTTAGGTGATTGGAGAATCCTGAGTTGATGTTCTGTTTGGGTGATTTTGTGTGTTCCTCGACTCTTTGTTGATGTATACGCCTGGTGCTTGTAGTTTGTATAAGAAGTCTTAGTAAGTTTGACCAAATTTACAATATTTAAGTTCCGAAGGTCATAAACTATTTCAAAAGTGACTGATTAAGTTTCACCGAACGTAATGGACTACAATATTCAAGATCTCAAAGTGTTGTTCTTAACCTAGCCTTTATAACCTTTAAAATTATGTGGGATATATTCTATGACTCTACAAATCTACATTTTTTACGTCCTAAGATTTTGCCACCAAAGACGTTGGTTAGCATTAAATTTAATAATGGGAATTTAAACTTTACAACTAATTTTATTATTTCTTTTATAGTAAAATAGTTTCTATACGCAATTCGTTACAAAGTTTTTCAACGAATAAATTTTAAAAATCCAAAAAATAGAGAATTAACAAAATTTAATAATTAAATTACAATAGTTATCGTTTAGAAAATCGAAAATCATCAGTACGAATGAATTTGACAGGTATAGGAGTGACGAAAAAATGTTCATTTCATGCATTTTAATAATCATTTACAAGAGACTGGAAATGTTACACTTAGAGCAGTGTATCCACCCAAATTGAAGTTAGATTCGTACCACAAACTATGTTTATTCTACTTTGTATTTAAGAATTTGTGTATACTTATGTATCTTTTTTTTTCAATTCCTTATATTATCTCACACTCTCCTGATATATATCTTTCAAATTTTCAAAGGTTAATAAAATACTTTTCTGTTCATTCAATCAAATTCAAATACATTTTTTAAGCTTTAGCAGATGACAATTGATGTTAGCTCAGTTTATTTTCAAATATGTATTCAATAATTAAATTATAAAATTCGGAGGAGGGTCTAGATCGGATTCGAACTGAGTATCTTCATGATGAAAGTCTAGCGCTTTTAGCATTGAGCCAACTATGCCATAGCTAGAAGTGTACAGTACTTCTCAAAGAGTTATATGAATTTTTCTTTTCCTCCCTTCTGGTTGTTATCGAAACCTCCATTGTACAGCCTTAAATAATTATTGTCATGGTTACCACACAATATCATAAATAATGCTCAAGGAATAAACATCAATGAAAAGAATGAAATGAACAAACTGGATTAACGGTATCGAACGTTGCCTCACAAAGGGGCAATGCGAAAGAAAGCGAAAAAAAATACAACATAATGCAAGCGACAAAAAAAAGAAAGCGTATAAATAATAGCAAACGAAAATAATAGTCCGACACCATGCATAGAAAAAAATAGAAAACTGCAAGGAAATTTGCTTTCTATTTTGCCACTTAGTATTGTTATTCTCACATATGTATATATAAATATTTATATTAATTAAAGTTTTAAAATAAAAAGTAACCAAAATAACATTGTCTTTATTTATTCAAGTAGGAATTAATCTAGTTTTTGTTTATTACTTGTTTAGGGAGAAAAAGGGTCAACTTATATTCTATAGTTACTAGAAGAGTAACGATGTGGGTAAGTTGAGTTGAATGAGAGATGGTGTGAGTAGGAGAATATATTTTGGTTCTAGAGGTAGGTTTATCTAAGGTATTCTACTACTGTCCTACCAAAAGTCAGAGGCGACAATCAAAACTTGTCAAATAAAGTAGAGGTAAAACTATTACTTTCACAATCATTTTATTCTATTTATATTTGTTTACTGAAAAAAAACACAAATACATTGGCCTTGAATTACCTAATTTTTAACTTTAATTTAATTTCTTTTGAACTGGATTTCGTCACTGGAAAATAAGAGAAGAGATTTTGTGAATGCTTGAGTGCAATTGCGTTTATCTTATTGAAATTTATTATTTTTCAATTCCATCTATAAGTTCACCGTTTCCTTATATATATATATATATATATATATATATATGAAATATGGTGATATGTTTTCTTGTAATATAGTTGATAAATTTAGAATATTTCAAAAACAAGAATACTTTTAATGAAAATATTTATTCAAAGCTTTTCGCCGATAAAATAGTATCAGCATCTTCAGGAAAATAATTATCTAATAAAATTATTAGATCATAACAATTTTATTATTATTTATTAATAATAATAAGATAAGATTTTATTAGATATTTATTATTTTATTAGAGATGTTATTAGATAATTATTTTCCTGAAGATGCTGATACTATTTTATCGGCGAAAAGCTTTGAATAATTATATTCATTAAAAGTATTCTTGTTTTTGAAATATTTTAAATTTATTAAATATATATATATATATATATATATATATATATGTATATATATATATATATATATATATATATAAAAGGACGTCTATGGGCGTGGCTTCATTCCTCTATATATAGGAGCCGAGTTATCTGCGTTCTTCACTTCGACGTCAGTAAGGCCTTCGACCGTGTCTGGCATCCCGGACTCCTTTACAAATTGGCCACCAGCCCCCTTCCTCCTCCCATCGTATTCCTCCTCAGGTCCTACCTTTCCGACAGAAACTTTACGGTTTCTGTCGAAGGCCACCTTTCCTCCTCCAGGCCGATCTCTGCCGGCGTGCCGCAGGGATCTGTACTGGGTCCCCTCCTTTACCTCCTGTTCACAAACGATATTCCTCTCCTACCTGGCGTATCCCTGTCATTGTATGCGGATGACGCCATGTTCTTTTGCAGCTCCTGGAGCGTACCTAAAACCTGCAGGACCATCCAAATGCAACTGGACGCCCTATCGTCATGGCTCCGTAAATGGAGAACAGTGGTCAACGCAGCAAAATCTGAAGCCATTTGCTTCACCAGGAAAAAGCGACCACAGACCGGAGCCATCACCCTCGATGGGGAGTCCATTGCATGGAGGTCCTCAGTCAAGTACCTTGGCGTTGTCCTCGACAAGCGACTTTCCTTCACCCATCATGTAAACTCCGTCTTACCCAAAGGGATAGCAATCCGCTATAAACTATCCCCCCTCCTGTCCCGCCAGAGTCCTCTACCTCTCAAAGTCAAATACCTCATCTACCTCATGCTCATCCGCCCTGTCATAACCTACGCCGCACCAGTCTGGTGGCCTCTTTGCACCAAAACTTCCAGGCAACGTCTTGAAGCCTTCCAGGCACGATCGCTGAGGTTCATCTCCAACTCCCCCTTCTTTCTCACAAATCTAAATATCTGTCATTCCTTTCACGCTCCCGCCCTATCAGATTTCGTCCGTTCGCTCTCCTCAAAGCTCTTCGGCACTGCCGAAAGTTCCAGCTACCCTCATATCCGGAACATCAGCGATATGTCTGGACTCCCACCCATCTTCCGCCCCCGTCCCAGAATCCTTCTTCCAGACCCTTCATAACAACAATCCTAAACGCACTATCAGCACCACCTAACTCAACTTCTTTATGTTAAATATTACACATTACTACACTATATGTCACAACACCTTCTCTACACACATGTGCAAAAATTATTGTCATGTAAAAAAAAAAAAAATAAAAAAAAAAAATAAAAAAAAAAAAAAAAAAAAAAAAAAATAATAAAAGTCAGTCAGCCCAGTCCCACATAAATTAAACGTTGTCCCCCAGCATTAAAACCTGATCCGTCCTACCCACTATAACGTCCTGCCTTTCAGAAACCTCTCCTCAGATCCAGCCCGAACCAAAAAGCCCTGTTCCCACATTCTTACCCGCAGCCATTGTCGCGTGACAGACGCTGCATAACCTCGGGGGCCACCAAACCCCCTCCTTCTCTGACTGACTGCGTTCTTCACTCGCTCTTCTACTGTTGTTGGGTTCACCTCGTCAATGCTGGATGAGATTCGAGCGAAACGTCGGAACTGCGAATTTATGGACTGCAGAATGAACGGATGTGCTCATCATATTTTTCCATCCGTGAAGGAATACGTATCAGCATATATATATATATATATATATATATATATATATATATATATATATATATATATATATATCTTGTTTAAATTTTCAGTCGTTAATGAAATACTTTATATTCATCCACTCAAGCTCAAATGCATTTTTTTAAAAATTTGTAGTGGTCGATATTTATTGTTAATATCATTTTTCGAAATATTTATTCATTCATTAAATTTAATGATTAAGTTTAGTTTTATATCGGAGAAAAACTTTTCACAAAAGGGAGACGGTATGCAATATAGCTACTTCGTCCCATTTGGCTTAAAATAAGTGATGAGATATGATTTTATAAAACAGCTGATTTCATGTTATAGATTCAGTACTAGAATAATTGTTTTATAGCTTAGGTTTTATTACTTCATTTATTATATTTGTAATTATTTAATAAAAAGTAACTAAAACAAAATTTTCTTTGTTGACGTAAGTAGAAATTTACTTTAAATTTGTTGTTTATAGCATTTGTTTTTTTAAATATTTGGGTTGTAAATAGATATGTAGTAAGATAAACAAATGTACTTTCTGGACATACACACTATATACCTCGACATTTGTAACATACACAATGCATCTACACTCCAACACAGGTTCTGTTGCAGAGAGGAAGACTGACTTGCACATGCATCGCTCCTGAGAAGGTGAAATCGGTTTGTTTTGCGCAGAGTTGGGGGCGTCGTCTATTTAAACATATTGCTATTGCAGGGGCGGGCCTGTGTAATTCATGAATACAATTCCAGTCAATGTTGCATGAAATATGAAACGCAAGGAAACAAAATGGCTGACGTCGTGCGTGATGGGGAAACGCAACGACCAGAAAACTAAATTCATTGCCCCGGCTGGCAAATAGCAGGCCCATTAGTCTCCGATACATCCCCAAACGGGCGCAGAGATTAATGCTTTCCGCAGGGTTTAGCGAAAACTTAAACAGAGCTCGAATCATTTGCATATTACGATTAAAAATCCTTTTGCGTCCATGAGGGCGGTGTATGAGGGTTGAGTTATTTATGAGGGCTGACAATGGGGTAAATGTCTTTAGACTTTTCATTTTATTTTTATTTTCACCTCACGCACTGCTCTACAGGGTGGAAATAAGTTGTGAAATCTCAATACGAGATGTGTGTAATATGTAGGCTGAAATACATCAGCTGAAAGTTAGCACATGTTTAAAGAAATATCTGTAAAATAGTTTTGTATCTCAAATATTTTGAAAAATCTTACAATAAATTGAGAAATATTATGCAATATCAAGAACACGGTGGTACAATTAAGAAATAGACAAATACCCCAAAACAACAAACATAGTAAAAAATAATTAAATGACAAGTTACCTAATATTAAACCCCTAAGTAAGTTTCAATGACCATGTCATCATCGTCATAGAACCCTATTACAAAATTGCAATCTAGAATATAATCACTTACAAACTTGACAGTTAGCTACAATATTTTTATTGCAGGATCTAATAGAGAAATAAATATTTTCTTAAAAACAATATTGACTCTACTCATATATTGGTTATAAATGGGCAAAGGAGTGTGTTGTCAGCTTTACGAGTACGACTGTATAAAATTGGTCACAATTTCCTTTCCAAATCACATGTTGGCACAAAATATTTATCTTGAAATGAAAGGTTTATAAAACCTTATATACCAACGTATATGTTGTTTCTTACTAAAAAAACTATATAGTAGTAGATAGTATAGGCTATAATAGCCTAGCGTGGATATATATAAAGAACATAAGTCAAAATACAAATACAAGAATTATAATATAATATAATATTATCTTTATAATTCTTGTATTTGTATTTTGACTTAGGTTCTTTATTAATACACAAGAATACATATTGGGATATTTATATATATATATATATATATATATATAAGTTTGAAAATGTGTGTGTGTGTGTGTGTGAGAGAGAGAGAGTGTGTGTGTGTGTGGGTGGGTGGGCGTGTATGTGTGTGTGGGTGGGTGTATGTGCGCGTGTGTGTGGGTGTTGTGTGTGTGTGTGTGTGTGTGTGTGTGTGTGTGTGTGTGTGTGTGTGTGTGTGTGTGTGTGTGCGTGTACATATACTATGAATTTATTATATGTATTTTTGTATATTTATAAATATTTTTAATTATATCAAAAAATATTTAAGGGATTGTATTGATTTTGAAAATGTTGGCATGGTAAGCGGAGAAAACACTAAAACGTAAGAGTTAATTCTTTAAATGTTCTTAGGACAGAAGTTAAACCATAGGAATTATATGCATAATTTATATTATATTTTAAAATTTGTACAAAAACATCTTCTACTAGATTAGGTTCCTATCATTTGTATAGTATTAAACACTTACACTTTAATGTAATTAAACAAGAATCTTACTTGGTATATTTGCGAGTCGACTTTCGAGAGCTATTAACTACTGTGCACTCATTTTCGAGCTTTTCAACAGGCCAAAATTAACCGACAGTGCAATGAACTCGAAAATAAAACAGTACCCTTATACCACGTGACAACGGAATTTTCACACGCCTACCTAACACAAGATGACGCAGTTTAATAACGCTCGAAAATAAGACCATTGTAAGTAATAGCTCTCGAAAGTCGACTCGCAAATTTACCAAGTAAGGCTTTTGTTTGAGTACATTAAAGTTTAAGTGACAAGTGCATTCAAGGAAAAGTGTTGCTAAGTTGAAGGGTAAACTACATCAAGAGTTGGAGGATTTTAAAGAATTTTTTAAACTTTTATTTTATATTTTAAAAATTTAAAATACGAAGAAATTTTAATCTCACTCTTGGAAAAACTCACTTCTTTCGATTTAAAGTCTTACAAATCCAAAGGATCGATTACATTATAAACTAAAACATTCTTAATTATTAAAGTAAGATAAAATAAATTGTAATTAAATACATTATGTATATAAAACTCAAGTTCTTTTAATTAGAATAAAAATATCAATAATTGTTATGTTTTATATTATTTTTAATAGGTTTACTTACATGTTTTAATTAATGTTATACACAACTATAAAATGTAATGAAAGAATATACAAGAGTGAGGATTAACTCCTAATAACAAATTCATAAATGATATTTCGGAAAATTTTAGAGTCAAACGAAGTTGAAGAACTAAATAGAAGTACGAACAATGAAGTATAGGCTAGTGGCTAAACAGTCGGTGAAGTAATCAAGACCAAACTATTTAGAATTCCACAGCAATGGAATGTAGAAAATTATAATGTGGTATTTGTTTAGTATTGCGATTTGTAGCCTATTGGTTAACATAAGAAACGAACCAGTTTTATTCAATAGTTACCTCGATAATAGGCCTATGCCTGCTAGAGTCAATAGCCATATCCGCCAGGAAATTCTTGTTATTGTTCCATTGTAATTTTCTTGCCTTCACGACGTCTGTCCTAGATCCAGGGAATACAATTGAAAATACATTTTAGTTACTTTTTATTTAATAATTACAATTAATATAAATATTTCAGAATCACAATATTAAGTGGTAATATATAAAAGAAATTAATTATTAAAATAGAGAATGTTATGTGTTGTTGTGGGCGTCTAGTTCATTGGTAGAGTTATGAGCCAGGAGAGAAAAAGAAAAAAAAAACCGATGAAGTTGTAAAATGTGACCAAAATAAGAATGTATAGGGAAGGTGATAGCAACTCAAATTCATTTTATTGCAGTTTGAAGGATTTCAACCTTTATGGTTATTACAGTTAATGTGGGATAGAAAAGGGTTTTGAATTTGTATTTATTTAGAGATAACTCATCTAGGATTAGTGCAGGGACATAAATCCCTTGGAAGAGAATATAGGTGGGTAGAGTCGCGTACTGAAGTAAACCTCCAATGTATTAGGGTCTTCCAGGATCCATTAGGGTGATATCAGAGTCTAACAGGGTCTAATCCGGCTCTATTTGGGTCTTGTCAGGGTCTATCAGGGTCATATCAGGTTCATATCAGAGTTTTTAAGAGTCTATCACGGTCATATTATGGTTTTATTAGAGTATATCAGGGTCGTATCATAGTTTTATCAGGGTCTATCACGGTCATATCTGGATTTTATCAGAGTATATTAGAGTCATATCAGGGTTTTATCAGAGACTATCAGGGTCTATCACGGCCATATAAAGGTTTTATCAGAGTCTATCAGGGTCATATCAGGGGGTTATCAAAGTCTATCAGAGTCATATCAGGGTTTTATCAGAGTCTATCAGGGTCACATCAGAGTTTTATCAGGGTTTATCATGGTCATATCAAGGTTTAATCAGAGTCTATCAGGGTCATATCAGGGGGTTATCAAAGTCTATCAGAGTCATATCAGGGTTTTATCAGAGTCTATCAGGGTCACATCAGAGTTTTATCAGGGTTTATCATGGTCATATCAAGGTTTAATCAGAGTCTATCAGGTTCATATCAGGGGGAGTCTGTCAGAGACATATCAAGGGTTTTTAGAGTCTATCACTGTCATATCAGAGTTTTACCAGAGGCTATTATGGTCATGTCAAGGATTTATCAAAGTCTATCACTGTCATATCAGGGTTTTATCAGAGTATATCACGGTCATATCAGAGTTTTATCAAGGTCTATCACGGTCATATCAGGGTTTTATCAGAATCTATCAAGGTCATATCAGGGGTTTATCAGAGTCTATCACGGTCATATCGTGGTTTTATCAGAGTTTTTAAGGGTCATATAAGGGGTTTATCAAAGTCTATCAAGTTCATATCAGGGGTTTATCAGAGTCTATCAGGGTCATATCTGGGGTTTATCGGAGTCTATCACGGTCATATCAGGGTTTTATCAAAGACTATCAGGGTCACATCAGAGTTTTATCAGGGTTTATCATGGTCATATCAAGGTTTAATCAGAGTCTATTAGGTTCATATCAGGGGGAGTCTGTCAGAGACATATCAAGGGTTTTTAGAGTCTATCACTGTCATATCAGAGTTTTATCACAGCCTATTATGGTCATGTCAAGGATTTATCAAAGTCTATCACTGTCATATCAGGGTTTTATCAGAGTATATCACGGTCATATCAAAGTTTTATCAAGGTCTATCACGGTCATATCAGGGTTTTATCAGAATCTATCAAGGTCATATCAGGGGTTTATCAGAGTCTATCACGGTCATATCGTGGTTTTATCAGAGTTTTTAAGGGTCATATAAGGGGTTTATCAAAGTCTATCAAGTTCATATCAGGGGTTTATCAGAGTCTATCAGGGTCATGTCTGGGGTTTATCGGAGTCTATCACGGTCATATCAGGGTTTTATCAAAGACTATCAGGGTCACATCAGAGTTTTATCAGGGTTTATCATGGTCATATCAAGGTTTAATCAGAGTCTATCAGGTTCATATCAGGGGGAGTCTGTCAGAGACATATCAAGGGTTTTTAGAGTCTATCACTGTCATATCAGAGTTTTATCAGAGCCTATTATGGTCATGTCAAAGAATTATCAAAGTCTATCACTGTCATATCAGGGTTTTATCAGAGTATATCACGGTCATATCAGAGTTTTATCAAGGTCTATCACGGTCATATCAGGGTTTTATCAGAATCTATCAAGATCATATCAGGGGTTTATCAGAGTCTATCACGGTCATATCGTGGTTTTATCAGAGTTTTTAAGGGTCATATAAGGGGTTTATCAAAGTCTATCAAGTTCATATCAGGGGTTTATCAGAGTCTATCAGGGTCATATCTGGGGTTTATCGGAGTCTATCACGGTCATATCAGGGTTTTATCAAAGACTATCAGGGTCATATCAGAGTTTTATCAGGGCCTATCATGGTCATATCAAGGTTTAATCAGAGTCTATCAGGTTCATATCAGGGGGAGTCTGTCAGAGACATATCAAGGGTTTTTAGAGTCTATCACTGTCATATCAGAGTTTTATCAGAGCCTATTATGGTCATGTCAAAGAATTATCAAAGTCTATCACTGTCATATCAGGGTTTTATCAGAGTATATCACGGTCATATCAGAGTTTTATCAAGGTCTATCACGGTCATATCAGGGTTTTATCAGAATCTATCAAGATCATATCAGGGGTTTATCAGAGTCTATCACGGTCATATCGTGGTTTTATCAGAGTTTTTAAGGGTCATATAAGGGGTTTATCAAAGTCTATCAAGTTCATATCAGGGGTTTATCAGAGTCTATCAGGGTCATATCTGGGGTTTATCGGAGTCTATCACGGTCATATCAGGGTTTTATCAAAGACTATCAGGGTCACATCAGAGTTTTATCAGGGTTTATCATGGTCATATCAAGGTTTAATCAGAGTCTATTAGGTTCATATCAGGGGGAGTCTGTCAGAGACATATCAAGGGTTTTTAGAGTCTATCACTGTCATATCAGAGTTTTATCACAGCCTATTATGGTCATGTCAAGGATTTATCAAAGTCTATCAGGGTCATATCTGGGGTTTATCGGAGTCCATCAGGGTCTATGAGGTTCATATCAGGGACCATTAGGTGTCTATCTGTAACACACTCTTGTAACTAGAAGGTATGTTTAGTTAATGAGACTAAAGGAAGGTCATACAGATCCTCAAGTACTCATATTTATTCCATTACGTGTCCAGGGTTGCTCATCAGAAGTCGATCTGCTTTCCAACGGGCGAAGAGAGTTGTCTGACCATTACCCCAAATAAAACAGACACTTTTGGGGAAGTTTAATGAAGAAATCTCTTTACAAAAACAGTTTTAATGTAAAAGACGTTCCATGAGGAACACGAGAAAAAAATAGATAAATAAACGATGCTATATTAGCCTCTAAGAAACTAGTATTATACACACAGAGTCTTAGATAATTTTTGTTCAAAAGACAACGGCATCTTGATTATATAGTATTGGATTTCTTGTTTAATTACAACACTTATTTGATGACATTGACGGATATCTCCTTTTATATTGGAGTTTACATGTTTTGTCCTTTAACAATACCCTCACGAAAATTTTGTTTTCTTTTCTACGACATTAGTACGCAAGTAGCAGGCGTACCTAGTCTGATAAGGCATGGTCTATGAAGGAGTCTTTCTAGTCGCGGGCAAACCTATTCACACACTCCCAGTATCAGTGTATTATATCTCTCCACCTATTCCTGCGTATTCCTCTCTCTACACTGAACATAAAGCTCTCTCTATGATTATAATACCATGACCTGAGCCTGGTATGCGACTCTGAACATGATTATTATCAGGGGTTAGGCTCTTACAAACTGCAGATTTATTGCAAAGATGCGACTCTAAGAGTTTTAGCAGATGCATTACTAGTTATACCTTCTAAATATTATGTCTTTTCGGTGTGGTGATGTGGTATGCAATGAAGAACATCACCTAGAGCTGTGGAACACGATGGGAGGCCTTTCAAAAGGGATTTACTGTAAAATGCTAAACTTTAGTTACAGAGATCCTAATGACAGTTATGTAGCTTATAATAAGAGTTATGAATATAACTAAATGAATATGGATTATGAATAAATCAATCATGATGCTGATTTGTGCTCAATCGATAAATTTGTTATCGATCATATTCGTTTCATTCCTGTAACGCTTATGTAGGTGACACGCAAAAATCTTCTATCTTCCCGCTCCTGATTATGTATGCTTCTACACAGCCTGTCGTAATGAAAATAGTTCCGTAGATACTCCATATTAGCAGCTGAGACTATGCATATTGTACTAGTTATCTGCTCTTTGTAAGTAGGTACCTCCTCTTATCGCCTGATGCTATGAACATTGGAAGATTTCTATTGGCAGACATGACGATCTATTTCTACTTACAGGGTGTCTTCATTCACCTCATGTTGATATGAAAATGTTTAGAAGAAGACTCTCTATTAGCAGCTACGAAAATGTATTTAGCAATCGTTACCACCTCTTACGTGGTGAATATTCCCAATCAGCTCCAGTAGTAATGAAAATATTTTCAAGGGGATCTCTTTTAGTAGCAACAACAATGCACACTGTCATCGTTTTTACCTCCTAGTTAGGGGATGTCCCAACTTATCTCCTGCCGATAGGATGATATTTCCACCGGAGCTTTATATTGGCAGATATGGCAATGTATACTTCAATCGTTACCACCTCTTAGTTAGTAGATATACCAACTTATCTATTACCGATATGACAATATTTTCACGGGACATTCTATTCGCACCGATGACAATATATACTGCAATCGCTACCACCTCTTAGTTAGTAGATATACCAACTTATCTATTACCGATATGACAATATTTACACGGGACTTTCTATTCGCACCGATGAAAATATATAGTCTACTGCAATCGCTACCACATCTTAGTTAGAGGACCTCCCAACTTATCAACTTCGGATATGACAACATTTCCACATGACTTTCTATTGGCAGCAATGGCAATGTACACTGCAAGTGTAACCACTAGTTAGTATATTTTACTTATCTCCTGCCGATAGAGAGAAGGATCTACTGTAACTTTCTATTGGCAGCTATGGCAATGTATACTTCAATCGTTACCACCTCTTAGTTACTAGATGTACCAACTTATCTCCTACCAATATGGAAATATTTCCACGTGAGCTCTCTATTGGCAGCTATGGCAATGTATACTGTAAGCATCACCCCCTCTTAGTTAGTGGATGTACCCACCTATCGCCTGCTGATATGACAATATTTCCAAGGGAGCTTTCTATTGGCAGCTATGGTAATGTACAGTTCAATCGTTACCACCTCTTATTTAGTATATTTTACAACTTATCTCCCACTGATATGGCAATACTTCCATGGAACCTTCTATTGGCAGCTATATCAATGTATACTGTAAGCATCACCCCCCCATAGTTAGTGGATGTACCCACCTATCACCTACCAATCTGAAAATATTTCCACGTGAGCTTTCTATTGGCAGCTATGTTAATGTACACTTCAATCGTTACCACCTCTTAGTTAGTAGATGTACCAACTTATCTCCTACCAATATGGAAGTATTTCCACGTGAGCTCTCTATTGGCAGCTATGGCAATGTACACTGCAATCGTTATCTACTCCTAGTTAGATGATCTCCACTTAGGCATTGTCGGTTTGGCAATACTTCCATGGGAGCTTTTTATTGGCAGGCTATGGCAATGTATACTGTAAGCATCACCCCCTCTTAGTTAGTGGATGTACCCACCTATCGCCTGCTGATATGACAATATTTCCAAGGGAGCTTTCTATTGGCAGCTATGGTAATGTACACTTCAATCGTTATCACCTTTAGTTAGTATATTTTACAACTTATCTCCTACTGATATGGCAATACTTCCATGGAACTTTCTATTGGCAGCTATATCAATGTATACTGTAAGCATCTAGTTAGATGATCTCCACTTAGGGATTGTTGGTATGGCAATACTTCCATGGGAGCTTTTTATTGGCAGCTATGGCAATGTATACTGTAAGCATCTCCCCCTCTTAGTTAGTGGATGTACCCACCTATCGCCTGCTGATATGACAATATTTCCAAGGGAGCTTTCTATTGGCAGCTATGGTAATGTACACTTCAATCGTTACCACCTCTTAGTTAGTATATTTTACAACTTATCTCCTACTGATATGGCAATAGTTCCATGGAACTTTCTATTGGCAGCTATGGCAATGTATACTGTAAGCATTACCACCTCTTAGTTAGTATATTTTACAACTTATCTCCTACTAATACGGCAATACTTCCATGGAACTTTCTATTGGCAGCTATGGCAATGTATACTGTAAGCATCTCCCCCTCTTAGTTAGTGGATGTACCCACCTATCGCCTGCTGATATGACAATATTTCCAAGGGAGCTTTCTATTGGCAGCTATGGTAATGTACACTTCAATCGTTACCACCTCTTAGTTAGTATATTTTACAACTTATCTCCTACTGATATGGCAATAGTTCCATGGAACTTTCTATTGGCAGCTATGGCAATGTATACTGTAAGCATTACCACCTCTTAGTTAGTATATTTTACAACTTATCTCCTACTAATACGGCAATACTTCCATGGAACTTTCTATTGGCAGCTATGGCAATGTATACTGTAAGCATTACCACCTCTTAGTTAGTAGATGTACCAACTTGTCTCCTACCAATATGGAAATATTTCCACGTGAGCTCTCTATTGGCAGCAATGGCAATGTACACTGAAATCGTTACCCACTCCTAGTTGAAGGGTCCTTCCTATTGGCAGCTAACACAACGAATACTCCAAAAGCTAAGCCGCCGCCGCGCCTTACAAGCATTGACTAGAAGAGCAAGTAGCTCTATTAAATACTATTTACACAACTCCAGTTAGAGCAGAATGCTGTGTACAAACTGAAACAGGCCGAACCACGGTCCGATTGCCCACAATAACAAATGTAATTGGAATTAGCTTTCTACTATTCATTCTGATGACATAACGTTTTTGTAAGAAGATCGCCGCCCAGGTACAAAGGGGCTTCCCACTGTGGGGGGGGGAGGGGCAATCGGAATCGCTTTTGTTATCAACTAAGAAGAGACAGTGTGTGGAATCATTAGAAACACAATAAGATGTGCCGCCATTATCAATTCGATATGGTTAGGATTCATGTAGCGACACCATTGTAAGTTGATCTTTGTTTGTGATTTCTGTTCGTTTCCTTTCTTTCCATTTTGGATTGTCTTTGTACAAATCAAACTGTGTACTCAGAGCCGACGCGGCAATCCCAAAAACATTCTCTGCTTCCAGTGAACTTGAGGCATGTCGGCCTTACAGCATCGACAACAGTCGTTTCACTGACAAGGTTAATTAAATTCAAAATACGTACTACCTTCACTCAAGGAAACATTTAATACAATCATCATTGGAAGGTAAATTTACTATAAACAATAACCTTACTAAATAAAATATGTTTACAACAAAAAATATTTAAACCTCAAATAATTTAATATTATTTAAACCTCAAATAATCTCTTAATTTCTTTATATATATATATATATATATATATATATATATATATATATATATATATATATATATATAATTGAACTGAGAATGACTATTGAAAATTGTTCCTGATGAAATTTAATATTTTGGAATAAATAGCCTGATATGCACAGTAATGATTCAACAGAATGTATACCGGAGTATCTATTCTAACCTTAAACATGGCGGAGTTTGTTCTCTAGACGCTATTGAAAATACTAGTATTAAATAAATAAAATTTTATAAATCAAACAATTTTATTTTCAAAACTTTCCATAGTTAAACAACGCTTTAATAACAGAAAATGTTAATTATATTAAATGTTAATAGCAACATTGTTTTAGAAATAGTTATGAACCTAATAAAAGTACTGTAAAACCGATTTTGTTCATACTTCTAAATTTTCTGTCAAAGGTTGTGTAATGGAAGTCAAACAACAGGTAGCTCAATCATTTTTTCAACTTCTGCTATTATAACCTACACTATCTATAGTACAACTTTACCGATGAAACCTAGCACATCCTCTAATAGTAGGCCTATAATGTAACTTAACAAAATAACCTAACCTATCTTCTAACAGCATGCCTAAAATCTAATTTTATAAATATAGGCTGACCTGTCTAATAATAGTAGACATATAAGGCAACTTAACAATGAAACCTAGCAAATCCTCTACCAAAAAGCCTAAAATATATCGTAATAAATATAACCTAACCTATCATCTAGTACTAAGCCTATAATGTAACTTTACAAATGTAATCTAACATGTCGTCAAATAATAAGCCTATAATGTAACTGGTAAAATGTAACATAACCTGTTCTCAAACAATAACCCTATAATATAATACGTAAGAAATATAACTTAACCTGTCCTCTAATAATGTACCCTATAATGTAACCTAACCTGTTCTCAAACAATAAGCCTATAATATAACGTAACAGGTGTAACCTAACCTGTCCTCAAACAATAAGCCTATAATATGACGTACGAAATGTAACTTAACCTGTTCTCTAACAATGTACCCTATAATGTAACCTAACCTGTTCTCAAACAATAAGCCTATAATATAACGTAACAGATGTAACCTAACCTGTCCTCAAACAATAAGCCTATAATATGACGTACGAAATGAAACTTAACCTGTCCTCTAACAATGTACCCTTTAACGTAACTTAACCTGTTCTCAAACAATAAGCCTATAATATAAAGTAACAGATGTAACTTAACCTGTCCTCTAACAATGTACCCTATAATGTAACCGAACCGACACGACTAATCACTTAATCACTCCACATTCACACAAGACAGTTCACATAGCGAAGCATACCGTCTAATAATCAGGAGGTGCCCCTGGAAACTACTTTAGATGTTACAAGCCGATTACGTGAAAGCTGTCGGCTTCGTCAAATACGTAATGTAATGACCAGGAAAGCAAAACTTATCCAATCTCTAGTGAAACTAAAGTAAATTTGGCCACAATTACTTCACCAAAACAACAGTTCTGAGGCCAGAAAAATACCAAACCGTAAGTAATAGGTATATTAACTCACTGACGATCAAAATGTAGGATTAATTGACTTTGGGCAATGTTACAATATCCCACTTTTTTCTTTATATGTATATTGTGTATATATAGCTTATATATATTAGTCTTGAAAGTTAACTCAAACATACACCAAATAAGTTTCTTGTTTAAGTTAATTATAGTTTAAGTTATATATATATATATGTGTGTGTGTGTGTGTGTGTGTGTGTGTGTGTGTGTGTGTGTGTGTGTGTGTGTGTGTGTGTGTGTGTGTGTGTGTGTGTGTGTGTGTGTGTGTGTGTGTGTGTGTGTATGTGTGTGATTTTCTCTGATTGTGTGTCACCATCATCAAGGACAACATTAGTAAATTAGTAATTAGTAGTCAGTGAAAGGCTCTTGAAGATGCTGACACTATGGTCAACAAAAATCTTTCAACTATGTTAATTTATCAAGTCATTAATGTTAATAAAATAGTGTATTTGAAAAATATATCACAACAGAAAATTATTACTTTTGTTAAGGGGCGGCTTCAGGATTTGTTTTTTGGGTAGGCACAGTTTCGGGGAGTCGTGGCTATTTTCAAGCGCCCTCCCCTAGAAATTGTTTAAAATTTAAGTGGTGTTTATTGAGGGCATTAAATAGAAGAAGCTAAAGAAAAGGGCGATTATTTGCTATTTTATGGTTGCTTGGTGCATTCTAAATCTCGCTATTATATTATGAGCATATCTTTTGATCTTAAATATTTCACATTTATCATTTTAAATATTGCCAATTAAGAAGGATTTAAACAAATAAATATAAATAGTTGGGTTGGCCCAGCTTTACTCGGCCTACACGCTTTTGCATTTATCGTATTTAAAGTGAATTTATTTAAAACACACACATGTACATTTCAACAATATTTGCCTCGAATCTCGATACGTAAACTAGATAAATGTTAAATATCTACTAAAACTTCATTAGATGTGTGAATCTTTCAAAAAATCTCCCATTACTTTTTCTACTAGATCATAGTTGATATAGCTTATAAGTACGCTCCACCTGTTTCGCTTTCACTATCTACCAAAAAGGAGAAACTAAGAAAATGTAACGATTGTTTCTCATTTCCAAAGTTCTTGTATTTTTAATTTAAAAACTAAATTTAACCCTTTCAAATGTAAATTTATTAAAAGAAAATAATTATCCTTTATTTTTAAACACCTGACGATTCATAAAATAAACATACACGCCTTACTGGAAAACTCAGTTCTCTTACACCATTAATAACGCTAGAAGCCAACGTTTGCTAAACCAATAGTAGAAATACAGTGGTCCCACAATTATTATGATTACTAAAGCTTTTGTTAGCATTTCAATGCCACTCTGCTTTGTCCGAGCTCGAGTTGGATCGAATCGAGGAAACTGCACAACGTGAAAATATTTGTCTAGACAACAAAGCAACAGGTCCGTCCGTCCAGTACGAACGGACTTCAATTGAATTATTACTGCGTCATCGATCATCTCCAGAAGGCTAATACATGTACCACTACTATTCATGTTAGAAATTTACAACTGTATAGCTATTTCGAATATTAGTTTGCACGGCTGAGTGTAGAGCGTGCTAAAAGCGGGCAGTGATGCGTGGAGCAAACTTGAATGGTGGAAATGGTTAGGTTTTTTGGCTCTAAACGTTAACTGCAAACATAAGCGGGCTTACAGGGACGTAATCGAAGGTCCGGATCATCCTCCTGAATGGTCTTATCACATAAATTATGGTTGTATTATTGAAAAGATAATTTCCATTTTCTTCTACAGTTAGACTACTAATTGTACCTATTATAGTAACATTTTATATTTCCGCTTACTAGACTTACAAATAGAACAATTGGAATGAATAATTTAACAAAGTTTTGTTGTATTTATTTATTTATTTTGCTGTAATAGCTTGATTGCAGCTATTGTTATTGTTATTATTATTATCTCTTTTTTATTAATATGATTGTAGTATAATTTATTATTTTCTTAATTGGTTCTTTTTTGGTATATTTATTCGTGGTTTATTATTGATTTTTAGTTCTTCTTCTGACGTTTATTTTTTACCTTTAAATTTAAAATACAAACTGTCCTATACCTACATAGTTTGAATTCCTTCCCACTTAAACATTTTCTTGTACAATACAATAATAAAAATATTGGAAACAGCCCCAACATCACAAAAATAACTAATAACACAAGTTACCCAAGATTAAACCCTTATGTACATTTCTATAACCATGTCATCATCAGAGAAACTTATTACAAAATTACAATCTAGAAAACAATAAGTTACAAACTAGACTGACTTTAACATTTGTATTTTAGATTGTAATTTTGTAATAAGACTCTCTGATGATGGCATGGTTATCGAAATGTACATAACGGTTTAATCTTGAGTAACTTGTGTTATCAGTTATTTTTGTGGTGTTGGGGCTGTTTCCAATATTTTTAAAATATAGAACTACTGTGGTTTTGATATTGTACATGAATTCTAAAGAAGAAATTCTGTATCAGTTGTTTTTTATTGTTTTTATACTCCTTTTAATCATTTTCTGACTGTTTTTTACTTAGACGCCTTAGTATTTGCAACAATTTGTAAAAAAAAATACTTTTCCAAAATGATTTAAAACATTTTTTCAACAAAATAAATATCCAAGCGTTATATGTAAACCATTGGATTTTTTCCAGAAAGTTGTTTTTAAAATTTGTAAATTGTATGGCATGACTTTTGACTAAAATATTTATATACAAAACATATGTGTATTCTTGAATATTTATATATAATTTTGTTTCCTAATAAAAACCCGTGTAATTAGATTATTGTGTTTATTTCCTTTATACATTAAGTACCGTAGCCTAGTACTTTATAAGTAGTAATAGGTTAAACAAGGTTAAATATTGAAATTTTAGCTCCTTAATTTTTTAGTTTGCAATGCCTTTACGTTCAGCCCCCCCTACAAACCTTCAAATGTCAGTCAGTCAGAGAAGGATTGGGTATGGTGGGCCCCGAGGTTATGCAGCGTCTGTCACATGACACGTTTTTGGATCAAAGGTTTTGGTTAAAGGCTGGATTTCTGGAGGGGTTTCTGCACGGCAGGACGTTTTATTGGGTGCGCCGGTTAAGGTTATAATTCTGGGGGGACAGCGTATATTTTTAACATTGAAACTATCGACAATCGTCGGTAGTTTTAACATTGACAATAGTCATTTCACATTCAATATGTATGTGTGGGCGCCCATGCCGCTTTGTATAGTATTGCGACGCCCTTCTGGCAGTAATGTGGGAGGCAACCCTCCTACATTTCTTTTTATTACAGTAAAGTAAAAAATCAATGCGTTACAAACCTATTCATTGAAATGTTAAAGAATAAAATAGTAACATTATTATTATTGTTTATAGCTTTGTGAGAGTAGGGTACGACTCTGTAGAGATACCTCAGGGAAGCGGGAGAGATGGTGTTCCTTCATCTCCCAGCGATCCGTGTAACTTCTTCACGCAGCCTCGCTGGTCGCATCATCAGACACGCAAGGCTACCAGTTAATGCTTTACTTCTTCAAAGATAACAAGACTTTTAGACATGAAATTAGAGAAAAATTGTTTTTAACTAAACAGAAGAAAATGAAACATTAACCAAAACGAAATTAATCCATTTACTGCAACACTAGATGCATAATATAAATACTATACCTCATTATAATGTCTGTGGAACGGTCTTTTGCTTCCTCTTCCCTTCCCCTCTCATATTCTCGCCCTTCGAGGTCACTCGCCAGCTTGCATGTGAACAGCTATACATTTCCATTACAACGTAACCAACCTTAGAAGAACTGAAGACAGTTATCTTGTGTCGTGATATCTGAAGATGGATACCTGGTACCTGAAATGTACATACAGTAAATAAATTTATTTAATTGCGGTTATTGAGTTTTATGTTTTGTGTTTAGTTCAATCATACTCAACAGTTGCTCGAGCAAGATAATAGATGAAATTTATAAAGTCTTTTAAAATAAATTATATATCTTATAATTTCAAGTTCTCTTTCCATTCTACACAATACCTCCCACTCTGCACTCAGAGGATATCCTCAGTAACACGTCATCTCAATACACCTTTACACTAACGGATTCTATCCTCCTGCTTGCCATTCCATACAGCCCCATAGAAAATATGAGGTATCTTGAGGTCTGCAGTTTGTGCTTTATTCTAATGAGAAACTGTTTCATCCTCGAATCACACGCCTAGTACAACTTACGAGGTACAGAAAGAGACTATAAATGCTTACGAGGGTAGTTCACCGATTAGTTGAACTGGAAAGTCAGGCAGCTGTCTTCCCTTGCACGCATCCAGGCTCGGTGGGTAACAAGACGAGGTGGTTGTGACGGACTTCTGCACAGAGCAGCGAGGTTTGACAAATGCTGAACCCTTCTCCATTCTAGAATTTCAGATAGGCTATTGCGCATCAGCTAGCCTAGTCTCTTGCTGTGGCTCGTTCAGTTTTAAATTCTATCACTTATCATTGTCAATTTTATTATTCAAATAATTTTTAATAATTTATAATACTCAACCTCTCTATATTAATATTCATTGGTGTATTTGTTAATATGTAGCCTAATATACTTGTTTTGATACCAGCATGGCATTAGTATTTTTCAATTTCATTGCATTTGATCACACTCTTCTTATATATATATATGTATATATATATATATATATATATATATATATATATATTTATTTATTTATATATATATAAATATATATATATATATATATATATATATATATATATATTTATATTTATATATATATATATATTTTTTTTTTTTTTGATTCATTCATATAACTGTTAAAATTTTCCGTCATTAATAAAATACTTTAATTTATGCACTCAAGTTCAAATACATTTTTTTAACTTGTAGTGGATGACACATGACGTTAATACAGTTTTTTCAAATAATAATACACAAATAAAATTCATTGAATTAATTTTAGTCTTATAAGGGAGGAAAACGTTTTACATAATGGATAAGCGTTATTATTCCATCCATATAAAACAAGATATTAAGTGCTACAGGTTATATGGTAGAACAACTGTTTAACTCATAGGTTATGTTACGTTATTTAAATTAGTTATAACTATTTAATAAAAAGTAATTAGAATTAAGTTTTTTTTTGTAGTCCTAAGTAGGAATTGACTTTAAGAAATTTTTGTTTATATTAGTTTTTAATACTTATTTGAAGAAGTTATTTTTCATTTATATCCTTTGTATTAATTATCATTCCTTGAACAGCTTCAATATTGTCACCTAGTGTCGGCATTCCTAATATTGTTTTATTACTTCCATTTTTTTCTTAGCTACTTATAAGAAATATTTTTTCCTACATGGAATACTTTTATTGCTTTTTATTTCTTTTTTGTAATATTTACTTTCTTTACCTCCCTAGTTACTATATTTTTCTCTTGCTAAAAAACATTTAAACAGAAAATACTTTATTTCTTTGTATTTATAATTTAGATCGACCGTGACTTTACCTGTCTTACAACTTCTAATAAATCATTCAACTGCAATAAATCATAAAATCTGCGAAAACCAACAATGTAATAAATGTTAATCAGTTCTTTTGGCCTTGTCCTTGAGTCGACTCAGTGCACATAAGGACTGCATGTCTGAGTGAACGTAATCTTCGAATCACTTGAGCAAGTAAACAGTTCTATGATGTTATGCACATACTTAGTGTAAGCGTGCTGTTACTTGTTTTGCGTATCTATGGCTTATTAGCTCAGACGTTTGTTTAAATAATCAACAATGCCGTACTTGAAGTTAAACTCTTCTCCTTTCACTAGATTGATTCTTTTTTTCGTTTCAACCTTACATTCGTGACGATACTGAAATATTATTGATACTTTAACACTGCGTAGGGACATGGTAAACCGCATGCGCCCTCGAGGGGCTTATATACAGCGAAAAAATATTTCTAGTAAAACAAGTTAGTAGTAGCCAAGCAATGATGAAGGTGACATCCACATCGAAACTAGTCTGTTTTAATAAACTAATGTATAGTGAGGATTAGAGTTAATTGTTTTATTTCTACCCTTGTATAGGATAAATATTTTTTAATCTAAAATTTTTTATTGTATTTTAGTAATAAAATAAACGTTTAACCACTTGTTCTTTCCTTCTATTAGTTCACATTTTATTTCAAGTTTTCAATGGTTATAAAATTAGTTTTCTTGTAGAGGATGACACTTGGTGTTAATACAGTTTTTTAAAATATTAATTCATTAATTACATTTTTCAATTAATTTTAATTTTATATGGGGGGAAAACTTTTCACAAAAGGGGCAAAGTATTCAATATAGTTATTTTGACCCACTTGGCATAAAATAGATCTAAGTCACAACATATGATTTCATAAAACACCAGATTTTATGTTATAGGTTATGTGGTAGATCAACTATTTTAACGCATAAGTTATTAAAGTTTCTTGATATAATCATCTTACCCTCAGTATAGGGTTAGCTTCGTAAAAGGAACGATCGTTTTGAAACGCGTCAGCAAGTAAGCAATTACGTATTCACTTAGTTAAGTAGTTTAAAATTAGCAAAAGTTATGCTACTTTATGTATATGAACTGTAATTATTTAATAAAAAGGAATTCAAATTTTAAAAAAGTTTGTTGGCTCAAGTAGGAATTGACTTTAACCAAATTTGTCTATATTACTTGTTTGAAATTATTTTTCGCCAACAATACAAAACGATGGCACTATAGTGTATAGTGGAGCGGATGTAAGAAATAAGATCAACGTAATAGACTGCATTCCGTAGCGCCTAAGTACAAAGTTAATGTTAAAGAACCATACATTTCCCGTTCTAAATATTACTAATAAGAACACTATGTTCAAAGGTGAATGGATCAAGGCTCTTTTCTCTATACACGTTCGTAGCAACAAACCTAAAAAAAATCCGGATTTGGTGACTTTCCATAGGTCGTTAGATAGTATCGCCGTACAATACGCTTACAAAACAATTGAAATTTCGACACTAAAAATAAAACTTTTAAATGAAACATTGTAGAGTTTGAAAAATATAGAACTATCATGACTACAAAAGCAAACAGGTATATTATGCATGTATCCATCGAGGGAAAACTGCTATCCTGTTTCAACAATAGTTAACTTCCTATTTCTGCTGCAACAGCGGAACACTGGTTTTTACTTTGTAGAGACTGAAACCATGGATAAGATAGGTTGTCACGTATTACTGTCACTCATGCTCATTGCTACATTAAAGTGGCCATTTCAGGCACGTAGCCAGCCCTAACGAAAAGACTCAAAATAAGATGGTTCGAGAGCACAAATTCTTATAATATTACGAGTTATCTTATCAATTGAATTATATGGTTTAGTTGTTTTAACAACCTAAAATAATTTACCTATGTTGAGTAAATACAATAGCGCAAAAAATACAAATAATATCCAATGTATATCTTCATTGCAAGAAATAGTAGCTTCCCCATGGAACCTTGGCAACCTAAGATGACAAATAAATGTGGGAAGTTAAATAAAAAATTAATAATAAACTCCTATAAAATGTATAAAAATCAATAAACAAGTAAGAATTTGTTCGTTTCATTCATTTTTAACCTTACGACACTATGATATTTTGTGGTAACCATGTTTTGTTTAAGGTTTTATAATGGAGGTTTCAACGACAACCAGATGGGGGGAGAGGGGAAATCATAAACATCTTTGAGAAATTAATTTCTTGGTATTTGGAAAGCTGCTAGATTTTGAACATGGAGATTCATAGTTCGAATCCCGATATTCCCCCAAATTATTATAAACTATTTATTGAATATATATTTGAAAAGCCTTTATTAAAATCAATTATCATCCGGTATAGGTTAAAAAAAAGTATTTGAACTTGTGGGGATCAATAAAAACCTATTTTAATAAAGGTTGAAAATTTTACAAGATATACATCAGGAGAGTGTGAGTTAATAGAAGGCATTTTAAACATTATTAAATTCATACCTCTTCCACGAAATCTATAGTTATAAACCATACATAGTAATAGAGGTAATGAAACTATAACTGTACAAAACAATTAATACAACAATAAGACTTTGTGAGTGGTTCTGTTGTTTTATTTCTAGGTCTTGTTAGCTGAAATATAATATTTATAATGTACAGTTATTAGTGATGGTAGGAAAATAGAATTTATTTTTTAAATACTTCCATAATTTTGTTAATAAAATCACTCAGGGAAGATGATCCAATCGCTCAGAACTACCCCTGGTTGCGACCCTGACCTTTGACGAGGACATCGATCTATTTGCAAAAATAAAACGAATTAGTTTCTTTTTCCCAAAACACCCCCCCCCCCCCTTATAAATCTTAAAAGATCTATAATATAAATATTGATATTTACATTTCTAATATTTAAAAATAAATATTATAAAGTAGTTCTTATATAATTCTTCGCCCAAGGTAACGTTTAGTTTAAAGAAAAGCTTGGTAAGGTTTAGTTTAAAAATAGATTTGGTAAGGTTTAATTTAAAGATAGGCGTGGTTAGGTTTAGTTAAAAAGATACACATGGTTATGTTTATTGTAAGAATAGGCATTGTTAGGTTTAGTTTAAAGATATATTTGGTAAGGTTTAGTTTAAAGATAGGCGTGGTTAGGTTTAGTTCAAAGATACACATGGCTATGTTTATTGTAAGAATAGGCATTGTTAAATTTAGTTTAAAGATATATTTGGTAAGGTTTAGTTTAAAGATAGGCGTGGTTAGGTTTAGTTTGAAGATACACATGGTTATATATATTGTACGAATAAGCATTGTTAGGTTTAGTTTAAAGATATATTTGGTAAGGTTTAGTTTAAAGATAGGGTGGTTAGGTTTAGTTTGAAGATACACATGGTTATATTTATTGTACGTATAAGCATTTTTAGGTTTAGTTTAAAGATAGATTTGATTGCGTTTATTTTAAAGATACACTTGGATTTTTTCATTGTAAGAATAAGTTTTGTTAGGTTTAGTTTAAATATACACATGGTTATATTTATTGTAAGAATAAGCACTGTTAGGTTTAGTTTAGAGATAGATTTGGTTAGGTTTAGTTTAAAGATATACATCGTTATGTCTATTGTAAGAATAAGCATTGTTAGGTTTAGTTTAAAGATACACATAGTTATATTTATTGTAAGAATAAACACTGTTAGGTTTAGTTTAGAGATAGACTTGGTTAGGTTTAGTTTAAAGATACACATGGTTATGTTTATAGTAAGAATAAGCAGTGTTAGGTTAGTTTAAAGATAGATTTTGTAAGGTTTAGTTTAAGGATAGGCGGGAATAGGTTTAGTTTAAAGATACACATGGTTATGTTTATTGTAAGAATAGGCATTGTTAGGTTTAGTTTAGAGATAGACTTGGTTAGGTTTAGTTTAAAGATACACATGGTTATGTTTATTGTAAGAATAAACACTGTTAGGTTTAGTTTAGAGATAGACTTGGTTAGGTTTAGTTTAAAGATACACATGGTTATGTTTATTGTAAGAATAAACACTGTTACGTTTAGTTTAGAGATAGACTTGGTTAGGTTTAGTTTAAAGATACACATGGTTATGTTTATAGTAAGAATAAGCAGTGTTAGGTTAGTTTAAAGATAGATTTTGTAAGGTTTAGTTTAAAGATAGGCGGGAATAGGTATAGTTTAAAGATACACATGGTTATGTTTATTGTAAGAATAAACACTGTTAGGTTTAGTTTAAAGATATATTTGGTACGGTTTAGTTTAAAGATACACATGGTTATTTTATTGTAATAATAAGCATTGTTAGGTTTAGTTTAAAGATATATTTGGTAAGGTTTAGTTTAAAGATAGGCGTGGTTAGGGTTAGTTTAAAGATACACATGGTTATTTTATTGTAATAATAAGCATTGTTAGGTTTAGTTTAAAGATATATTTGGTAAGGTTTAGTTTAAAGATAGGCGTGGTTAGGGTTAGTTTAAAGATACACATAGTTATGTTTATTGTAAGAATAAGCACTGTTAGGTTTAGTTTAGAGATAGATTTGGTTAGGTTTAGTTTAAAGATACACTTGGTTATGTTCATTGTAAAAATAAGCACTGTTAGGTTTAGTTTAAAGATATATTTGGTAAGGTTTAGTTTAAAGATGCACATGGTTATGTTTATTGTAAGAATAAGCACTGTTAGGTATAATTCAAAGTTATATTTGGTAAGGTTTAGTTTAAAGATAGGCGTGGTTAGTGTTAGTTTAAAGATACACATGTTTATGTTTATAGTAAGAATAAGCATTGTTAGGTTTAGTTTAGAGATAAGCGTGGTTAGGTTTAGTTTAAAGATAAGCATGGTTAGTTTAAGTTTAAAGATAGAAATCATTAGCTTTAGAGTAGAATTGGAAAAGTTTAGTTTTAGTTCAATAAAAATGATTGCCAAATTCCGCTTCCATAAAGAATCTAATTAATTTAACAATAACATGCTTGATTTTGCTAGTGCTAAGTTTGGTAATATGGTTATTAAGTCTTATATGGCCTCAACAATTATGCCTGTGTCTTTTTGAATAAACGAAACTGAGAGAATGGTTGTATCTTACAGCTGTTGGAGTGTATTCTTGGACTAAATACACAACTTCGCTCATTATAAAACAGGTTACAATTCTTCTTAAAAAAGTACAAATATTTAACAATGACAGCTTGTTCATGCAGTAAAACAAATCCGCCATCAACTCTATGATTTATGTATGCATGGGTATTAAATATGAAGTGCATATTTAGAATTACAACTAGAAAAAACTTATTTACAGCTAGCAACAATAATTAGAGTTTACGACGTACACACACGGTTACGGTAGCCATTTGCATATCCCTACAATGTACCGTACATGCTGAAACAATTACCGCATGCAAATTATCGCGACCAGAGTTGTTAACACTTTTACGGTCTGCGTTCCGCTCCTCAGCTCTCTACTTAGCCAATGTTTACCAATTACGCCGAGTAGAATCGAGTCGAGAAATCTACCTGTTCCGAATGTCTGGACTAGCGTCGCAGGTACAAACTTAGCCAACGTTTACCAATTACGCCGAGTAGAATGGAGTCGAGAAATCTACCTGTTCCGAATGTCTGGACTAGCGTCACAGGTACAAACTTAAGTAACGCTAAAATAACTGAAACGCGAGCTAGAAAATTTAAATACAGATGAATTTTGTAAAACAAAGAGCTTAAGAAATGATAAGAGCTTTTATTCAAAAGGACAAAATCTTGATTCGAAATAGAAGAGCACTGAATCAGAACAAAAACATCTTGACATAACGAGGTTTATTCCAACGATGGTTTAAATATGGTAGACTGTTAATAATGCAGCTTGGTAGACGTGTGGCTTGAAATCCTTCAGTGGCAGCAAATGAATCGAACTTCGTCCTCTTATAAGGAATGTTTAAAGTAAATTATTATTAAGTCAACAAAGAAAACATTCATTTTAGTTACATTTTATTAAATAATTACAAGTATTATTAATTAAGTAATATAACCTACCCATTAAAACAGCTGTTCTACCACGTATCCTATAACATAAAGTCAGCTGTTTTATGAAATCATATGTTTTCGCTGATTTTAGGCCAAATTAGGCGAAATAACTATATTGCATACCTTGCCCCTTTAATAAAAAAATGTCTCTTATATAAAACTAAAATTAATTAATTGAATTGAATAAATGAATTAATATTACAACCAACTCTATTAACATCATGTGTCATCCACTAAAAGTTTTAAAAAAATGTATTTCAACTTGAGTGGATGATTATAAAGTATTTTATTAACGATTGAAAATTACCTATTAAAACTTTGAACAAGTCATATATATGGAGAGTGTAAACTAATAGAAGGAATTGAACAAGAGGGTAACAACTACTTGAACAAAAACATTAACCTGAATCCAAGGGAAAACAATAGTGAGTAAATATTACCCTTATTAAAAAAACAGAAATAACTGTTTAAGAACAGTAGCCTAATAAGGATTAAGGAAATAAAAAACCTGTAACTTAAAAGGAAGTAATATTGAATCTACATGGAAAAAACAATGTTGATATAAATTAGCAAAACAGCTCAGATTACAAGGAAAATCCATGAATAAAACGAAAGTAACAAGTTACTTCAATCAGAATTCTGATAAATAACAATTTCTGAAAAAGAAACCACAATATTTTAGAAAGGAATTTCAAAATTTAAAATAATATTGAGTCTAAAACAAAATGCACATTAGAATGAAACCTTCATTAAAAAAGGAGAATTTATACTGTAACTTATAAAAACATATTGCGTTTTGCGAGTTCCAAAGTTAAAGTAATTGCAAAAAAGGGCAAATTAAAAAAAAAATATAATAAGAGAGCGAAAAACGCTAATAAGAAATGAGAATAACGACGATTCACCTGTCAGGGCGTAGGTATTTATTATTTCTTGAATGTTATAGTCCATTACGTTCGGTGAATCTTATTAATCACTTAAACAATAGTTTATGATCTAAGATCGGCACATAGCGATCGAAAACGTTCTGTCTCAGTAAGTTTTAACAAATTTACTAAATACAAAGTTCGGATTGTCATAAACTATTGTTTAAGTGATTAATTTATAATTTGTTACGTGGTTATAAGTTGTATAAAAGGTAATAGAAGATGAAACTAAAGTACTAGCATACGCCTAATATTTATAGAAATAAATATATCCAATTATTTGTTCAATAACATGAATAAAACAAATTTGGAAAAACTTCGATTGATATACTTAGAAGAGATATATAACAATCATATAACTATATTTAAACCGTAAAAGAGAGCCTAGATTAGAAATATTACAGTCTGTAAAAACCCGAGGGGAGGCAAGGGGCAGGGGCCCGTCCGGGTTTGTGTTTTTTATACTGCGGAAAATTATTACTCGCTTGGGGAGTTTCATACAAGAAATAAAAGCATTATATGAATAAATTATAAGAAGTAGGTTTTAGAATTATTGAAGCTTTTAATGGCAAAGAAATACTCAATAAATTAAATGTTCGATTCACACAAAATGCAATGTACAAGTCGCTGTAAACGAACGGCAGTTTATTTCAATAAAACTAAACACACATAAATTAGATTCAATAGGCCTGGTTGGGAAACAATAATTTATTTATATTGTCATGAAAAATACAGTGTTATACTGGCCTATGTGGGAAGTAATTAAGGCACATAATTATTTTGGCCCAGGGGCCCAAAACGTCTCTGTGCGGGCCTGGTATAAACCATATTAAACATAATAGAAGTGAATAATATATTTGACTAGTAAAGTGGAGGATAGAGGAAGAAATATTTGAGTAAAATAATACAGTCAACACGCCGCGCCGTCTGTTTTAAATATGAAACATATTGAATACTAAAATTGCTAGAAATATCTGGGGCACATTATGCTTAGTTTCATAAGACAAATTAACGATTATAACAACAAACAGAACAATTAGTAACACAATTATTAATAAACAAATTCATTGAGCCTAGCCTGAGACGCGCTGGTAATAGTTGATAAAATGGTGTACATTAAGTGCCAAAGCAAGAAGAACATTAAAAGTTGAGGTTAAGAACCTTTCTCATATAACAAGCCAGAGAAATCTGTATATAAACATTGTTTGGAAGGAAACCATGTGTTTAAAGTAGACGGTATAGTCGTTATACGGAGAAACCATTTTATTACAGTTTCAATGAAATAGTAAATCGTTTCATTAGATTTAATGGGTCAAGCATGACAGACTTTCTATATTATTATATATATATAAGAGTAATACTGTAAAATCATGAATTAGGCTCTGTTCTATATTAATGTAATTTTGATATCATTGCAGTTTATAACAATTTTAGTAAAGTAGACAATATCCCGTTTTGAAAAATGTTACTAGTTTTAAAGACTTAGATAAATATAAACTTTGTACAAGTTATTAATAAATATACGAATAATGTAAGTAAAATATGGATTAGTGCCTATTCAGACATCTACTTTAGTGTAATTACATTGGCTGTGGAATTTTGTAGGAATTGTTTTTGACAATGAGGAATGTAGTCATAGTTTCATTTTAGTTTTAGACCTGTTTATGTTTCTATAGTTTCCTAACTTTCCGAAGATGATGACGATAATTAAAACGTCGTTTAAGTAAATAAACTAATAACTGTAATTTATTGTACATCTTTTCAACTCCTACTATTCGTGCACGCTCTCTCTCCAAATATCTTGTTCAAAATTTCAATAGGTAATAAAATACTTTTTATTCATCCACTCAAGTTCGAATACATTTTTTAAACTTTTAGTGGTTGACGCTTGATGTTAATACAGTTTTTCAAATGATTCATTATCTAAATTTAATGAACTAATTTTAGTTTTATAAGGAAGAAAACAATTTTACAAAAAGGGCAAGATACGCAATGTAGTTATTTTTTCCCATTTGGTTTGAAATATGTGATAACATATGATTTCATAAGACGGCTTATTTTCTGTTATAGGTTATGTGACAGAACAGCTGTTTTAACGTAAAGGTTATGTTACTTTAATAATAATAATTATAATTTGGGACTATTAAATAAAAATTAACTAAAACAAATTTATTATTGTTGCCTAATTAACTTTAAAAATGGTTTGTTTATATTTCTTTTTATTAAGTAAAACAATTATTGATAAACACGGTAAAAGAATCAAGCTATTAAAGATAAACACTTGTTTACATAAAAAAAAACAAATAAATATTCACACATTACAAATACGCTTACAATTCAAGTTCTAACTACCTATGATAAATAACTGAACGTTAAAAAAAAACTCTTGACAAATCTGTAAACATTGAAAACCACCTATGATAATTATACGTTAAAAAACAGATGACAAATTTCTAACCGCCTAATAAATGATTCGAAATGAAAAAGCATTGAGAAATCTAAATGCGTTTAATTAAAAATAATAAAAAATCGTTCAAGAAAGCAGGGAGCAAACAAATCAAAGTGTATGTATCTGTAAATCTATAATTGAAAAAGAAATACTGTTGCAAGTAGAGAGGCAACGAAAGGAGACGCGATCTTGAAGGCCGTTCCTAGAGTTAGAGCCAAGCTGTCTGCCTGGCCCAGGCTTATTACAGACCCAACCTTCCGACACCAGTTTAAATTGGCTTTTTAACCCCCTTTGGCATTCTGTCCGCCGCTCCTTTCATCTCAAAACACCTCACTGGGCATTCCAAAGAGCCTGCTGTACTAACTATTCCAAATACATCGGCTTGGGGTCACAGGTCGTCTTATTACTAACCTGTAGGAAAATATTTTCCTGCGCGAGTGATTGTTCAACATTTCACGATGTAGGCCTAACTATGAATTGAAATGTAAACACAAGTATGATTTCAAAATTTTGTTCTTGTTCATGACGAGCTGGTTGTTAATCACATTACACTTTGAAATTACTTGCGACCAGACATTCTATTATATAAGTTGTTAAATTGTTAACTTACACTTGGCGGAAACGTTTTCGTCTTACGACTTCTTCAGCGTCACGTTTCTGCCGCTAGGATTGCTGTTGTGCTTTTCAGTTCCAATTTTTGGAAGTTAGAAGTGATGTGATCAAAAACCGTGTGTGATTTGTGTCGTGTTTGTTCATTTAGGATTTCATTGTTATGTATATTTCTATGTTTGTATATTTCATATTGTTCTAATGTGTATAATTTGTAATCCTTTTTGTATGTTATTTTTCATACTATTGCATGAGTGGTTAGTGTCCATGAGGTGATTTAGAAAGGTGGATTCACTACAAGTGTGCAGGGCGTTTATATTTTCTTTATATCTTTTAGTGTAAGATCTGCTTGTTTGTCCAATATAGAACTTATTGTAATCGGTGAATTGTAGTTTGTATATCCCTGAATTATTGTATGTGTTGGTATTTTTAATGCCGTATCTTATAACGGTTTCAGTTTTGTTTGTTGTAAGCTACATTGTATCATGATTTCAAGAAATTGTTGTGCTATTTTATTTGTGAGTTTGTTTATGCATGTGAGGGTGATGAATTTTTTGTATTCGTGTTTTGTTATTATTCATTTTGAGTATTTTTTTGTGTAGTTAGTCTATTAAATAATGGTCCTATCCGTTTTTGTGAGCTAAATATTTGATTGTGTTTAGTTCCTCTGTGTAGTTAGTTGTGGACATACCAGTTAGTGTAGTAAATGTTTGAATGCTGCGTGTCTATGTTGTATTGGGTGGTTCGATGTGTTGTGTATCAGTGTGTCTGTCATGGTTGGCTTGAGGTATATTTTGATATGATGTTTGTTTTGATTCTTTGTTATGGTGGTGTCTAAGAAATTCAATGTTTTTCAATTTCTGCAGTTAGCTGGAGGTTTTTATATATGTTGTTTATATGTGTTTTGCAGTTGTTGGCATTGTCTTATGTTTCCTCTGTATTATCTTATCTCTGTGTTTGTTGTGAGTTATCATTTTATTCAGTTCTATGTGTTGTAGGAACATTTCTGATGAATGCTTGAGATAGGTGAACCCATTGGCAGGCCTTCCTTCTGTGTGTAATACTCGATCACTTCTGAGTTTCAGAAGCACAGAAAAGCACAACTGCGGCAATCCTAGCGGCAGAAACGTAAGGCTAAAGTCGTCGTAAGAGGAAAAGGTTTTCTCCAAGTGTATGTTAATTTAACAACTTGTATTAATAGAACGCTATAATAATGAATAATATTAAGTGATACGGCGTTAAGTTTGTTATTATTTAAATCTCAATATTTGGAATAAACGGACTTTGCAAAATATGATCAATATTGTATGACCACAATTTATTTTATTTAATACTTTGTGCACTGTGCAAGCTGACAACAGCTTAGGTTGTCTTTTTTACGGTATTTATAAAAATATGTAATAATAGTTCAAACAAAGTAATTCATATCACAAAACAAGTAATATAAAAATATTTTAAAGTAAATTCCTATCTAAACCAACAAAGAAATTATCATTTTATTTCATTTTTATTTTATAATTACAATTAATAAAAATATGTATATACATATGTCAGAATAACAATATTAAGTAGCAAAATAGAAAGTTAATTGCCTTGCTATTTTCCATTTCCCTGTATATGTAAGGTGCTGGACTATTATTTTGTTTCATACTATTTATACGCTTTCTTTTTTCGTCGCTTGCACTGTGTTGTAGTTTTTTTCTCTCTCCTTTCGCATTGTCCGTTTGTCAAGTTAGGTTTGATACCGTTAATCCAGTTTGTTTATTTAATTCTTTTCGTTCATTTTTATTCCTAGAGCATTATTTATGATATTGTTTGGTAGCCATGACAACAACTTAAGGTTATGTAAAGCAGATTCACATGAAGGCAAAAGAACAATTCATATACATCTTTGAGATGTACAAAAAGATAGTCAGCTCGAGATCTACCTAAATCCTTAAATATTTATAATATATACATATATTGAATTAATATTTGAAAAAAATGTATGAACATCAATTGTCCTCCACTATAGGGGAATGTATTTGAACTTGATTGGAAGAATATAAACTTGTTTTATTAATGTTTGAAAGTTTGTACAAACTTTGTATCAGGAGAGTGTGAGCTAATAGAAGTAAGTGAATAGAGGGGATAATATGTGCAATTATAAAATATAGTCTATACTTTTTTGTAACTTGGCTCACTCATAAATATAGGCCTACATTAATAACAAGCAAAAGAAAAATGTTGAAAAGTCAGTTCGTACTTGGGTCAAGAAAAAAAAATTATTTTAGTGACTTTTTTGATTATTTACAATTAATATAAATAAAGTAACATAACAAAAGCAAGTAATATAGAACACCATTAAGACTTTAGTTTAAGGAGTTCGCTTACCATGTGCCACACCTTGCAATTTTCATGTAACGTAGCAGGCGCGTATCCAAGGGGGGGCGATGGGGCGATAGCCCCCCCCAACCTTCAAGAACTTTGGGTTAAAAATCGACAATATATTATTAAATTAGGGCTTTTTTCGATAATTAAGTTATTATATATTCTCAAATATAAAATCCTAACTGTAATAAATATAATAATAATTTTGTAACATTGTAATGCTCTTTGAATAATTACAAAAATAGAATCACTTATCCAATGCTAGTCTATGTTTATAAATACGCTCGAATTTTAACTTAATTTACTTCAGTTAATTCGTCTTTTATTGTAAGATCAACCATGGAAGAGGACCGTTTGACAGAATTAGCATTGCTTAATATCAATCGAGAAAAAAAATTGATATAGATTCTGTCATTGATCTTTACGCAAGAAAACGCAAACATCAACTAGAGTTTATTATTTAACTACGAACTATTAATTTTAGTATGAATTTAATTTTTATTTGATATTTGATTCTATTGTTAAATAAATAATACTTATAAAAATTAAAATCATTAAATATTTTCAAATTTTAAGCATTTTTGTTACATATTTTACATACACGCACACGCACACACACACACACACACATTATATATATATATATATATAATGCATCGATCGCCCCCCATTAAGCAAGTCGCTGGATACGCGCCTGCGTAGTAACTCCGAAGAATGTAGTCACTAAATAATAAAGTTATATTACAATAAAAATATTGAAAAGAACCCCAATACCACAAAAAAATTAATCAAAAATAACAAATAAGACAAGTTACTTAAGATTAAACCCTTATGTACATTTCGATGACCATGTCATCATCATCAGAGGGTCTTGTTACAAAACACAACCTAGCACACAAGAAGTTACAAACTAGAATGATGAACAAACTTGATCATTCTAGTTTGTAACTTCTTGTGTGCTAGGTTGTGTTTTGTAACAAGACCCTCTGATGATGATGACATGGTCATCGAAATGTACATAAGGGTTTAATCTTAAGTAACTTGTCTTATTTGTTATTTTTGATTAATTTTTTTGTGGTATTGGGGTTCTTGTCAATATTTTTATTGTAATATATTGTACCACTGTGCTCTTGATATTGTGTAATAAAGTTATATAATAATGGTCCACACACATTTAGCTACTTTTGACTGAGCATGCGCTACCATCCGGAAATGGTACATCAGGGCTGAAATTTGCTTTGGGGAGATAGAGCGGTACAGCTCTGGCATCGAATCCTTCAAAAATCAACTTTCTTCCAGATATTCGGAACAGCCCCCGCAACTTTACGCTTGTTATTAACAACAGATTTCGGCTTTCACTCTTGGTTGCAATATAAGTATAATTAGGTTATGTTAATATAAGGCTAAGAAATGTGCAAATTGTTTAATATTGTAAGGATGTCGATATGAAGTAAATAAAGACAATACTAATCAGAGAGGTGGTGTTAATAATGCTTATTACTAACGCAAGTTTAATATCAGTATTATCATATGCATATGCATATAATGAATAAATTACCAGTACACTTCAATTAGCGTTCTTATTCAGTAGAGAGAAAGAGAGAAAATAGAGGGAGAGAGAGAGAGGGAAGGACTGGGAGAGGAAAATAAAGATTCAAGACAAAGACAAAAAATATTTCACTGTCCAAACCTTGTTATTGATATCCAAGAAACTGGACCAATAATCCTGGAGATATTATTTTTAAATATCTATATATTTATTTATTGACAAATAGAAAGTAACGCAGACCTGTCTGTTTAAAAAAAAAAACGTAAAGATTTTAATAAAGAACAGAAAATAAATTCAAATAATTTTCATGAAAATCTTGAATCAAACTCGAAAAGTTACAAAATTGACACAAACATTTTGTAACTGTGCAGAGAGTGTTCAAACAAAGTCTAAATGAATTGGCTACACGAAACCTATATTCATACATTCTTAGAAAAAGACTTATGAAGGTGTATATTTTATGAAAGTTTAACGAATTCGGCTTAACAACTCCAAAAACCAGCAAATACCGCGAGTTGTCCAAGAACTGAGAGAGGACATAAAACAGGTTACCCTATTCCACGAATAATATTTCTCTTTAGAGTACGTTGTTTGAAAGACTATTGCGATGGTCCCAAGACAATAACTCTCGGTCTATAACCGCCATCGACTGTTCTCCAGTTGGCTGTTTACTTCACTGTTGGTTTTGATATATGGCAAAGGCTCATGTAAAAAAATCTGCTGTAATAATTTGACGATAATATTTAAGTTTTATGAAATTGCGTACACACGTGCTTTTCCCAACCCTCAGTGTCCATATTACTCTTGCAGCTATGATATTTGTTAAGAACGGGCTATGGAACATTCAGAGGTAAGTTACATGCGATGCTATCCAGGGCTTACACAAGAGGGCAGGGAGCACGTCCTTCTCAATCAATTTATTTTAGAAGAAAAATATTAACCTGTAAAACAAATTTGTTCTACTACACCACGGAATTTTGTAATTTAACATAGGTCTATATTTCTTTTTCGTAGACCCTAGACCAATGGACAATGTATAATTTCATAGATCTGGTAAATTTGTATTTAGAATTATACAAAGAACACTGTGAACAAATAAATACTGTATTTACAGCTTTCATAAAGAAAAAGTGATTTATTTATATTCCAATATTCTTTTCTTTGAGTAACAGTTATTGATTGTTGGTGGTAGATTACTAAAATAACTCATTTTTACAAATTATTTTTTATAGCCTATTATGTTTTAGCAAAACTGCTCGACAACCCAGCAATTGTGTAATTTTAAGCGTCAAAATAGCATACAATATGATTTGTTAGCGATAAAAGTGTTCAACATTTACCAAAAAAATAACACCCCTCACCCCTTCGTCTACTTTAGGTTTCGGTTGCCACATGGTTCACAATTGAAGAGCAAACAGAAGCATTTGAATCGTTTGAAATTTTTTTCAACAACTGGTGCCCTGAGATATCTTTTCTGATGAAAAGTAAATTTGCCCCCCCTCCCCCGACGCTGCAACTCTGATGATTATCACTCGTATTAAAACGAAACAATACACAAATATACTGAGCAAGTTGATCCAGATGATATGTAGCAAATGGAGCACCTATCGGCTCTTATCTCCCTTTCCGAAGAACACAGTTTTAACCATAAAGTTTGGGAATCTACCATCCAGTTAATGAGACCTTTGCCACCACGAATCCAACCTCAAACTCATGACTCCCATCCGGATGACTAGCTTTAGGCCCGAGGCGGGGGGTGGTGTCACGACCCATGGTACCCATATGTAAGTCTTTCGATCTTACTATAAGGCCTTGACTGGTCCCCTAGCCGCCACTGGGACGAGACGAACTCCACCAGTGACAACAGTTCGACCGTTCTTTCAGAACTATTCGGGACCAGTAGAATCTTCCAAAACGGCCAGGTTTAAGTACCTCAATACCCCGTCTGGTTAGTCCGGTCCAGGTAGTGCCTTTATCCATTTTCGGTACCCCTTACCTAAGGGGCAGACTCCCAGACCTGTTACTTAACCCACCTCGTTAGACCTTGAAAGCAAATAAAATACTCAGCAGTGGTCCTTGATGGTTCAGCAATCACTTAAAACGTAGCGTAAGCCCATCTCAAATCATACCTCTTGCAGTCTAGCCCGCATATTGCCATGACCTCCATTTTCTGCTCTCAGTTTGTTTCTGAGAGAACAACAGTGTGCACATTATGTCTAACAAGCTTACGTTCCCTAAAAATGGATACACACTTTGGGGCTTTTAAAAACAAAAAACATTTCCTAATTAATGAGTGACTGCATAAACTACACAGCCCATATACACGAAAATAAAGAAGGCAACAATAAAAATTAGAAACTAGTAACTTAGGTAAGCTCAGTTTCACACGTCCAAGATGAAATCTAATCAAACACTATGGTTTATACTATTTAGGTATGCGTTTATATTGGGGTGACCACACCACATTTTATATCACAGTAGATGATTTATTGAATTTATGTTTTTTATTTTATTTTTATGTATTGGGATTTGTTATATAAAATTTACAAATGGCAATTACTAAAAGAAAGTTAAATTTTACATTCTGCTTCGTTAAATACACAATTAATAAGTAATTTATCACCCGGTATTGTCCGACCAAAAATTAACATGATTCCTTTTGTTTTTAAGTTAGTTATTCTACTGCAACATTATTTTAATCTATGTAACATGTAGCTGCTATATTTAAATATGCCAACATTTTTAAAATCAAAAGTGTTACAGTACTAAAGCGAAAATGTGTATTAAATTGGCGGTTATCGTGACGTCACTGGTAAGAGAGTACCGTGGCGACAACACTAAAATTAGAAAATAGATAATAATGTAAACAGATTCCTAAAACTTGGAGGTGTGTTTATAAAGGGTTAGGCACGTGACGAAAACAAAAGATGTTACCCAACATTCACTTTTGGAGTCAAATGTTGCTTGGGTTTACCAGAAATATCTATAGTAAGATTTCGAGGTGTTGGTGCTAACGTACCCAGGTATAAAGTGAAAGTATTAAGTGACCGGACGTAACTAGCTCTTCTATTCTTAATATAATTACAAAAATAAATAAATTTAATTTACCAGTGAACAATAATGTATCTGCAATACGACATAACTACCTTGTTCCCAACTTACATGTAGTTTTTACTTTTCATTTAATAACGAGAGTTTCAGTTATCCAAATCTAGAAGTTTTCTACTGAATAAAATTATTACATAACTTACAAACAACCTTGTTGTCAGTTAGAATTGGTGAAAATGGGCGGTAGCCGAAACCAGTTCGTCGGGACTGTGAAGACGACGAAGGTGGGAAAGCGAGAATGGAGTTTGAGCGCGAGTTCTGGAGTCGAGCCAGATCAGACCGGCCGGATGTCCGGTTTCTTTTTGTTATTGCTCATGGATTAAAGCGTTCAAGTCATTTCCTTTCCTTCCCTACAAAATATCGCTTAACCTTGAGTCTAGAACACAGTTCTCACCCTAAGTTCGCTGTTGGATTCCGAATTGATATGACACATACAAACAAATGTAAGATTCATAATATAAAAATGTATATATTTTTAATATCAAGTACACTAAACGCTACCCTATAACGACGATATAGAGTAGATCCATTACACGTGAGGAACCTGCTGAAGCGATTCCGCAATTTTACCTTTTTTCTAGGAGGGAATCATAATGTCTTTTCCTTTCATGACAATTCACTCCTCTGTTTAAACAACCAGAAGAAAAACTCTCTTAGCCTATAAACAGTAGGTGCATTTCCTACCCACGAGATATGAATGAATCTGCACTACATCCCAAATCAGAGATTTTAGGCTATGTTTCAACCTAAACCCACCCTAGGCGTGACCAGTCAAATTAACCGACCGCCATAAACCACAACCACTATAGCTATTATATAGCTATAGCAATAATATCAAATATAAAAACATAGGAATAAATTAAAAATTGTATTCCATAAATTTTGGATTTATTTAATAAACATGGTATAATTTTGAAAAAATTAAATAATTTTAATAAATACAAGCCTAATAAACTAATAATAAAATAAAATTTATTATTTAATAGTAAATAAAATATAACAGTTTCATTTATTAATTATTAATAAGTAAAATTTATAAATATTGTAAATTTATTAAAATTAATTGAGTTTTGGGAGCAGTAATTTAAATAATGTCTATATTAAAACATATTTAATTGTTTAATGATAATTTTTAAACCTTTATTTGTTTATTGTTTAAACATCTATTTAAAAGAACAATATTTTATATTATTTTATTATATAATGATTATGTTAATAAATCATTACACATATCTATTTCCTACACATTTATGCAATTCCTGTTATTAGTTCACACACACACACACACACACACACACACACACACACACACACACACACACACACACACACACACACACACACACACACACACACACAAACATACACATACACACAAACACACACACATACACACACACACACACACACACAAACACACACACACTATATGTATATGTGTGTATATATGTGTGTGTGTGTGTGTGTGTGTGTGTGTGTGTGTGTGTGTGTGTGTGTGTGTGTGTGTGTGTGTGTGTGTGTGTGTGTGTGTGTGTGTGTGTGTGTGTGTGTGTGTGTGTGTATGTGTGTGTGTGTGTGTGTGTGTGTGTGTATGTGTGTGTGTGTGTGTGTGTGTGTGTGTGTGTGTGTGTGTGTGTGTGTGTGTGTGTGTGTGTGTGTGTGTGTGTGTGTGTGTGTGTGTGTGTAATTTTTTTCAAATAATAATTTATTAATTTAATTTAATGATTAATTTTATATTTATACGTGAGAAAAACTTTTCACTAAAGGGGGAAGGTTTGCAAAATTAAGTGATAACATATGATTTCATAAAATAGCTTATTTTATGTTATAACCTATACTATGTAGTAGAACAGATGTTTTAACGCAAACGTTGTGCTACTTTATTTATATTAATTGTAATTATTTAATAAAAGTAACTACAATGAACATTTTCATTGTTGATCCAAGTAGTAATTTACTTTAAAATATTTGTTTTTATTACTTGTTGATAAGCACAAAGTGATGCAAGCCTGTTTCTTCAAGAGAAAAGTAAAGATTTTATTAAAAAACATAGTAGAAATCCAATTTGCCTAGGTAATTTTTAATTAACCCTAATAAACGCAAATTATTTATTGCTAACCGTATTACAATAAAAGATTGTAGAATGAGGTTGCAAACTTCAATAGTTTTATTAACCAAAATGAAGTACATACCAGCAAGCAAAACGTTTCCATAAATCCAAAAACGTAATTACCCAAAGAACGATATTTTGTAATCGGTTAGTAGGAACAGTCTGTCCGTGATTTATCGTACGTTCCAACCCAGGTGTAACCCCGGACAAAGACGGAAACATGCGAGCATTCTCGTGCAAGAAGGAGAAGGTAGACAGGTACAGGTGCGCAGCCGCACTGAGGACTGATTCCATTAACGCACTCTATTAAACACATTCCGCTGTTTAGTCGGACATTATTGAAACCGAGCGAGGAATGTCGGCCTTTGTCGGGGCCCTGAGCTTAATGAGTGCCAAAGTAATTTGTCAAAACGTTTTATTCTCACGTTCCTAATGCCTTATCACACTTTATGTTGGGACACGCTTCCAGATATACCTGCTCGGCGCGGGTGCTCTAACAATGCAAAGCACAACGAAGAAATTAACTAAGAAGTAAACCTTATGTTTGCCAAAGTTCTGATTGATGCTTCTAAAGACACTTTAGACTCAACAATCTCTAATGAACATTTTTAATAAGACGTTTCGTAAAAATTAACTGAGATGAAAAACCATATGTTTACCAAAGTTCTGATTGATGCTTCTAAAGGCACTTTAGACTGAACAATCTCGAGTAAACATTTTCATTAAGACGTTTCGAAGAAATTAACTGAGATGAAAAACCATATTACCAAAGATCTGAATGATGTTTCTAAAGGCACTCCAAAGGTTTTGGAAGTCATATACTTCTAATTCAGTTAATAGTATAATAAAAATTGTTATAAATCTAAAAAACAAAACATAGCAGTTTGCTTTATAACATAGAAGCATGTAATAGAGAATTTATTACCGTAATACAAATATATTCTTAAGAAAGTATTCCTTAAGAAATTTTTTCTTAGTTTCTGTACAATACAATGTGCATATATTTTCGTCAACTATTTTCAGTATTTTCTTTCCTTTGACAAACTTAACGAATTTTAAATTTTATTACCGCACTTGAGCCTATGCTTTTTTATCAAAGTTAATATTTTTTCGTCACTTTGAGTTATTTTGAAAAACGAATTTAATTTTGTTCGTTCAATAAATTTATAAATATCACTTTTCACCCGGGTAATTGGTAGACACCTCTTCACCCCCCCCCCCCAGTTGACAGCACATTTCTTCAAGTACGTGACCCAGTACACGTGAAGCCATAACACACCCCCTATTTCTTCTCTCTATATACAGGCCTATATCCCCTACATTCCAGGAGGTATCCCCATACTTTATCCCTACCCTTGTACACAATCCATGTATATCCTTCGTAGGTGATAATCTCCCAATCATCTGAAAACTACAATAAAATCACCTTTCACCTGAATACATTTTTATTTAATTTAGCTTTTATAGTTCTTGGCCCTCTATAGCTCTGCAACATTCACTGATTTCTGTGTTATACATTTAACCCTAGCGTTTCAGGTATATTATGTCATTTAAGTTGTTTTATGTAGCCCATGGTTCATAACAATCTATAATTATTTTTTTATTACAATCAGTGTTGAAAAATTAGCTTCAGAGTTTAGCAATAAAATTTTAAAATAATCTAATGCATCTATTGACACTTTGTTTTACAGAATGTTAAAAGCTATTTTTAAAAGTATATAAATAATAACGCGTGTCTTTCGGCATCGTGTGGCTTATATCAACTGTATAACTCTCGACTTTACCTATAGCTTAAAGGTCCAATACAGTAAATTCAATACAATCAAATACAATGATTGTTGAATTATTCAGAATAATTTTCTGGCGACCACACCAAATTAGAAAGAAGGTAGAATGTAAACAGCGAAGGTAGGTTTTTGTCGGTGTGTTGAAGAAGGGGTTAGCCACATAAAACCAAAGATGTTACTTAGCGCTCGATGGTGGCGACATATATCTGTTGCTTGGGTTTAACAGACATTTCTGGAGTAAAGTTTTGAAGTGTTGGCGCTAACGTACCAGGTGGGACGAGAAATGCGTACAAGAGGAAGCAATAGCTATTGACGAGGGTAAGTGGTAAATTTGATAAGAGTACAAACTGTATATCCCAGATGTCACTCCAGATCATCTACCCCTAAACTATTTGCTAATAGCTATCAAGGTTTTGGATTTTCCCTGTCAAAATGGGTCAAAAAAGGGTTTCCACTTTTCCAGTAGTCATTTTGTTTTTAACTGTCGTGATAATAAGATCGAATTAGTGTGTTTTGTGTTTAGTGAATATAGAGGTGACCTCTACTACTAAGGGGAAACCGAAAGTGTATTATCTCGGCTATGCATATCAAAAGCTTAGAGACAATGCAAAGGGTATTGCGTCAGAGTTATGTCAAAAGCAAAAATCATAGATAAATAGATAAAATTGTATAGATTCTCAACCCCGAGAAACTAAGCAACATCTAGGTATGTTTATCTCAGAGGTAAACTCATTTATGTAGCTCAATTATTTTAAAATATCAGTGTAAGGATAAACATTGTGCTCATTTTTCACCTGTTAAAATGTTCTGACCTCGTAGCTTACCCTCCCCATCTGTCAAAACTTTATCCTGTACGCATCTTTCTAGTGTACGCATATTTCGTTGTAGGCACATCTTTCGTGTATAAAGGAACGCGTGTATTGTAGGTAACCCGTTATATATGGAAAATATTAGGTCTCCGTACATAGCCCTCCTATTCTTAATATAAATACAATTATAAATAAAGTTAATTTACTAGTGAACGATGGTGTATTTTAAAATAGGAAATAGCTATCTTAGTTCTCAAAAATCTAATGACTCGGTCAGTTCCTTGTTTGTAAGTTTCGAAGAAGGCCAAACGAAGACATCTGGAGACGGGCAAGATGCCTGTCAGACTTACCAGGTGGTCCGGGCAGAATCATTTCCATCACTGATATGCGTTGGTATGTTTTAATGTGCCCGACACCCGAAAGCCATGCTATTGTCAATCACCCTTCCAATCTATTTCTCCACTGAGGCCGGATAATTGCTTCATTATGGCGTCCGAATTGTTTACAATGGCAACCGAAAGAACCGAATTCAAACACTGATACATCTGCACGAACAATAAATTATTAATTTATTTTTTGCACGTCAAGGAAAAATCGTTTTTAGCTTTAAATTAGCAAAGGATATAGTTTTATTTGGTTTATCTCAGGTCTTTTACTTCAATAAGACGATAAATCCTTCCAAGTTACATACTCAATACTTTTTTGTGGGGAGGGGTTAAAATTTCATTCGCTTTGTCTCTTGTGGTAAAATTATTTATAAATCGTTTTTTTTAAATTTATATAATTTCCTTTTTCAATAATGTTATTGGTAGATTAGATAAACAGTCCAACTAAAGTAGATCTATCCTGAATATAAAAGCTACCATCTTATAAAGTATGTAGATATAAGGAGTTTATATTTCCAATTTATTAGGGGAGGGGTAGAGTAATTTAGGGGCGCGTCTTCGTGGCACTCCTGCAATCTTCTACATCATATTCATAAGCTTAAGGTCAATCCACGTATGCAATAGTTACTTCGTCCCATTTGGCTTGAATAAGTGACATCATATGATTTCTGAAAACAGCTGATAGGTTATGTGGCTGAACAACTGTTTTAACACAAAAGTTATTTTGCTTTATTTATGTTAAATGTAATTATTTAGTAAAATTAACTAAAATAATTTTTTTTACCGTGGTAGGAGTTGTCTTTTTTTTATGTATACGTTACTTGTTAGATACATAATACAAATACAAAATACACCTCAGAAATCTAAAGAAGACATTATTGTTATTCAACATAATGGAATTTTTGTAAACTGTTATCCTGAAATCACAAGTTCTTCCACTCTGTGTTTCTAGAGAAAGTGTCATTTAAATTTAAATTAGATACTATTAGCTTGAAATGCCAATCCTGGAATTTAAAATGAAAGCGCCTCTATGTAGCTAAATCACGAAGTTAACCTTAAAATCAGTGACGCGAAAGCAGTGACCAAAACGCAGGAATAGCCGCGGCTGGTCAAGAGAGATTTAGGTTGTCTGAATTTTATTTAATTGGCATTTGCATAAAACCCTCAACTGTATACATGCCAAGGATCACTTGCGCTGAATACGTCCGAATTGTGTATAAAGATGGCGGAGTTGAAGTTAGCGTTCTTAGGCGTTGAATAAACGACCAAAGGCTTGCCAGATCTCCATAAGCACGATTACGTATAATTAATTCCTTAATTTTGGTTCTTAACGAAACTTGGGCCCTTAACTAATTTCCAAGTCAAGTAAGTGTGTTAAATATTTAAAAAAGCTTCTATTTTCCATTATTTCAAAACCATTTGAACCACAAATGGTCAAAATAACTGGATATTAACCATATTTTTTCAGGGAGGTGGCGTTGTCATGACCGTAACCAGTAATTGGAAATTATTTTCTTTTGAAAATTCGAGTTAAAATTTCTTTAGTTATATTTTAAATTCATTAAGGAGCACAATAGCGTAGTTACAATAATTAAACAACAATAGCTTCTGTTACTAATATTTACAGCCTTCATGAACATTTCGCTAACACGGTTAGTATCTTCAGAAGATTGGTATTTCAGTAGCCTTCTGATGATGTTAGCCGTGTTAACGAGATGTACATCAAGGTTGTTTGAATATTTGTAGAATGGGTTAATTTTTATTAATTATTATATTTCAAGACATAATATTGCTATTGGTTTTGTACACGACCAAACAACACGAGCTTCGAAATTTCCTTTTGTGTTTAAAAATCAATTTAACCCATAATTTCAGTTGAAATGTGTTTGGGGAGTTAAACTCCTGAGCACACCTCCCGCTGTATTCCACCCTACAGAACGGAGAATAAAGAAAGTTCTATAAAGAGGAATTATAAAAAGGAAGATTGGAGAAATTGTCATATTGAGGAGTTTCAAATACGAATAAACAAGTCATACATAAAAAAATTTAAAGTAAATTCCTACTCAGATCAACAAAGAAAAATCGTATATATATAAATATATCGCAATATGTATTCTTGTGTTTTAATAAAGAACTAACTCAAAATACAAATACAAGAATTATAATTGAATTTACAATTCAAAGCTTTTCGTTGGCTAACAGTACCAACATCATCAGGAATATTAAACAATTAAAATTAACATATGTGCAAATTAGATCAAATAAATAGCTATGCCAAATCAATTACAATGTTGTTAATTTTTTTTTATTTAATAATAATCACATATTTCCTAATATAGATAATTTGATACTTGTAAAAGAAATTAACAAAGGCATGAGAATGAATATTTATAAAGCTTTAGAAATACATAAATATAATACAAATAATGAGTTGATAAATGAACAAATACACGTAAAATCTAAATTTGATAATATATTCAGTGTTTGTAATGTTAGGGCAGCAAAATAAAAAATAAAAAAATTAACAACATTGTAATTGATTTGGCATAGCTATTTATTTGATCTAATTTGCACACATGTTAATTTTAATTGTTTAATATTCCTGATGATGTTGGTACTGTTAGCCAACGAAAAGCTTTGAATTGTAAATTCAATTATAATTCTTGTATTTGTATTTTGACTTAGTTCATTATATATATATATATATATATATATATATATATATATATATATATATATATATATATATATATATATTGTAAAACTTAGATGAATTATTTTTTCTTGTTGAATATGTATGGTGAAATAAAATAATTTTCATGTTTATGAAAATTATTTTATTTCACCATATATATATATATATATATATATATATATATATATATATAAAACTTTGAAACACTGTTTTCTTGTATTTTCACTAATCACTTACACTACAATGTACTTAAACAAGAATCGTATTTGGTATATATGCGAATTAACTTTCGAGGACTTTATTTAAGTATCCTCATTTTCAAGCATCAATTTAGACTCTGCCTTGTTTAAATTTTCAATCCAACCGAGTTAAAATATGTTTGTTTAAAACTTGTTGTACATAACACTTGGTTTTAATACATTTTTTCAAATATTAATTCACTAATTAAATTTAATAATGAATTCATTTTAGTTTTATGTGAAAAACGTTTCACAAAAGGGGCAAGATATGCAATACAGTTATTTCTACCCATTTAGCTTAAAATAAGTTATAAAATATGATTTCATAAATCAGCTGATTTTATGTTGTAGGTTATGTGGTAGAACAGCTGTTTTTAACGGGTAGGCCATGTTACTTTATTTATATTAATTGTAATTATTTAATAAAAGTCGCTAAAATAAAATCTTTCTTTGTTGACGTAAATAGGAATTGACTTTAAAATATGTTTTTTTTTATTACTTGCTTTCTAGAAATGTAAATATTGTTTCACTCAGTTTGTAAAAATTAAACATTTTTGTAATAAAACTTAACAACTAAACAGTATTAATACGAGCAGTCTATTAATGCACTGTGTATGAATAAAGATAATTTTATTTTTATAATAATGTAAGCCAAAACGTTTCTTTACAGTGCATTGTAACGTACGATCACGTAGCGTCATTGCAATAAGGACAGAATGCAATGCAGACATGCTGACGTTGCATTAAACAACGCGTTTAAAGCCGTCGTTAAGGGTTTTCCCAAGGTGAAGCATTAAGACGAATAACCCTATTTACAACTCAATCCCAACACGCTACAGGAAGCACGAGTAATTGTGCGTAGATCCAGAGCGCATGGTAAAAAGTAAATGTTTAATTTGGAAATACGTGCTAAAGGTTTGGCACGTTAATTACACAATGTTTTGTGAACGCGTTGATCTGTCGGGACGCGAAATAATTAACAAAGTTATAAATCATTAAAAATTAAACGGCTTGTGCTACAGGCTTATCAGATTTTAGATAGTGTTGTAATTACCATGAAACATGTGGAGTAAGGCTTAAACATACGTAGGACGTAACCTTAGAGCGCGCTGCAATGAGCCAATAGAGAGTTCTTAACGCACTGAAAGTAACATGAGGATCAATGATGTGGGCAAGAGGGCTCATATCATGGGCTCAATATAAAGGTTATTGAAGTGAAAAGTTCTATACCGAGGCCTAAAAAACCTTATTGGATGGACTAAATATACGATTTCACGACAGTATAAATTCCACCAGGTTACGCAATGAGAACTCTAAAAGTCAATTAGATGACAACATATGATTTCATGCAACAGATGATTTTGTGTTATAGGTTATGTTGTAGAACAGGTGTTTTACAAGTAGGTTATGTTACACTATTTATTAAACATTGTAAAGAAAATAGATTATTATTAAATAGTTTTGATGAGTTAGGAAATATAATAATTTATATATATATATTTAAAATTTCATTACAAATAATTAAGTATAACGATAGTAAAAAGATATGTATTTTTAATTCAATTTTGAAACAAAAAACATTCCTAGGCGCGTCTCATAACAAAATGTTTAGTTAATTTTTATTACGCAAAATTAAATGTTTTTCTCAATTCAAATTTTTTGTACACGTCGCTATAAAATTTCTACTTCTCTCAGCGGTGGCACGAAAAATGCGTACAAAAGGAAACAACAGCAATTGATGAGGGTAAGTCGTAAACTTGGCAAGCGGAAAAAGCGTAAAAACCAAACCCAGTGGTCAACCCAGGTCAACTACCCCTAAACTATTTGATAATAACTTTTAAGGTTTTGGATTTTCCCAGTCAAAATGGGTCAAAAATGAGTTTCCACTGCGTTTAACTGATAAGTTCGATAAGGTGATAAGTTCGATTTAATCGAAACGAGATTTATCAAAAGAGGCTGAAACTTCGATTCCTATGCACATGAGACTGGAGGAAAGGAAAAAAACCGACTATATTAAGTCGGACGAAAAACTTTTAAAAATACCTAGAAACTGGAAACTAATGTCTTGTTTAAGATCTCTTTCCTAAATTAAAAGAAATGGATCAGATTAGACCCAAGAAATCAGGTGGTAAAATCAAATAATTTGGACAAGTTGTAATATAGATTAAATATTAAAAAATTCTGTAAAACTAAAAAAAAATATTTTAATTACAAATATAAAACAACAGCAAAATTACCAAGGCTACAAGCTGATTTTAAACACGCCAAAATGAAATCATAAGATATCTCTATCATTTTGCCAGTCTAAAGCCTGGAAAAGTGTGATGGAAATCAGATATAATAGATAAAGTTTTAAAGAATCTTCAGTCCCGAGAAACTAAGCGACACCTATGTTTAGCTCAGAGGTAAACTCATTTATGTAGCTCAATGATTTTAAAAGATCCGTGTTCGCCTAAACGTTGTACGCAAATTTCGCCTGTCATAATGTTCTGACGTCATAGCTTACCCTCGTCATGTGTCAAAACGTGATCATGTACGCATACTTCGCAATATTCCTGGTGTACGCATATTACGTGTATCCCTTTCGGCCCCCCTCGTGAGCCACAATCTAATTTTTTTTATGAGATTTTGTGGTCAAATATAATATATAGAAGTAATTGGGTTGAATGTAATAAACCGGCAAGACATTACTGACAACGCGAATCTACATGGCGGTGACATTTTCATACAGAAATACATAAATAATTTGTACAAAGGTGTTTGTAAACGTAAATACAGAAACATAAAACCAAAATAAATATATGTTTACTTAAACGTGTTTATTTCCTGAATGAATGAAATATCCCTCTTAACATATAAGAGCAACATTGTCAAATGAGTAATAAATCGTAAATAAACGTTAACAAATGATATTTCCTAATAAAAGGTAAAATGGGCTTTAAGGAATGACTTTTTGTCATCCGTCTTACATAAGTTTCCGATTAAACATTTGAGGTTATCATCACAGATCGTGAAAAAGTATGAGGTAGGTCTAAAGTAATTCTAACATTTACAAAACTAATTTCAAAAAATTTTTCTATTATTGTGTCTTAAACCGATTTGGATCTACAAAACCTGTTCATTATCATTTGCCATTTCCTGGTCTTTCTATATATGGGACAGACTCTTCGTACAATACCACAATATCTCGGTATCCTACATCAAGCTCCTCCAAATAGTTCTATTTCTAACAAGGCCTCCACATGTTTTGAAGTTATCTTTTCTCAAGACTCTCACTGAAAGGTAAGGATATCCTTTCTGGTTATATACATAGGCACAGTGTTGTGAAAAGAGAAAGAAAAAGAAATTATTGGAAAAGAGTAGAGTGTGACAAGGAGTGCTTGTCTTACGACTCAACCCCTTTACCAAAGCACACAAAGAAGATCCTTCATGGGGAAATTATCTTCAGTCTAGCGTATGAAACATCTACACCTATGAATCTAACCTCAAACTCGTGACTCCCGTCCGGGTGAATAGTGCAGGCCCAAGACCGAGGGTTTGGTGTCGCGACCAGTGATATCACTATATCTTCCGACCTTTCTGTAAGGCTTAGACTGGTCAACCGATCTTGGAACGTGATGAACTCCAACCAGGGACAGCGGTTCGATCTCTATTCTTGAACTACTCGGGACTAGTAGTTCTGCACAGCTAGGTTTCCGTACCTTTATACCCCGCCTGATTAGTATGGTCTAGGTAGTGCTCTATCCACTTCCGGATGGCCTTACCTAAGGGCGGGACCCTAAGATTAGGGACTTGGTCCTAGGCAGGGTGGGTTACGTATGACCCACCCGTTGGACCATGAGGAGCTCCGGTTACATAAAACGGAATAGGAACTGTTACTTTTCGCTAGGACAAGGCAAGCGCTAAACGAGCGTTGAAGTCTCTAGGTTGACGTCATCACTTCGATGATTGCATTGCAATCTGCCCGTCTCTTGCCCACTGGAGCACTTACTGAAGTGTTCGCGATTAACAAGACCTACCAACCTGTTTACTTGGTTATAAATATATTTTAAGGAGAATGAAGTTACATTCTAGGCGTTCACTGTACCTCTTACTGGAAACAATTAGTCTTGAAGACGTGGTACAAATATGGAAATCAATAAGAACCAGTTCATGGTAGTTATTTCCAAGGTCCCAAGATGTCATGAAGACCTGCTACCGCCAACCGGTTTGTGATAGATGTTATTAAATAGGCTACATTTCTGTACGTCTTGTGATGGACAAATGTTTGCGCTTAGGTGCGAAAATAGTATTTACTAAAAGACACAGGATAAAAAACCAAATTATATTATCACTAAAATCTCAAAAAACCAAAAAACTTAATTTTATTTAATAAAGGTATGAAATGAAACAGAATGTTGGCTGGAAAGAATAAAGGGAAAAGATAGGATACATTTAATTAAAGTTATAAGGCCAAAGTTTTTATAAAATAATGAATTATATCCTAGGTAAAATAGTTAATGACTGTTGATTATATTTTTTGATAAATAGAGAAGGATGTTGAAGAAGTAGTAATATATTTATTATAATTCTTGATAATGCAATTGGTAATATGTATTACTTGTTAATGCATTACTTGATAATCCATTACTTCATAATGCGTTTATTTGTTGGTACAGTTCTGAGTTACATAGCCTGTACTAAAATACACTAAACGAACACGATAGCTCCAGTTTTGTTGACAAAGTAATGACTTTAACAATTTAAGATTGCAGCATGTGAACAAGTGACTGTAGCAACACCGTCTTCTATAATACTCTAATACAACATTCACCCATAGTACTTTGAGAACCATTCTTTACGCTAAAAAGTAATAAAAGGCAAAAACCCAAACCCACAGCGTGGAAAGTTCGGCCCATTGTCTCCATTGTGAGTACAACGATTGGTATTCCGCGAGAAACGGGGAAAAAACAATGGCTTTCTATAGAAGAAAACTCTTTGTGAAAAGTAAAAGGGAAACTTTTAAAACGACTTTTGTGTTCCTTTTGTACGGGGAATGACAATTACGTTGTGGGGGTTGAATCAACCCTTGGAGGATTTCCGGGCTATTGACGGCACTCTTGAGATCTTCCTGTTCACGTTAAATCGACCTTTATAATTTGATTTGGATTTAATTGGATGCCACTCTGATTTCTTACTTTCTTTGGTGTGAAGACGTGGCGTGAATGCAGGTCAATATAGGACGATCATTTCCGTTTTAGGGAGTGTTTAAAGGAAGGTAAAAAAAAACTTTTTGTTTGTATTGACCGACACGACTTGAAGCTTATTATATAATATTACAAATAATATGAATAAGGTAACGTTGCATAGCCTATTAATAGTTACTGAAGTGCATTCACGTTATGTTACCTTTATCCAAGAAGCTGTGAAATAATCCAGGTAAGATGGTAATACTACGAGAGGGACTGCTAGTCCACTTAATTTGAACCAAACTAGACAAGTGTGTTTAAAATAGTATTTTTAGATATACGTTCTGCCTCAAGGAATATGAGTAAGGGGAAGGTTAAATATAGACAGCTATAACAAGTCTGCGTATATAGTCTAAGTATATAATGTAAGTAGGCCAATAGGATATAGTCTGACTATGTAGTGTGGGTAGGCATATATAGACTGATTAATATACTCACACTACATACTCAGACTACATACTTAGACTATATATCCTTACCCACACTATATAGGCCTTCAAGCCATATACTCAGATTATATAGACGTACTCACACTATATATTCAGACTACGTAAGCCTACTCAAACTATATACTCAAACTACATATTCAGACTATATCGGTCTACTCACACTATACACTCAGACTATATACTGAAACTACATATTGAGACTATATAGGTCTACTCACACCATGTTCTCAAAGTACGTATTTGAGTATTCTCAGAAAAGGCTGAGTATATAGTGTGAGTAGAATATATAGTCTCAGTATATAGTTCAAGTAGGCATATATAGCCTCAGTATGTAGTTTGAGTATGTAGCGTGGGTAGGCATATATAGTCTGTGCAATATACTGACACTACATACACAGACTACATACTTAGACTATATAGGCCTACTCAAACCTATAAGTATATACTCACCTTACATACTCAGACTACATACCAAAGTACGTACTCTTACAGACCTAACCTCACTCTGCCTTTCCTTCGACTTCCTCCAGCTAGCCCCTGTACAAACCTCACATCGTTGACCTTTCCTCACCCGCAAGAAAGTAATGGTTTATCCCTTGACTACGAACACTGGTTCGAGACCTGTATCTCAAGGAATAAACCTCTCAGGCGAACCAACCCCTGAATTTGTTACAAAAACCATTTAGCCCCCTATAAGGCTTTTAAGCTCCTTTCGGGGTAGTTGAATCTTTGAGAGGCACTTTTGACTTAAATACTGCAAATGAATACCTAGTGAATTTATTCTAATGAAAACAAAACTAATTGGAAAATATATTTTTTTAACATTAGAGTTTTATATTATTTAGTTCATGTTTTACAGGATTTATCTTCTTCTTAATTTTTATCTATCCTGAAATTACACTTAACCTGCTTACCTAGTTTCAGGTTAATAGTCCAGAATATGTCTCCTTACTAAATATACATTATTATTATTATTAACACACACAAACATATATATAGGCCTATACCCTATTTTTTTCTAATACTATCAAACGCCGAAAGTTTATAATCTATATACTAACATTTACTCAATTTTAATTATCATAATTAATTTGTACATATTTTTGTTTATCCAAATTAAATATCACATATTTCAGAATCTTGTTAATCTTCAAACAGTTTAAAGTTACTCTATCTAGTTACAATATGCTATGACTTTTAATATAAACTTCATCCAATTCAATATCAGAGTCTGGTTAACATTTACCCATTTTTAGTATAACTACCCTAGTTGGTTATACTAGGGTAGGCCTATACATTTAATAAAAGCTTCATTTACTTTCACTCCTATTCGTACTTAGCTACTAAGTTAATAACTGATTTCTATACATTTCTCGAGAATAAAGCCATAGTTGATAAAATCAATTAATCTTAATACGTTAATTCCCATTTCAGGCAAACTGTTAAATAGAAAATCAATTTAGAATATTTATAGGTTAATTTAGGTAACCCAAGAGAAGTTTTTCTCCCTTAGGCTATTCAATTTTCATTTAATTTTGACTTGAATTTAATATATTTTGAAATAAAGATTTATTGAAAAGAAAATTAAATTGTTTATATGCAAAAGGTGAAGTATCTTCCAAACGTGGTCGGTTCTTTCTATCTTGTACCTTTCTATCTTCAAATTTTGTTGTTCTATTACTGCATGGCGTCTGAGAAATTGTCTAAGTTCGGCGTTTGGGCATTTTATTGGTCGAGATGATGCTATGAGGATATTTTAGCATTTTTACACTCCCTGGTCACATCGAAGCACTTTATACAGTCGTGTTACAACATATTGAATCTTGAACAACACTTCCTGATAAAAACGACCGCTCGATACGTCGGTAGTGCACTACTCTAGTTCCTTGGTCACAGGTACGCTCTCTTCTTCCAAAGACCAAAATCCTACGTCATTTCTTCCATCTTAATTTTTTAAACCAATGGGAATTCCCTTACCATGGTAATCATACTGTTTATATTTAATCTCCAAACCATTCTACTTCTATTAGCTCAACCTATTTCTTCTCGATTTTTACGAAAGTATTTTCTTTAATACAACGTGTTACTTTAATCTTTTAACTTTCATTTTAATAATTTATTTGTCTATATTTCTTCTAATTTATTTAATTTACTGTTCCTTTTCGTAAATCAAATTACGACGGTAGCGCTGTCTCCTCTTGTGGCAAGATCTTATAAACAATTTCTCTACACGTTTTGTAACCGAATCAAATATAATTTTATTCCTAACCTCAATTCTAGGCTATATCCTTTTAGATTATGATTATTACCTTTAAAGAATTACAATTTTCCCTAGCTAGGCTTACGTTACTCTCCTTACACTTTTTATTCTTTTATTCACTATTCATTATTATATTTGGTTAATAATGTTGTAATATTATGCCTTTTGACCTAGTCCCATAGGCTATACAATTACTGTTTAATTTAAACCGGTCGATTAGGCTTTGGCCTATTTAGAGTTATGTTTCTTTGCAATACATTTCAACACTCACAGTTTGTCCAATTTAGTTTTAAGTAAATATCTTTACACTTCTGTTCCCTATAGTTACCATTTTTTATATCATTAATTTAAAATAATTTCAATATTAGGCACTTTGGCCTAGTTACATATTCTGTACTATTACCATACTTCTTATATTGGTCATTTTGGCCGTTGCAGTACGTTTGAGTATTCTAAACGTAGTCTGAGTAGACTATATAGTCTGAGTATATAGTTTGAGTAGGCCTATATAGTGTGAGTATGTAATGTGAGTAGACTATACAGTCTAAGAGGCTATAGGCTATAGCTTGAGTATAAATTCTAAGAATATAAATGACCGAAGGCTTAATAGAGACGCATAACAGTCATATGTAATAGAAGCTTTCTCTTATGGCCACTGTTTTGGCATTTAAACGCGAATATAATAATTTTTGTCTTAATTTCGAACTTTACTAATTATAGTAATGTCAACTTTACTAGTTACCTTATTTAACTAATACATATAAAGTGTAAAATATATAGATAGAACCTACTGCAGTAAATCATATCTTATGTCAATCTAAACGAAATTTTTAAAGTACAATATCTATATAGATATTTGTTTAAATACTTTGGCGCTCAGAAACACAGATTCGGTTCCCTACTTAAAGGTTTATAGACTCAACATGGATAATTTAATGACACATAGATCCTACAGCTCGTAAAGAAGAATTTATATTAACAAATAGATGTCGTCATAGTAACACAAACCTATGTAAGATCAATTACTTCATATTAATCTAACCTAACACAAACCTATGTAAGATCAATAACTTCATATTAACCTAACCTAACACAAACCTATGTAAGATCAATAACTTCATATTAACCTAACCTAACACAAACCTATGTAAGATCAATTACTTCATATTAACCTAACCTAACACAAACCTATGTAAGATCAATAACTTCATATTAACCTAACCTAACACAAACCTATGTAAGATCAATTACTTCATATTAATCTAACCTAACACAAACCTATGTAAGATCAATAACTTCATATTAACCTAACCTAACACAAACCTATGTAAGATCAATATCTTCATATTAACCTAACCTAACACAAACCTATGGAAGATCAATAACTTCATATTAACCTAACCTAAAACAAAACCTATGTAAGATATGCATCTTCATTAGGTGTGACTGCTATTCGACTCTTTTATATTTAAGCGTGCATATTCCAGTCTCCCAGTTGAATCTAGTGCAACGCAAAACGTTAAAACTAATCTTGTCTCAGGTTGAGGTAATTTTTTCGTCAAACTGACGTGCAAATGACGTGGGAACGGACGCATGAGGGAATGCAAATAAAGTAGCCTATGTATGTTTTCTAACGGCTTGGACAATTTGAACGGCCCGCACTTAGTTATTTAGAAACATTCACTCCCAGGGAGGCCAGGACCGCCCATCGAGTAACTGTTAGTACGTCACTTGATTACTGGGCTAACAATGTTACGGAAATATTGTTACGGTGCGACTAGACAAATCGACTGGTTTTGGTTCTCCAGGTATAATACATGACTTTAAAGAGAAAACAAATTATTCTGCTTAGAGTGAGTGCTTCATGATCCTGTAGCACCTTACGGCACTTCTTCACTTATCCAATATTGTTCGTTATTTTATATTCTTAATTTCTCTAAAATCCAAATCTGTGCATCTTTATAAAATCAACACTCATAGCGAAGAACAAGAGTTCATAATATAGGCCTATGCTTTTTGCTGACGTTTAACACCTATGGGAAGGGGACATTTATATAGGCTACCTATAACTCAGATAGTCTTAGATATCCGTCAGCAAAAAAGAAAGGTTTAACCTTATATCTGTTAGCATCAGAAGAGAGACTTGATCTTATGTTTGTTAGCATAGAAAGATATACTTTCTTGTCTATAAGTCAGCATATTAAAGAGACTTTGATATTAGTCAGTCAGCACAAGAAGAAAGATTTAGTCGTATGTTTGTTAGCATGGAAAGATATACTTTTTTGTCTATAAGTCAGCATATTAAAGAAACTTTGCTATTAGTCAGTCAGCACAAGCAGAAAGATTTAGTTGTATGTTTGTTAGCATAGAAAGATATACTTTCTGGTTTAGCTTGGTCAGCAACAAGAAAAGACATGGCTATCTGTCCGATAGCACAAGAAGAGAAATTTAATCGTATAACCGTCAGTACAAGAAGAAGTATTTTGATGTTTATTCTTCATCACAAGGGAAGGTATTTAAAAAAATGTTCATTAGCAGAAGATGAGATACTTAGTTATCTGTCCATTACTACAAAAAGATATTCTTTACAGGGTGACGCAAGCACAAAGAAAGAATATTTGATATCTCTTAATCAGCAGACGAGGAGGGACTTAGTTGCCTGTCCGTTACTACAAAAAGATATTCTTTACAGTGTGACGCAAGCACAAGGAAAGAATATTTGATATCTCTTAATCAGCAGACGAGCAGGGACTTAGTTGCCTGTCCGTTACTACAAAAAGATATTCTTTACAGTGTGACGCAAGCACAAAGAAAGAATATTTGATATCTCTTAATCAGCAGACGAGCAGGGACTTAGTTGTCTGTCCGTTACTACAAAAAGAGATTCTTTGCAGTGTGACGCAAGCACTAGGAAAGAATATTTGATATCTCTTAATCAGCAGACGAGCAGGGACTTAGTTGCCTGTCCGTTACTACAAAAAGATATTCTTTACAGTGTGACGCAAGCACAAGGAAAGAATATTTGATATCTCTTAATCAGCAGACGAGCAGGGACTTAGTTGTCTGTCCGTTACTACAAAAAGAGATTCTTTACAGTGTGACGCAAGCACAAGGAAAGAATATTTGATATCTCTTAATCAGCAGACGAGGAGGGACTTAGTTGCCTGTCCGTTACTACAAAAAGATATTCTTTACAGTGTGACGCAAGCACAAGGAAAAAATATTTGATATCTCTTAATCAGCAGACGAGCAGGGACTTAGTTGCCTGTCCGTTACTACAAAAAGATATTCTTTACAGTGTGACGCAAGCACAAAGAAAGAATATTTGATATTTCTTAATCAGCAGACGAGCAGGGACTTAGTTGTCTGTCCGTTACTACAAAAAGAGATTCTTTACAGTGTGGCGCAAGCACAAGGAAAGAATATTTGATATCTCTTAATCAGCAGACGAGCAGGGACTTAGTTACCTGTCCGTAACTACAAAAAGAGATTCTTTACAGTGTGACGCTAACACAAGGAAAGAATATTTGATATCTCTTCTCCAGCAGACGAGGACGGGCTTAGTTATCTGTCCGTTACTACAAAAATATATTCTTTACAGTGTGACGCTAACACAAGGAAAGAATATTTGATATCTCTACACCAGCAGACGAGGACGGACTTAGTTGTCTGTCCGTTACTACAAAAAGATATTCTTTACAGTGTGACGCTAACACAAGGAAAGAATATTTGATATCTCTTCACCAGCAGACGAGGAGGGACTTAGTTGCCTGTCCGTTACTACAAAAAGATATTCTTTACAGTGTGACGCAAGCACAAAGAAAGAATATTTGATATCTCTTCACCAGCAGACGAGCAGGGACTTAGTTGCCTGTCCGTTACTACAAAAAGATATTCTTTACAGTGTGACGCTAACACAAGGAAAGAATATTTTATATCTCTTCACCAGCAGACGAGGACGGGCTTAGTTATATGTTCGTTACTACAAAAATATATTCTTTACAGTGTGACGCTAACACAAGGAAAGAATATTTGATATCTCATCACCAGCAGACGAGGACGGACTTAGTTGTCTGTCCGTTACTACAAAAAGATATTCTTTACAGTGTGACGCTAACACAAGGAAAGAATATTTGATATCTCTTCACCAGCAGACGAGGACGGGCTTAGTTGTCTGTCCGTTACTACAAAATGATATTCTTTACAGTGTGACGCTAACACAAGGAAAGAATATTTGATATCTCTTCACCAGCAGACGAGGACGGACTTAGTTGTCTGTCCGTTACTACAAAAAGATATTCTTTACAGTGTGACGCTAACACGGAAAGAATATTTGATATCTCTTCACCAGCAGACGAGGACGGGCTTAGTTATCTGTCCGTTACTACAAAAATATATTCTTTACAGTGTGACGCTAACACAAGGAAAGAATATTTGATATCTCTTAATCAGCAGACGAGGAGGGACTTAGTTGCCTGTCCGTTACTACAAAAAGATATTCTTTACAGTGTGACGCTAACACAAGGAAAGAATATTTGATATCTCTTCACCAGCAGACGAGGACGGGCTTAGTTATCTGTCCGTTACTACAAAAATATATTCTTTACAGTGTGACGCTAACACAAGGAAAGAATATTTGATATCTCTTAATCAGCAGACGAGGAGGGACTTAGTTGCCTGTCCGTTACTACAAAAAGATATTCTTTACAGTGTGACGCAAGCACAAAGAAAGAATATTTGATATCTCTTAATCAGCAGACGAGCAGGGACTTAGTTGTATGTCCGTTACTACAAAAAGATATTCTTTACAGTGTGACGCTAACACAAGGAAAGAATATTTGATATCTCTTCACCAGCAGACAAGGACGGGCTTAGTTATCTGTCCGTTACTACAAAAATATATTCTTTACAGTGTGACGCTAACACAAGGAAATAATATTTGATATCTCTTCACCAGCAGACGAAGACGGGCTTAGTTATCTGTCCGTTACTACAAAAATATATTCTTTACAGTGTGACGCTAACACAAGGAAAGAATATTTGATATCTCTTCACCAGCAGACGAGGACGGGCTTAGTTATCTGTCCGTTACTACAAAAATATATTCTTTACAGTGTGACGCTAACACAAGGAAAGAATATTTGATATCTCTTCACCAGCAGACGAGGACGGACTTAGTTGTCTGTCCGTTACTACAAAAAGATATTCTTTACAGTGTGACGCTAACACAAGGAAAGAATATTTGATATCTCTTCACCAGCAGACGAGGACGGGCTTAGTTATCTGTCCGTTACTACAAAAATATATTCTTTACAGTGTGACGCTAACACAAGGAAAGAATATTTGATATCTCTTCACCAGCAGACGAGGACGGACTTAGTTGTCTGTCCGTTACTACAAAAAGATATTCTTTACAGTGTGACGAAAGAAGAAGGAAAGAATATTTGATATCTCTTCACCAGCAGACGAGGACGGGCTTAGTTGTCTGTCCGTTACTACAAAATGATATTTTTTACAGTGTGGCGAAAGAAGAAGGAAAGAATATTTGTTATCTCTTCACCGGCAGATGAGGACGGACTTAGTTGTACATCCGTTACTACAAAAAGATATTCTTTACAGTGTGACGAAAGAAGAAGGAAAGAATATTTGTTATCTCTTCACCGGCAGATGAGGACGGACTTAGTTGTCTGTCCGTTACTACAAAAAGGTATTCTTTACAGTGTGACGAAAGAAGAAGGAAAGAATATTTGTTATCTCTTCACCGGCAGATGAGGTCGGACTTAGTTGTCTGTCCGTTACTACAAAATGATATTCTTTACAGTGTGACGAAAGAAGAAGGAAAGAATATTTGTTATCTCTTCACCGGCAGATGAGGACGGACTTAGCTGTCTGTCCGTTACTATAAAATGATATTCTTTACAGTGTGACGAAAGAAGAAGGAAAGAATATTTGTTATCTCTTCACCGGCAGATGAGGTCGGACTTAGTTGTCTGTCCGTTACTACAAAATGATATTCTTTACAGTGTGACGAAAGAAGAAGGAAAGAATATTTGTTATCTCTTCACCGGCAGATGAGGACGGACTTAGTTGTCTGTCCGTTACTATAAAATGATATTCTTTACAGTGTGACGAAAGAAGAAGGAAAGAATATTTGTTATCTCTTCACCGGCAGATGAGGACGGACTTAGTTGTCTGTCCGTTACTACAAAATGATATTCTTTACAGTGTGACGAAAGAAGAAAGAAAGAATATTTGTTATCTCTTCACCGGCAGATGAGGACGGACTTAGTTGTCTGTCCGTTACTACAAAATGATATTCTTTACAGTGTGACGAAAGAAGAAAGAAAGAATATTTGTTATCTCTTCACCGGCAGATGAGGACGGACTTAGTTGTCTGTCCGTTACTACAAAATGATATTCTTTACAGTGTGACGAAAGAAGAAGGAAAGAATATTTGTTATCTCTTCACCGGCAGATGAGGACGGACTTAGTTGTCTGTCCGTTACTACAAAAAGATATTCTTTACAGTGTGACGAAAGAAGAAGGAAAGAATATTTGTTATCTCTTCACCGGCAGATGAGGACGGACTTAGTTGTCTGTCCGTTACTACAAAAAGATATTCTTTACAGTGTGACGCTAACACAAGGAAAGAATATTTGATATCTCTTCACCAGCAGACGAGGACGGGCTTAGTTGTCTGTCCGTTACTACAAAAAGATATTCTTTACAGTGTGACGAAAGAAGAAGGAAAGAATATTTGTTATCTCTTCACCGGCAGATGAGGACGGACTTAGTTGTCTGTCCGTTACTACAAAATGATATTCTTTACAGTGTGACGAAAGAAGAAAGAAAGAATATTTGTTATCTCTTCACCGGCAGATGAGGACGGACTTAGTTGTCTGTCCGTTACTACAAAAAGATATTCTTTACAGTGTGACGAAAGAAGAAGGAAAGAATATTTGTTATCTCTTCACCGGCAGATGAGGACGGACTTAGTTGTCTGTCCGTTACTACAAAATGATATTCTTTTCAGTGTGACGAAAGAAGAAGGAAAGAATATTTGATGTCTCTTCATCAGCAGACGAGGAGGGACTTAGTTGTACATCCGTTACTACAAAAAGATATTCCTTACAGTGTGACAAAAGAAGGACAAGGATATTTCCTTGTGACGCCAGCACAAGGAAAGAAAATTTCTTATCTCTTCATCTGGAGACACGTTGTTTGTCAAGCTGTAGCAGTAAAAGGAAGACATAGTCATATTCCGCCAATAAAACAAATTATAGTTTTTTGCCTGTGATAAGCCCAAGGAAATAGACTTTGATATCTATCTCTCACCACAAGAAGGGAAACCTTATTGTCTGTCCTTCAACACATAAAGAAAATCTTCGGCTATTTCTCAACAAAGAATATTTTACACATCTGTGTACCATTGACAGTAGCGGCTATTTGTACGAAACCAGGTTTAGGACTAACCTCTCATGTAATTCATAACCTGAGGAAGGGTCTAGTTGTCCAACATATATAACTTCAGCTGAAGAACCTCGCAGGAAAGCGAAACGAGAATAGATTTTGTCGATTCTGCAGGGGTAAAATCAATCATGCCGTTTTCCATAAGAGCCGCAACAGAGGCCTGCTTCGTATCTTCTTGATTTAGGAGAAAATAATTGTTTCTAAAATTTGTTGAAAATTTAAACCAATTGAATAGAACGCTTGACTACGAAACTTTGGTTTTGCGTTTAATTGCCAGCATCGAAAGAATTTCTGTACGAAATTGAGTACTTAGGGTCTAATGGGCGGTTAAAGTATATTGCTACATTACCTTCCTCGAATAACGTATGACCTTTGTAGGGTATCTTTCCTACACTACATCACATGGTATAAAATGGGATTACTATCATCATTAAATGGTTGGATTAAATAGTTTAAAATTTTAGCTTACATTGTAAAGAATTCCAAATAATAACATTGAAGCATGTACTTAGTTTATGTCTGTGTATTCTTATAGAAACAACACAGCGCTAGAGCGAACGTTCCATCGGGAACCCGAGTTCTTATTCGCAGTATATAAACGATGTCTGGGAGAATTTAACATAACCTATCCTGGAGGTAGTTTTCATTGCATTGTGTCACTTATGAAGCTCCATAGACTATCGCTTAAGTTAATAGTTTATAATACGGACGAACATGAAATTATATTTATTATATTACCGTATGCGCTAAAATAAATAGTACTGTAACAATTGAAATACACGAATGAAATACACCTTAAATGAAATACATGAATACGCGGCAACAATGAAAAGTATGCATAGCTGTTCGAGAAGGCAAATACAGCTGATTCCCGGGGACTAGAAAGCATTCTGTGATAAACAAATTACAAAATATTAGTAATTGTTAATGAGAAAAGTAGTTTCAGTAAAATTTGGACACATCGTCTGAGACGTTT
>JBAIZL010000006.1:30519056-30596556 GCA_036971475.1 Prosapia bicincta | reverse complement strand
TTGTTGCAAATGTTTTTAGACATAATATCAGCCTATATTTCTGCATAGTGTAACTATTTTTTTGGATACAGGTGGTTACGTCTGACATTGTTGCAAGTGTTCTTAGAAATAATATTAGCCTATATTATTGCATAGTGTAACTATTTTCTTAGATACAGGTGGTTACGTCTGACATTGTTGCAAGTGTTTTTAGAAATAATATTAGCCTATATTATTGCATAGTGTAACTATTTTCTTAGATACAGGTGGTTACGTCTGACATTGTTGCAAGTGTTTTTAGACATAATATCAGCCTATATTTCTGCATAGTGTAACTACTTTTTTAGATACAGGTGGTTAGGTCTGGCATTGTTGCAAGTCTTTTTAGACATAATATCAGCCTATATTTCTGCATAGTGTAACTATTTTTTTAGATACAGGTAGTTACGTCTGACATTGTTGCAAGTGTTCTTAGAAATAATACTAGCCTATATTATTGCATAGTGTAACTATTTTCTTAGATACAGGTGGTTAGGTCTGACATTGTTGCAAGTGTTTTTAGACATAATATCAGCCTATATTTCTGCATAGTGTAAATATTTTTTTAGATACAGGTGGTTACGTCTGACATTGTTGCAAGTGTTCTTAGAAATAATACTAGCCTATATTATTGCACAGTGTAACTATTTGCTGAGATACAGGTGGTTACGTCTGACATTGTTGCAAGTGTTCTTAGAAATAATACTAGCCTATATTATTGCATAGTGTAACTATTTTCATAGATACAGGTGGTTACGTCTGACATTGTTGCAAGTGTTCTTAGAAATAATACTAGCCTATATTTCTGCATAGTGTAACTACTTTTTTAGATACAGGTGGTTAGGTCTGACATTGTTGCAAGTGTTTTTAGACTTAATATCAGCCTATATTTCTGCATAGTGTAACTATTTTTTTAGATACAGGTGGTTACGTCTGACATTGTTTCAAGTGTTCTTAGAAATAATACTAGCCTATATTATTGCATAGTATAACTATTTTCTTAGATACAGGTGGTTAGGTCTGACATTGTTGCAAGTGTTTTTAGACATAATATCAGCCTATATTTCTCCATAGTGTAAATATTTTTTTAGATACAGGTGGTTACGTCTGACATTGTTGCAAGTGTTCTTAGAAATAATACTAGCCTATATTATTGCATAGTGTAACTATTTGCTGAGATACAGGTGGTTACGTCTGACATTGTTGCAAGTGTTTTTAGAAATAATATTAGCCTATATTACTGCATAGTGTAACTATTTGCGGAGATACAGATGGTTACGTCTGACATTGTTGCAAGTGTTTTTAGAAATAATATTAGCCTATATTACTGTATAAAGTAACTATTTGCTGAGATACAGATGGTTACGTCTGACATTGTTGCAAATGTTTTTAGATATAATATTAGCCTATATTACTGCATAGTGTAACTATTTGCTGAGATACAGGTGGTTACGTCTGGCATTGTTGCAAGTGTTTTTAGAAATAATATTAGCCTATATTACTGCATAGTGTAACTATTTGCTGATATACAGGTGGTTACGTCTGACATTGTTGCAAGTGTTTTTAGAAATAATATTAGCCTATATTACTGCATAGTGTAACTATTTGCTGAGATACAGATGGTTACGTCTGGCATTGTTGCAAATGTTTTTAGATATAATATTAGCTTATATTACTGCATAGTGTAACTATTTGCTGAGATACAGATGGTTACGTCTGGCATTGTTGCAAATGTTTTTAGAAACATTATTAGCCTATATTACTGCATAGTGTAACTATTTGCTAAGTTACAGGTGGTTACGTCTATTATTGTTGCAAACGTTTCTAGAATCATTAATATAATACTTCAAAATTTAATTATTTGCCAAGTTACACTTATTTACATCTGACATTGTTGAAGACGTTTCTTGAAATATTGTTATAATACCACATACTTTATTTTTTTGCCAAGTTACAGGTGATTACATCAGATATTGTTGTCGACGATTGTTTAAATATTTTTATATTACTACATACTTTACCTATTTGCCAAGTTATAGGTGGTTACGTGTGACACTGTTGTAAACGTTTCTAGTAATATTTTTATACTACTGCATACTTCAACTATTTGCCAATTTACAGGTTGATCTGTCTGACATTCTTGTAAACGTTTCTAGAAATATTATTATATTACTGCATACTTCTGAAATTGTTGCCGACGTTACTTCAAATATTGTTGTATTGCTGGAAAGAAAAAGGTTTTGCCAAGTTGCAGGTGGTTATATCTGACTTTGGTGCAACCATTTCTAGAATCATTAATATATTACTGCATAGTTCAACTATTTGGCAACTTAAAGATCGTTACAAAGGTTTTAGAAATATATTAGCCTATATTACTGCATAGCTTAACTAAATCCCAATCTACAGGTGGTTACGTCTGACATTGTTGCAAACGTATCTAGAATCATTCTTATATTACTCCATAGGTTACCTATTTGGTAAGTCACAGGTGGTTACGTCTGGCATTGTTGCAAACGCGTCTAGAATCATTCTTATATTACTCCATAGGTAACCTATTTGGTAAGTCACAGGTGGTTACGTCTGACATTGTTGTAAACGTCTCTAGAATCATTCTTATATTACTCCATATGTTACCTATTTGGTAAGTCACAGGTGGTTACGTCTGACATTGTTGTAAACGTCTCTAGAATCATTCTTATATTACTCCATAGGTAACCTATTTGGTAAGTCACAGGTGGTTACGTCTGACACTGTTACAAATGTTTTAAGAAATAATATTAGCCCATATTAGTGCATTGTGTCACTATTTCCTTAGTTACAGGTGGTTATGTCTGACATTGTTGTAAGCATTTCTAGTTATTTTTTTATAATACTGCATACTTTAACTATTTGACAAGTTACAGGTTGATATGTCTAACATTCTTGTAAACGTTACTAGAATTATTAATGTATTACTACATACTTCAATTGTTTGCCAATTACAGGTGGTTACACTGTTACCAACAAGTTACCGACGTTTCTTTAAGTAGTATTATAATACTACATACTTTACCTATATGCCGAGTTACAGGTTGATCTGTCTGACATTGTTGTAAACGTTTCTAGAAATATTTTTATATTACTGCATACTTCAACTAATTGCCAAGTTACAAGTTGCTCCGTCTGACATTGTTGAAAGCGTTTCTAAAAATATTAATATATTGCTGCATTCTTTAACTATTGCCAAGTTACAGATTATTACATCTGACATTGTTGCTAACGTTTCTTCAAATGATATTATAATGCTACATACTTCAACTATTTGCCATGTTACAAGTTGTTCCGTCTGACATTGTTGTAAGCGTTTCTAGAAATATTATTATACGTTATTATAAGTTACAGGAGGATCTGTCTGACAGTCTTGTAAACGTTTCTAGAAATATTATTAAGCTATATTACTACATACTTCAACTATTTGCCATGTTACAAGTTGTTCCGTCTGACATTGTTGAAAGCGTTTCTAGAAATATTATTATACGTTATTATAAGTTACAGGTGGATCTGTCTGACAGTCTTGTAAACGTTTCTAGAAATATTATGATACGTTATTATAAGTTACAGGTGTATCTGTCTGACAGTCTTGTAAACGTTTCTAGAAATATTATTATACGTTATTATAAGTTACAGGTGGATCTGTCTGACAGTCTTGTAAACGTTTCTAGAAATATTATTATACGTTATTATAAGTTACAGGTGGATCTGTCTGACAGTCTTGTAAACGTTTCTAGAAATATTATTATACGTTATTATAAGTTACAGGTGGATCTGTCTGAAGGTCTTGTAAACGTTTCTAGAAATATTATTATACGTTATTATAAGTTACAGGTGGATCTGTCTGACCGTCTTGTAAACGTTTCTAGAAATATTATTATACGTTATTATAAGTTACAGGTGGATCTGTCTGACAGTTTTGTAAACGTATCTAAAAATATTATTATACGTTATTATAAGTTACAGGTGGATCTGTCTGACAGTCTTGTAAACGTTTCTAGAAATATTATTATGCTATATTACTACATACTTCAACTATTTGCCAAGTTACAGGTCGTTCATTCTGACATTGTTGTAAGCATGTCTAGAAATATTATTATATTATTGCGTATTTTAACTATTTGCCAAGTTATAGGTGGTTACGTCTGACATTGCTGCCGACGTTTCTTTAAATATTATTATAATATACATACTCTAATTATTTACCAAGTTACAGGTGTTTATGTCTGATTGTGTTGCAAACGATTCTAGAAATATTATTGTATTACTGCATACTTTAACTATTTGCCAAGTTACTGGTGGTTACGTCTGAAATTGTTGCAATTCTTTATAGTATTTTTGTTAAATTTTTCCACAGTTTAACTATTTGCCAAGTTACGGGTGATTACACCTGAAATTGTTGCAAACGTTTATAGTATTATTGTTATATAATTCCAAAGCTAAACTATTTGCCAAGTTACAGGTGGTTACGTCTGACATTGCTGCAAACGCTTATAAAATTATTGTTATATAATGCCAAAGCTAAACTATTTGCCAAGTTACAGGAGGTTACGTCTGACATTGCTGCAAACGTTTATAGTATTATTGTTATATAATTCTAAAGCTAAACTATTTGCCAAGTTACAGGTGGTTACGTCTGACATTGCTGCAAACGTTTATAGTATTGTTGTTATATAATTCCAAAGCTAAACTATTTGCCAAGTTACAGGTGGTTACGTCTGACATTGCTGCAAACGTTTATATTATTATTGTTATATAATTCTAAAGCTAAACTATTTGCCAAGTTAGGTGGTTACGTCTGAAATTGTTGCAATTGTTTATAGTATTTTTGTATAATTATTCCATAGTTTAACTATTTGCCAAGTTACTGGTGGTTACGTCTGACATTGCTGCAAACGTTTATATTATTATTGTTATATAATTCTAAAGCTAAACTATTTGCCAAGTTAGGTGGTTACGTCTGAAATTGTTGCAATTGTTTATAGTATTTTTGTATAATTATTCCATAGTTTAACTATTTGCCAAGTTACTGGTGGTTACGTCTGACATTGCTGCAAACGTTTATATTATTATTGTTATATAATTCCAAAGCTAAACTATTTGCCAAGTTACAGGTGGTTACGTCTGACATTGCTGCAAACGTTTATATTATTATTGTTATATAATTCTAAAGCTAAACTATTTGCCAAGTTACTGGTGGTTACGTCTGAAATTGTTGCAATTGTTTATAGTATTTTTGTATAATTATTCCATAGTTTAACTATTTGCCAAGTTACTGGTGGTTACGTCTGACATTGCTGCAAACGTTTATATTATTATTGTTATATAATTCTAAAGCTAAACTATTTGCCAAGTTACTGGTGGTTACGTCTGACATTGCTGCAAACGTTTATATTATTATTGTTATATAATTCTAAAGCTAAACTATTTGCCAAGTTACAGGTGGTTACGTCTGACATTGCTGCAAACGTTTATAGTATTATTGTTATATAATTCCAAAGCTAAACTATTTGCCAAGTTACTGGTGGTTACGTCTGAAATTGTTGCAATTGTTTATAGTATCTTTGTATAATTATTCCATAGTTTAACTATTTGCCAAGTTACTGGTGATTACGTCTGAAATTTTAGCAATTGTTTATAGTATTTTTGTTAAATTATTCCACAGTTTAACTATTTGCCAAGTTACGGGTGATTACAACTGAAATTGTTGCAAACGTTTATAGTATTATGATTATATTACTCCATAGTTGAACATTTTGCCAAGCTATATGTGGTTACGTCTGACATTGTTCCAAACGTTTCTAGAAATATTATTATATTACTGCATACTTTAACTATTTGCCAAGTTACAGGTGGTTACGTCTGACATTGCTGCAAACGTTTATAGTATTATTGTTATATAATTCCAAAGCTAAACCATTTGCCAAGTTACAGGTGGTTACGTCTGACATTGCTGCAAACGTTTATAGTGTTATTGTTATATAATTCCAAAGCTAAACTATTTGCCAAGTTACATGTGGTTACGTCTGACATTGCTGCAAACGTTTATAGTATTATTGTTATATAATTCCAAAGCTAAACTATTTGCCAAGTTACAGGTGGTTACGTCTGACATTGCTGCTAACGTTTATAGTATTATTGTTATATAATTCCAAAGCTAAACTATTTGCCAAGTTACATGTGGTTACGTCTGACATTGCTGCAAACGTTTATAGTGTTATTGTTATATAATTCCAAAGCTAAACTATTTGCCAAGTTACAGGTGGTTACGTCTGACATTGCTGCTAACGTTTATAGTATTATTGTTATATAATTCCAAAGCTAAACTATTTGCCAAGTTACAGGTGGTTACGTCTGACATTGCTGCAAACGTTTATAGTATTATTGTTATATAATTCCAAAGCTAAACTATTTGCCAAGTTACAGGTGGTTACGTCTGACATTGCTGCAAACGTTTATAGTATTATTGTTATATAATTCCAAAGCTAAACTATTTGCCAAGTTACAGGTGGTTACGTCTGACATTGCTGCAAACGTTTATAGTGTTATTGTTATATAATTCCAAAGCTAAACTATTTGCCAAGTTACAGGTGGTTACGTCTGACATTGCTGCTAACGTTTATAGTATTATTGTTATATAATTCCAAAGCTAAACTATTTGCCAAGTTACAGGTGGTTACGTCTGACATTGCTGCAAACGTTTATAGTATTATTGTTATATAATTCCAAAGCTAAACTATTTGCCAAGTTACTGGCGGTTAAATTGAAATTATTCCAAACGTTTCTAGAGTTATTATTATAAGCTATTAGATGATTAGGCCCTACTCGTCCTTCGTACGGGGTTGACGAATATTTGTATTGATTTAATTTGTACTTTTGTATTTGGGTTGAATTTAATTTACTGGAATAAACCCCAATAAATATATTAAAATATAGCTTATAAACGTAGAGGTTATTGTCTTGAAAAACCAAGAGAAAACAATATTTGCTTGTAACATGAAATTTGTAAAATATAACTAGCCTTGTAAGATGAATAATAAAAAACATTTACTATCACCTTTTTAATTTTTTTAAAAGTGTTTATACAGGTGAATAAAAACACATTTACTATCTGCTGACTAAGCCAAGTATCCTATATATTGGAGCATAGGTTATTGAGTGTTAAGGGAGTTTTCAAGGACAGAGGGGCGGTACCCTGATTGAATTTCTAAATAAAAATAGACTTTTGCGTTCACCAAGGACCCTAAGAATGTCCATGTAAAATATAAGATCAATGAATCCAGTAGTTTTTACGTGATTGAGCAACACACGCCCACACACCATTAGATTTTAATATAATAGTATAGAATTTTCCATAGTTCAACTATTTGCCAAGTTGCAGTTGACATTGTAACTAACTATTTAGCAATATTGATTTAATACTGAAGAATTTTATTATATTTGTAAGTTACATGTTCATTTGCTACAATAGTATTCCCACAAAATGTTTTAGGGCCATTACAATTCAATATTAGACTGTTATTACACTAGTTAAGGCACAAACAAACCATACGAGTATCACATTAAGGCTTGTTACCTGCAACAGCACTTACCAATACTGTTAGCCTGCAATGCACTTATATCAACAAATGTTCTATGACGGCTCGCTATTCTAGTTTAATATTTAAATATCCATTACTGTCCTTAGCGTCTTACTAGTCACTTACCTCGTCTATTTACATCAAATATCCCATCCTCCGTTTCAATAAGGTCTGGCCGATTAGCAGAAGACATAAACAAAGCGGTCAAGCGCAGCAGCTGCTACCTAGCGGCTAATAGCTGTAATTGCATTACACTACTTAATTAGGCCGCCATTTTGAAGTGCCGGGTGCAAGCAGCAGGTGTAAGTTCCTCTAATGGCTACCATAGGTGCTCGACAACACCGATTATCGCGTTTCAACAAACTACAAGGATTTCGACGACGCAAGTAAACTTCTGTATAAGGTGTTATTAAATGTTACATGATTTATTATATATGTTGCCTATATTGATCTTTTAAAGAGAAAGGCTTTAAAATGTTGAAATGGTTTTATAGTTAAATTTAATTGGTTTTAGTTTAATCGTCAATTAGATGTAGTCGTTGTTAGGCATGAATCCTAAGACTTTCCACAGTGATTACAAACGTAGGACATAACCTCAAAATAAAACCCAATTAATGTACAAATTTCGTAGCCTGCTATAAATATCTGAGTGCACGAGTTAGGGCCTATGACTATTTTAAATACGCCCTATCACAATCTAGACTTGTAACCAGTGAAAAGGAACTGTCTTGCAGAAATTAATTTTCAAGGGAATTATTTGCGTCCTAGAGGTGGCAGCATTATCAAGAAAATATTAAGTCTATCTGGTGATATATAAAGACCTTTAAACAAGGAGAAATATTATAACCTGGTGCTGACAGCCAGAAATTTAAAATTTTGAAAAAGACCCAACTTTCAACAGACAAGAAACTTTATAAAATCGAGGTATGTTTAAAACAGAGTTACGTTCCAATGTAGGCACGTTACAATATAGTTACAAAGTATTCGGTTGGGATAAATTTGCTTTTAAAAAATAATAAAGTTTACTAATGCGCGAGATAACAGTTCAAGCGTTGAAAGTAAATGCTGCTTTCTTGTTCTGGTGGAAGTAGGCCTACATAAAAGTACAAACGTACTGGCCTACTACTTCATTTGTCAACAAGTTGGCTTATCTTAGCAAACTTTATTTCCTTTTTTTATAACCAAATCCATCACTATAACATTGTATCTATGTCCAAATGTGGCTTCAGCGTAGCGCTGTTTTATACAAAAATTAGGCTATATAAAAAAATAATTTTAAAGTCAATTCCTACTTGACAAATTTTATTTTAGTTATTTCTTATTATGACATTACAATTATATAAATATGTGTATACATATGACAGAATGGCAATATTAAGCGGCAATATAAAATGAAATTCATTATTAATTAATTAAATTTAAAAATTTATTCATATTTGAAAAAATATCTATTAACAAGAAGTTCATCCACTACAAGTCTTTAAAAAATGTATTTGAACTTGAGTGGATGGATAAAAGGTATTTTATTAACGAATAATTTGAACAAGATTAACTATATAAATATATATAGGAAGAGAGAAATAATAGAAGGAATTGAAAAAACAGCGACTTTATAGTTTAGTAACTTTAGCTGTAATATGAAGATATATCCAAATTGTTTATTTTCCTTTAGCTTTTATGGTGTAAGTACCAAGTCTCATTATTTTTGCTGTATTAAAAATACAGCAACAATATCTTCGTCTCTAGATAGGGTATATGTTTTACACTATAGATACGTCTGTAAGGACGACAGCTACCGTTTTAAACATTCCGTATAGGCTATTCCATACGAGTATAGACTATTCGGTCTTTGTGAACACAAATTAGGATTACTAGTAACTTTCTTAGTAAAGTTTCATCTATGATTTTTAATGGCATTTTATTATTGACGATCTAACATTGCTTACTGAGAATGTACACTAAAGAAATAACCAATGGCAAGCGTCATATGATGGAAGATCTATTTGTAGTGTTTTTTTGTTTCAATTCCTTCTATTAGTTCAAACTCTCCCTATATATTTTTTTTTATCTAAATAAATAAAACCCACAATTCAAACATCTTTATTTTACTACAATTACTTTAGGCAGGCCTACATTTCGTTTACATGATAATCATCTTCAGTACTTCTGAAGATGATTACCATGTAAAGAAAATGTGGGCTACACAAGTAATTGTAGTAAAATAAAGATTTTCGTATTGTAGTTAGTCAGTTTTATTTATTTAAATAAAGAGTTAGTCCGCAGTGCTCAACAAATTTATTAATCTTTCTATATACATTTTTATATCTTGTTCAAATTTTCAATCCTTAATAATATTCTTTTTATTCACCCACTCAAAGTCAAATAGACTTTTTAAAACCTGTAATGGATTACACTTGATGTTAATACAGTTTTTTTCAAATATGAATTCAATAATTAAATTTCATTAATTAATTTTAACTAGAGCCTATATAGGGGAGAAAAACGTTTTATAAAAATGGCAAGATGTACAATATAGGCCTAATAAATTTTGCATTGAATAACTGATAACATATGATTTAATAAACCAGCTGATTTTATGTTATAGGTTATGTGCTAAAACACCTGTTTTAACTCCGTGGATTATGTTTCTTTATTTATAGTAGATTTAATTGTAATTATTAAATAAAAATAACTAAAATAATTTTTACCTAAGTGAAAATTGACTATAAACAGTTTGTGTTTATATATCTTGTTAAAATAAGGAGAACGATCGTTTTCACTACTGAATTTAAATTCCAAGGTAACCTACTGTAAGCTACTATATTTGAAAACATTGGATGAGTACATTCAATATGCAGGCCTAATATTAGGCTACCTTTTGCGCTATAGCCTATACTGATTTATTATAAAAGAAAGAGAAAAGGATTACATTTACAAATTGTTGTTTAAATAAATGTGTCATTTTTTAATGTACAATAATTTATAATTTTAATAAGGACAGTGCTAAGCTTTAAGAAAATACAACGAATTATTAAACAAAAAAATAGGCCTCGGCCAAAAAATACTGAGCTGTATACGCACATACGTATTATGGTATTATAGCACATGGTATTATTAAATGAAAATAGGCTTTAATACTAGTTTGGAGTAAAATTTATTAGCCTAAATCAACCAATTAATCCTTTTAAAACTCTTTAACTGCCATAATTGTATCTAATTATAAAATTAAACTTTATTTTTTTTGTAATACATAGGATCTATAGGTTATATATTATTTATTTTAGGGTGTCCCAATTTTATAACACTTAAATTCACCATTACACTTAAGCGACAACTATAAGTAGGAATTATAAACAAGTAAAACGAACTAAAATTTTTAAGTAATTTCCTATTTAGTTCAACAAAGAAACATTTATTTTAGTAACTCTATATTAGTTCATTACAATTAATATAAATAAAGTAACATAACCTATGCGTTATTCTACCACATAACCTACAGCATAAAATCAGCTGTTTTATGAAATCATATGTTATAATTTATCTTAAGCCAAATAGGATGAACTAATTATATTCGATATATTGTCCCTCTTATGAAATGTTTTCTTTTATATGAAACTAAAACTAATTCATTAAATTTAATTAATGAATTAATATGAAAACACTGTATTAACATCAATTGTCGTTTAGTACAAGTTTTAAAAAAATGTATTCGAACTTGAGTGGATGAAGTATTTTATTCACGATTGAAACTTTGAACAAGATATCAAACCTATACCCTATATACGAGTGTGAACTAATAGAAGGAATTGAAAAAATACAATAAGTTATGAAAGAAATGAGCATACACATGATATATCAACACAATAACTACACAATTTAATGTACTTTAGACCTAACTGTAGGCTTCTACCAGCAGTAGTCTACATGGTATCTATATAGGGGGCGATTAGGCTATGTAAAGAGGCCTAACTCGTTTCTTAGCAAGGTTTTATTTCTAATAGATTTATTCCCAGGAGAAACACTTTGAATCTGTAATAAGAGTTGATTTAGACTAAAAAGAACGATATTTGTGTTTAACTCGCGTTAAATAATGTGTGATCATATTTAGGTTATTACTGAAGAAGCCAATTTAACCTTTCTTATAGCCTATATGCCTAAGTGAAACAAGAGAGTCATGATTCACTGGTGTAGAGTCTAATCTGTGAGGTAGACTTTTTTGTATGTCTGTAAATGTTACAACCACGTAAATAAGTTTAATTAATAAGTAAACCTACCAACAACAAACGGGTTATGGTAGACTATAATGTCGCGGAAGCGGTTTAACCCACGGCTAGCACACTAGCGTTATAATAATTACAAATCTAGCTTATTGTTCGTAATGCATTCTAAAGTGAATAATTAATTGAATAATAGCCTATATGCATAAGTGAAAGCGTGGTAAACGCGTAATTATAAACTTGTAAAATTATATAACGAGGACAAGTTGTTGGTACCGCGCAAAAAATCACTTAATGTGCATCCTTTTTTATGTAGTGCCCCTAACCTCAATCTTAACAAATTAACAGCTGTTCGTTGGAATCTGCTGTTTAGTTTGTTTTACGAACAGCTGATTTATATTTTCTTCAACATATGTAGGCCAAAAACTTTTTCAAATATTACGATATATTTAAATTATTGTCAAATGTTAAAAAATATTTAGTAAAAGTATCATTATGCTTAATTTTTACATAATTTTAATGTAATTAATTATAAAGCTTAGCAAAAAAAATTATTCACAACTGCCTTTTCATTGTTCCTATGTGGAATTATAAAACCAAAAGATAGGGCTATATTAAAGATTGTTTTGCAACATTTTTACTGGGGTTTATTACAAGTTTAAAAAAAGAAACTGAGACCATGATAAATGGCGGTTGGTGATTTTTTACTTTTCCAGTGTCGCACGGAACCTAACCAGTGGATTTGTTTAAAGTATTAACTCCAATCATGTCGATATACGACTCATCCTAATAATTAAATAATAACAGAACAAAGACTTTCAAAGCACAATCAAAAATTTTATTGATTTTATAATACGCGTTTTAATGATAGGTCATCAGCTAGGCTTATATTATTAATCCTATGGTACAAATAATAATTCTTTTTCTTTAATTTTAAAACCTTCAAAAATAAACCAGATTTAAATACAAAATAGATCTCTTAACAGACATATTATATGGACCTCCATATGTTCATGTCTGATGGACCCTGATGCAATGTTACGTGTCCAGAGACACCAGGTCAAGAGTTTACAACCACATTCGTCAATATATATCCTAATACACCTAACCAAATAATGTCGAACTATAATCCAACAGTGATTTAATTTTTAAACGCGTTTCAATGACAAAGTCGTCAGCATTACATATGAGTACACCTACAAAAATTCTAAACAAATCAGTAGTAAAATTCTAAACTTTTTAAATTAAATTCAAAAGTTAAAATTAGGATTTGTGTGGTAACACACTGAGTCGTTTTTGATATATATATATATATATATATATATATATATATATATATATATATATATATATATATATATATATAACTTACTATGTAAACAAGAATCATACTTGGTAGACCTATATTTGCAAGCCGACTTAGAGAATGATTAATAACGTGCTCTCAAGCATATTTAGAGGACAGTCAGCTCGAAAATGAGAGCATGTAGGCCTAATTAATAGTTCTCAAAAGCCAACTCGCAAATATAGGTCTACCAAGTCAGATTCTTGTTTACATACATTAAACTGTAAGTGATAAGTGAATACAAGAAAACAGTTTTGCTAAGGTAAAAATATAGGCTATTTATCCTGATGTTAACTCCCATCTGTGGCTAGACCTTTCTGTCCTGATAATCTTCTGTCTTCTAACTATATGATCTACTCGTATGTGAAACCTTTACTAGATTTACTAACTCTGCCCTTGTTTACTAAGCGAAATAAAACCAATTTTCAAACGCAAAGTCTCCTATTTATAAAGTCCTTCTTTCCCCAATGTTGGTCCTTACATCTCCACTTCAGGCCGAACGATGAACACTTTTCCACATCACACTCTAGCAGCAGACACGCCCCTTCGTTACGTCATACAGTGCACCTCACCACGTGACACAGGACTTGGTCGTGACAATAAAACTAATGCAATAGGTAAATTGAATAATGTATTTCTATAATTTCTATTATACATTTGTTTATCATCTGAGGAACCATAGTTGAATATCTTTTAATAAACATTGAACATAGATACATATATACAACATAACATATATACAATAATACACAAAACATAAAGGATTTAGTAATATCACATTGAATAGCCATGTTTATATAAATGAATACAAACTATTGGCCTACCTATACGTAAAGCTTAGTATACCCTATTCTTAGGAACTAGGCCTAATTTTCATTACAACCAACTATAAATTAAAGCTTTTCATCCGCAACAAAGTTGAAATTTATTTGTAAAATGTTTAGAAAAAAAGTTTTATTTTCAGTTTTTTTCTTATGTATTTTTCTAACGAATAACAATGCTAAATAGTTTCAAAAACTCACACAGTTACTAAATTGTTGAAGGGTAATTATATAGACGTGCGACTACCGCTATTTTCGTGATATTGTTTACTTTTCTTATGTATTCTTACGTCCTACACACGAATCCAACATTATTTTTTGTCGCTGATGCCGTTTTTTTTAAAATTTACTTTAAAAAACATAACCTAAACTAACATTTATTGACGTACGACTACCGCTATTTTCGTGATATTTTTTACGTTTGTTATGTATTCTTACGTCCTAGACACGAATCCAACAATTATTTTTATCGGTGGTGCCGTTTATTTTAAAATATATACTTTAAAAAACAAACCCTAAACTAAACTTTATTGACGTACGACTACCGCTATTTTCGGGATATTTTTTTACTTTTCTTATGTATTCTTACGTCCTAGACACGAATCCAACATTATTTTTTTGTCGCTGGGGCTGTTTTTTTAAAATATATTTAAAAAATTATAACCCAATTATAATACTATAATTTATATTAAAATATTCCTATATTAAAATATAGCTACGTCACAGGTATATAATAATGTTGAATAAAATTATAACCAAATCTATCCTGACTGGATACTTCGTAGCTATATTTCAATATAGGAATAGGCTATAGTAAAAAAATAATGTTGGGTTCGTGTCTACGACGTAAAAATACATAAGAAAAGTAAAAAAAAATATCACGAAAATATCGGTAGTCGCACATCTATATAATTACCGTTGATGAAATTATTAAAGCACACAACAGTTCTGCTCATTCAAATTTTAATTTACAGCTTACATAACCTCAATGTTAGAACATATAGACTAAGTTGAACAATATTTCAAATATAAGGTTAGGTTTATATATATAACTGCTGTAAATAGACAGAGTAACTATTTGACCCAAATAAGTATTTTAAAGAACACTCTATTTGAAAAGTAGTATTATTCTGCGAATACAAGTTTATAGGTTTACCCACTAGGCGCGCTTTAGTTTGGGAAATAGTGTATTTATTTAAAAATTATTATTTTTAGATCCATACAAACTGCTCAAGAACTGAATATAAATGGACTATAAACAAACTAATTATATCTGGAAATTATTGTTTTTTAGAGAAATCGGACCGTATATTTTTGAAAATGTGTTAACCTATTGTTGTCAAGTAAACCTTTAGGCGAGTTAATCATGGATGGTTAGGTTGACCAACTCTATATCGTCTGGTGTGTAATAAGTTAGGTAGACCTACGTTCACGGATCCTACTGTATTTTAATTTCAAAATTTAATCAAACAATTTTTACAAAGTTTTTTAATCGACTATTCTTTAAAGCGTTTCGAAGAGCTTTGTATTATTTTCAGAGGTTTTTTCACAGGTCGAAAATTCAATTGCACGTTAACGACCGTTTAGTAAATGAAAGAAGGCCGAAACCCGCTGAGGAGAGTAGGTTATACCTACGGCAGAGCGAGCGATTCCTTATACAAACGAGAGACAATAAGTAAATGTAGCCTAATTATACTTTTTTAGCAATATTTTTTTTAATGATATTTTTGGTAATTTTAAGAAGATTCAGGTTATATTCGAGCTTAAGTAGGCTACATTTTAAAACGTAAAAAATTATTAGGCTATACATGTAGGAAATAATAGTAGGGTCTACTGAGGTAAAAAGTAACATAACGTTACTAACAAGCAAGACACAATATACTTTCTCTTTAAAATAACATAGTACGCTACTATTATATTACATACAAAGTAATGTTATAGCTACAAAGTATGGTGTTATCATAGGAGTCTCAGGTGAAAAAAAAGTTTCTTGACGTAAGAAATCTTAGATTTTGGTGCTACTAAACGGCTCAGGAATATGGAGGCAATCCTTCGCTCAGCAACCGGTTAGATTATGTTGTGAAACTTTCTGTTCTAAACAAATATATCCTCATTGGATATTTTATGGTTTACTATTAACAGGCTTGTAGCTACAGTGGCGCATATAGGTTTTATTTCGACGGAGGGGAGTATTCTTCTACCAAAAATGAGAAAAGTTTTCATTTCTCTTTGATTTTTTAGAAAAACGTTTTCCATGCAGGAAATATTACGAAAATTCATATGTGTAGTAAATAATAAGTATCGTTTATCAGACACCAGTCTTTGAAATAAAAAAACAAACGGTAAAAATGTAATTGAAATAAATAAAACCTATTACCCTAGATTAGGCTATATAAAACGTATTATGTAAACCCTTAACTTCACATTTCAATTGCAAACAAATATTCATTAGAAAAAACAATTTTACATTATAAAAAAATGAAGATGATTGCTTTGCATTCAAAATATAGCCTGTAGGCTATAAAGGTTTGAATAACAAGTTCTATTTGTGGTTAGGAGGTTTTATTTATTTAAATTTAAAACCCCACAGTTGCTACATGTTAGTGAGAAATTAAATATGTTTACATTTTATGAAACTACATTCGTTTTTTTTAAAGAATAATAATTTCTACCTCATATTAATATTAGATCTTGCTATTTCAAATTCTAATCAGATATTAAAATATCTTATGGCTATGCATATAGGCTTACCATTATTATAATATTTATTAAAACTTGTAACGTAAAAACTATTTATTTTGTATATTTTGCTCGGACCCCATGTATGTATATATATATAATAAATTTAAAATATTTAATAAATAAAACAAAATTTTACAAGATTTTGTTAGATAATTATATTCCTGAAGATGCTGGTACTATTTTATCGGCGAAAAGCTTTGAATAATATATGCAATAAAAGTATTCTTCTTTTTGAAATATTTTTAATTTATTAAATATATTACAAGAAAACATATCACCGTATTTAATATTATATATATATATATATATATATATATATATATATATATATATATATATATATATAGTGTGTGTGTGTGTGTGTGTGTGTGTTTGTTTGTGTGTGTGTGTGTGTGTGTCTGCCTGTGGGTGTCTTATCTCTCTCACATCAAATTACATGCGAGATTTGAGTATGTAATTTAATCCCACCATGTCCCTCTTACATCCCTACCTATCAGGCATTACGAGCATGAATCTCCGTTCCAAACTAAAATAAAACAAAATATTAAGCTGTAAGCATGAGAGAACCGTATTTGATAAAGTAGGCTTTATAGTCCAGTTTCTATCGAACATTTCACAAAATAATTAATTTTATATTTCTTACTTTAAATGTTAGGCACCAACCATTTTGTACAACGAGCATTCACATGCAGGTTAAAAATGAAATGTGTAAACGCCCGCTGGAAACGAGATTAATTTAAATAAATTATTAAAAAAATATATTTTGATATCCACTTTCAGATATGTTATTAATTTTTGTATTTATTGTTTTTAAAAGTATAAAGGTGAGTAGGGTCTATTTAAGAAATTCTTCCGTGATACTATATAGGCTACATTTTAAATTGTAATTTTAAAATTAAATAACGAATAAGTATTTAATTATTTAACAACCAAACAAAACTTAAGAAATAGTTGAACCCATTGTTCAGTGTTTCGAATTAAGTATGTAATCCTCAGGAGCCAAATTATATTATTCATCACTATCACAAGCAATCGACAAGCAATAACAACAATAAAAAAATGTTTAAAATATTGATTTCTATTTGGTATATTGTTTTAAGAGATTATTAATGAAGAGGTTCAAACAGTTTGTTATAATTATAAAATTTACTACTTTTATGAATCGTAAGCCTACGTGTACTAATATCTTTACACTGACCCGTGCCCACTAGTTTAGTGCATTACTCGTTTAGGCTGTGTAAAGGACAGTTTGCGAAACCCGTGTGGGAAATGAATTAAGCAAATAAAGGGCACTAATTAAGTATTTAAAGCCTTAAATTGTGAATTATAAAACCTTCCAGTTGAGGAACGAGATTTTGTTCTTGTAATTACAAGTTACACAATTTAGAGACATATGAAAATTAAAGAGTGAAATAACACCTTTTTATTAGACTAGTGTTATAAAAGAAAAGATTGCATAGATTGAAATAACATCAAGTGATGAATACGGATGGGAGGGCGAGGGTAGGGGAGTAACTGTTATAAGTGCCGATTTGTTTTCATGCTGGGTCAACATCCAGTGTGTGGAGAAACCAATATGGAACCATAAGCCACATATTCCCAAGAGCGTGTATGTTCTCATCGATGTTTTTCCAAATCGGGTGATTTCGCAAATTGGAGCGATCTCTCCGCCTTTTCATTCGCCCCACCTAACCGCATTGTTATTTTGTCGAGGGGTGCCTAAAGATCAGAGTGTACGAAGAAAGACCTAGGGTTAACTCAAGGCAAGAATCCACCTGAAAAGAATTCCTCAGTGTGTGCTTCGTAAGGATATGGAAAGCTTCGCAAATCACATAAAAGAATGCCATAATCAGAGAGAACGCCATCTTGCTTGTTTTTAAATTCCTTCTATTAGTTCACACCCTCCTTATAGGGCTGTATATCTTGTTCAAAATTACAATCGTTTATAAAATACATTTTATTCATCGCCTCAAGTTTAAATATATTCATTTAAACCTGTAGTGGATGACACTAGATATTGCAGCTTTTTAACATATTAATTCATAAATTGAATTTAATGAATTAATTTTAATTTTGTATGGAGAAATTTTCAACAGAAGGGGCAAGGTATGCAATATAGTTATTTCGTCCCATTTGGATTACAATAATTGGTAACATATGATTTCATAAAAAGGTGATTTTATGTTACAGGTTATGTGGTAGAACAGCTGCTTTAAACTAGGTCATTGTACTTTATTTATAATAATTGTAATTATTTATTAACAATAAGGCCTAACTAAATTAAAATTTTTCTTTGTTGACCTAAGTAGGAGTTGACCTTAAAACATCTTTGTTCATGTCAGGCATTTTGTTTTTAAGCAATGAACAATATGTTTATGTTTCTTGAATGCTTTTTAACGTAGACCAAGGTTTGATGAAATGTTAAAGCCTTTGAAACGTGGCGATATAGGCGTGTCTTATGAAACTCTTGGCACGACGATTCAACAACAATAATGTCATAAGCCGATTGGGTAAGGCGAATGAGATAGGAAGTACGATTAAGAGAAGGGATACCTAACTTATCTTACGAACCACAGTACAATACTTCATTTGATTACTGAGGGAATTCTGGCATAAGTAAGGACCCGGTTGAAGACCGAGTCTTTGAGAGCATAGCTGTAGTTCGCGCCTGTGCAACTACTCAGATGTCTTCCAATATTCGCAACGGTTGAACGAAGAAGATTGCTGGTAGAACTGAATGTTCAAAAGAAAAAAAAATTCACCATAAATACTAGTTTAAATTTATTGTCAAAAATTCTTCCGTAAAAGTCTTTACAGATTTTCAAAACTCTATAGGCCTACAATCAAAACAAATATTTTATTAAAATTACTCATTTAAATTTTTAATTTTAGTTACTTTTTATTACATAATTACAATTAATAAAAATAAGGTAACAACTCGTAAGTTGAAACAACTGTTATACCACATAACCTATATTATAAGATCTGCTGTTTTATGAAATCACTTGTTAGTATATTGCAGGTAAATTGCATAACCTGCATCTTTTGTGAAAAGTTTTTTTCCCATATAAAACTAAAGTTAAGTCGTTAAATTTAATCAATGAATCATTATTTGAAAAGAAATCTGTATTAACATGAGGTGTCATCCACTACAAGCTTAAACAAATATGTTTGAACCTAAGTGGATGGATAAATAGTATTTATTAACGATTGGAAATTCAAACAAGAGATATATAAGGAGAGCGTGAACTAATAAAAGGATTAAAAAAATAGGTTTATAAAAACTTTCGAGAATTTTTAAAGTTTAGGCCATCATTAAGGGCTTAATAATAACTTGAAACACTTGTGACTGCAACTGTTCAGCCAAGAAGTCAGTAACGCTTTACCTCAACAGATGCGTTGCCGTAAAGTGAAAGAGAAATACAATTTTCAAACATCTATATATAAAAAGGTAATTTGTAAAACACTTGATTGACGTTTAGGCCTCTTTGAGAAGCGTGAATCATTCTTTAACATTATTTGAACTCCCTGTTCAAGGTGACACATTTCCTGAATTGATTACACACCTAAATTCCTTCCCTATGGAATCACCGAGTCAGCTCATAGAAGAATCCATTCCTAGACTTTCTAAAGCAATTAGTGATTCTTTATTGTTTATAATATTAGTTATAACTGAATTATTTTAAAGAAGAAAATTTTAGCAGAGAATAAATCGTTGTAATTTAAATTATTTACATGAAATTAAACTAAAAAATGCGACCGCCTTTCCTCCCTTACAGAATGGTTAATTGGAATTATATTTGCTGTAATTCGTAGTTCATAAGCCTGCATTTCATTTGTATGTTTATTTTAAACCAAAATTTTAAAAAAATCTTTCAAACTATCGACTTTTAATCACCTGGCCACTGTGCACAAAATAATTTAGACACTGGTAGGACATTTTTATCAATCGAACTGTAACCTAACCTATTTGATTAACTTTCAAGTATAGTGTACAATTTTAATTGCTAAATAAGCACTAATAAAACTTGCTTGTAACCATCTGGAGCTGGTTGGACTAATTAAATGTTAAGAAAATATTTTGACCGTTATTTAGGCTATATTTTGTAGAAGAGTAATTAGGTAAATAAAATTAAACTGATATTTGAAATAATGACTATTGAAAATTCAATAACTATATTAATAAAAGATAATCTGTATTTCAAAAATTTTTCTGTATAATTTACTTTAAAACATTTTTGTTTATATTATAAACTTTTTTTTCAAATGCAGGTGTTATAAAGATATACACTTTATCTATTAGCTGTCCATGCGGCTTCGTTTTCGACACTTACATTTCTTTTATTGTTGGTCCTTGATTGTCTTAATGACGTATTTTGTGCGAAATAAGACCCTTCCAGCCCCAGTGGCAGGTGGCGTCACCTCCCTCTTAGATGGAGGCCTACAAGGGGTTAGTATCTCTTCACGCGAGTGAAGGATTCAGATCGGTTGCCCGTGGATAAGCGGAGAATAGTGAATTGGAACAGAACGTTGAGCAACATATGAAGAGCGGGATGAAAAATGGCAACGGATAAACCCTGACAGGAAAACCCTTGAAGAAAAGCTGTAGGTCATGAAGTAACCCTAGGGTCCTGATTGTTCCAATTCTGAGAAGAAAAGACAAATGCTCAACCTACAGACAAATTATCTAACTCTGGGTAAAACCACCAGCGGAATGCATTTCAAATAGACACTACATCCTCTAAATATTCATGGATTTTATAATTCATTCTTACTAAATCTGAAACCATATTAGGCACTACGGAAGGACATTTCCTGGAGTGTGTGACTGTTAAACCCTTTGCGACATTCTGAGAGAAGCCCACATGATTCTAACTTTGTTCTATTTCTATTGCCTGTACAGACTATCTGTACCCTGCTACACTCTGTTGGGACACATTGTGGTTGCATGGATGGAAAATCAGGAAAAAAAGGAAGCCTTCGTTTCATAGAAGTTTTATTTTGCCATACTTCACAAGATATGTCATTTCTTGATAGAACCGTTGTCAGAATCAATATGATAAATGTTTTCCCAGTTTCTTTTGGCGCATGCAAGAGTAGTTCTTCCCCCTTCCGTTATTACCATATGCATTATACGATCATAAATTCCCTAGTGTTCACGCGTTGATTTGGGAATGTTTGTGGACATACGACTTGATCACCGGTGTTGTAACTTTATTCAAGGCGCAAATCCTCATCAAATGAAGCAGTCGCTGCTCGGTTGGGTGCTGACATTCCCAAATAACCTCTTTTTTCGATTTGGCTAACGGCGCAGCTCGATCACGACGTTATCACACAAAAGTACCTCGATTAAGGTGAAAATTTAATTCAGGATATATAATAATCTGAATGGGATGCAAGTGGATACGTTTGTTTTTGTAAATATACAATGTAATTGGAATCAGGTGCTTCACATGTGACTGTAGTTGTCCTTAGCTAGCATGGCGAGTGTTTCTCTTGTTTGCGGCAGATGACGCGGATGCTGGTAAACAGCTAACCGTTAAAAGCAGGAGTATTCTCTTGGTCGCGGGTAAGTTACTGACGCGAAAAATAAATAGGCCCTACAACTCTCTTAAGTGGGTTGTGTGTTGTATCAAAATTCGAGCTCAATCGCCACAAAACGTTTTGAGTTTTTGAAGCGTGCACAAAGCAAAGTAACATTTTTATATACAAATATTGGCCTACTTGATATTTTCTTCAACAACTTTAACTGTTAAATAACGTCTATTCTTTATGTAATGTTAGAAATGCTACTTGGTTTCCTCTATGACCCCGATAGAGAGAAGGTCAGTTTCGCGATCTCGCATTGTTTCCGCTCTTGCATCCTCTACTATAGAATTTCTAACAAAATTCAAAATCCTTTTCAACATTCGTAGGCCATGCTTATTATTTTAAAATAATCTTTTAAATATCACGTTTTTAATTTTCATTAGAATTTAAATAAATTTTAAAATATGAATTCCTTAAAAATTCCATAACCTGTTTGTTATGGATAACCATAACATATTATAGTATTGTTATAAATGTTAAAAAATATTAAAATAAAAAAGGCTCCTAAAGCAAATAATTTATAGTTTCCTAATAAATTCGACAATAATGACGCTCAAATAATGAGCTTCGAGCACTCGCCCCAATGCCAGCTTAGAGTTTCTGCATCTTAGACCCGATATCTTTCTCTAGAACTCGGTTACAATATTTCTCTGGTTAATTAACTGCATCATGTTTAGATAATTTTGTGAAGTCTTACAAAACTAAGTCAAGATTAGTTTTAAAACAATAAATTATTACAGGCCTAATTAGTGTTAGTTACGGTAAATTAAGTTAGTTAATTTAGGCTATAACAAATTAAGTTAGTTAATTTATAACGAATTAAGTTAGTTAATTTATAACAAATTAAGTCAGTTAATTTATAACAAATTAAGTCAGTTATATTATAACGAATTATGTTAGTTAATTTATAACAAATTAAGTCAGTTAATTTATAACAAATTAAGTTAGTTAATTTATAACGAATTAAGTTAGTTAATTTATAACGAATTAAGTCAGTTAATTTATAACAAATTAAGTCAGTTATATTATAACGAATTATGTTAGTTAATTTATAACGAATTAAGTCAGTTAATTTATAACGAATTAAGTTAGTTAATTTATAACAAATTAAGTCAGTTAATTTATAACAAATTAAGTCAGTTATATTATAACGAATTATGTTAGTTAATTTATAACGAATTAAGTCAGTTAATTTATAACGAATTAAGTTAGTTAATTTATAACGAATTAAGTCAGTTAATTTATAACGAATTAAGTTAGTTAATTTATAACGAATTAAGTCAGTTAATTTATAACAAATTAAGTCAGTTAATTTATATAATTTATAACGAATTAAGTTAGTTAATTTATAACAAATTAAGTCAGTTAATTTATAACAAATTAAGTTAGTTAATTTATAACGAATTAAGTCAGTTAATTTATAACGAATTAAGTTAGTTAATTTATAACGAATTAAGTCAGTTAATTTATAACAAATTAAGTCAGTTATATTATAACGAATTATGTTAGTTAATTTATAATAAATTAAGTTAGTTAATTTATTGTTAAATGATACTTTGTATTATTTAACCATGCAATAAAATTTATAGTTGTCTACAAAAATACTATTTTTGTCTGATATTATTGTGTGACTTTATTCTATATCTTTTTTGTGGAATATCTATTTTGTAGGCTACATATTTTGTCCTTACTCCACTTTAATATCTATTGTGAATCTTAAAGGAGATTATGTATTCATTGTTTAATTTCTACTTTTGTTTATTTCGTAAAAATAAATCGTATACAAATAAATTCTAATTGAACAAATTTACATAAAATATATTAGGAAATATCTTTATTTAAAGAAGGTATTGTTCTTCACAAACAAATCTAAGCCGTCATGTAGGCTACCTGCGTCTAAAAGAAGGAGCTGTTTCCATGACACGGGTCTGTTCTAATTGGAGGTGTGCGCATCGCAAAAGCATCGACAAAAACGCTAACAGCATAACACATTGATTATAAAAAGCAGTGAACCTTCTATTGTTAACAATTGGATATGCCCGTATGGCGTTAAGTATGCCTAAGTGACGTCTAAAACTGTATCGTACTTTTAGGTTTACTTCTCTAAAAATAATACTTGATTTCAGAATTATTTCAGAAAATAAGATGATTAATAAATTGTAAAAAAAAGGTTGTGGCACTCGGAGTAGTACCGACAGAAGTAAAAAAACATTTATAGCCTCGTCTCAGAAATATTGAATTGAGAAAGACATTTAATTACGCGAAGTGAAAATTACCTAAACATTTATATTAATTAAAACAACCTCTCACCACAAATTCAACAAATTTTATTTTAACCTTATTTGAGTTATTTGTAAAAATACCTCTGAAGATAATTACTTTGTAGTCGAAATGTACATAAGGTTAAAATAAAATTTGTTGAATTTGTGGTGAGAGGTTGTTTTAATTAATATAAACATTTACGCCACAGTTGCTTTAAGTTGTTATTACCTAAACATTGTTATCAGAGGCAACTAAGAATGTTTTCAATTAATAATTTAGATAAAAAAACATACATTAGTTACTAGGGTACTATTGTTATATTGAATTATTTGTATTGAGATTTGTCATAATCTAAATAAATTAATATTTTCCTCAACTGATCAAAAATATTTATTGTGAAACTTTTTACTTAACAATGTTCAATAACTTATGTAACATAACCTACGTGTAAAACAGCTGTTTCTACAACATAACCTATAACACAAAATCAGCTGTCGCATGAAATCATATGTTATAATTTAATGTACTTTAATATGACTCATAGTATATAACCTGACGGAAATTATACTGTCGCGAAATTGTATGCTCATGTCTATCCAATAGGTTTTTATATGTTTAACTGTAGAAGTGTTCACTTCAATATGAAACGTTTTTACCAAGAGTAAAAATAATTGGATAATTATCCAACTCTACTGTAAATTTGCGTACCTTAAGCACGACAAAAATGCCTAATGGTTTTAGCAGCAAGAAAGGTCTGTTGTAACCTATATTTTCTAGAAAAGCTAAAGGACTTATGGCAATGTGTATCGTTTAATTAGGCGATATTTACATAATTATGTGTGGTCAAATTTAGGTTGTAGAAAAAATTGGTGTAGCCTATAAATATATTACGTAAAGCTTTAGCAATAATTTGGACTAGATGCTGTTAGTAAAGTAAAAATATGTGAATAATATTATATTTTACAAAACAACTAACGAGAACAAACGTTTTGAATTAGTAAACTATTACCTTTAGAGAAAAAAAGCTGTGTTACGCTGTTATATCTTCAATGTAGGTCTACTAAATGTTTAAAGGTTTGACATTTGGAATCGAGAGTCTCTAAAACTGAAATATTTATCTAAACTATCGTTTAAGTGATACTTCGCCGTTTCTATGTTTTTACACTTACTTAGAGGCAGTAGAGGCAGTGTTTGAACAATTGTCACATTCTTACACGACAGTACAAGATTACAATTATAGGGTAGGCCATGTGAGGCGAAGAGAATACGTCTATGAAGACAGCCTACTTTGAAATAACGTATACTTTGAAATAACGTTCCAAGCAATTGCGTGGCTGAAAGATTATTACTTTAATCCAAAATATACTAAATTCTCTAGAAAAAATAAAATTTTAAGGCTCATTTAATAAAAACCCTCGCACCGTTTATTAAATGCAATGGAGATTTCTCTTAATGTACATTGGATCAGTTCTTGAATATTGCATCAGTTAAACACGTATACAGTCAATTAGTATTGAATATTTCGATTGAAGAATTTAAAGCTTTTATTACTTCAAACGCTGAGTAGAAAATAAACGGAGTAAAGATAGTAAAAAAGATTTAAACATTATGGAACATAGAAAACTATAGAGGCGTCTAAGCTAGGCTTCTATAGAATGACATTAATGGATCAAGAGCTTGGAAGCATTGTTTTAATAAACATTCCTCATAAACTGCGTGTTTATATATAGGCCTATATATATATATATATATATATATATATATATATATATATATATATATATATATATATATATATATAACTATTGTGTTATTCATTCATGATGATGTTGGTACTGTATATCAAAGAAAAGCTTAGAATAAAAATCAATAAATATATTCTTGTATTTGAATAGCCTAACTTTAGTTGTTTTTTATTATTATACAAGAAAACATATTATATAGGCCTATATATATATATATATATATATATATATACATAACTATTGTGTTATTCATTCATGATGATGTTGGTACTGTATATCAAAGAAAAGCTTTGAATAAAAATCAATAAATATATTCTTGTATTTGAATAGCCTAACTTTAGTTGTTTTTTATTATTATACAAGAAAACATATTATATAGGCCTATATATATATATATATATATACACATAACTATTGTGTTATTCATTCATGATGATGTTGGTACTGTATATCAAAGAAAAGCTTTGAATAAAAGTCAATAAATATATTCTTGTATTTGAATAGCCTAACTTTAGTTGTTTTTTATTATTATACAAGAAAACATATTATATAGGCCTATATATATATATATACATAACTATTGTGTTATTCATTCATGATGATGTTGGTACTGTATATCAAAGAAAAGCTTTGAATAAAAATCAATAAATATATTCTTGTATTTGAATAGCCTAACTTTAGTTGTTTTTTATTATTATACAAGAAAACATATTATATAGGCCTATATATATATATATATATATATACACATAACTATTGTGTTATTCATTCATGATGATGTTGGTACTGTATATCAAAGAAAAGCTTTGAATAAAAATCAATAAATATATTCTTGTATTTGAATAGCCTAACTTTAGTTGTTTTTTATTATTATACAAGAAAACATATTATATAGGCCTATATATATATATATATACACATAACTATTGTGTTATTCATTCATGATGATGTTGGTACTGTATATCAAAGAAAAGCTTTGAATAAAAATCAATAAATATATTCTTGTATTTGAATAGCCTAACTTTAGTTGTTTTTTATTATTATACAAGAAAACATATTATATAGGCCTATATATATATATACACATAACTATTGTGTTATTCATTCATGATGATGTTGGTACTGTATATCAAAGAAAAGCTTTGAATAAAAATCAATAAATATATTCTTGTATTTGAATAGCCTAACTTTAGTTGTTTTTTATTATTATACAAGAAAACATATTATATAGGCCTATATATATATATATACACATAACTATTGTGTTATTCATTCATGATGATGTTGGTACTGTATATCAAAGAAAAGCTTTGAATAAAAATCAATAAATATATTCTTGTATTTGAATAGCCTAACTTTAGTTGTTTTTTATTATTATACAAGAAAACATATTATATAGGCCTATATATATATATATACACATAACTATTGTGTTATTCATTCATGATGATGTTGGTACTGTATATCAAAGAAAAGCTTTGAATAAAAATCAATAAATATATTCTTGTATTTGAATAGCCTAACTTTAGTTGTTTTTTATTATTATACAAGAAAACATATTATATAGGCCTATATATATATATATATACACATAACTATTGTGTTATTCATTCATGATGATGTTGGTACTGTATATCAAAGAAAAGCTTTGAATAAAAGTCAATAAATATATTCTTGTATTTGAATAGCCTAACTTTAGTTGTTTTTTATTATTATACAAGAAAACATATTATATAGGCCTATATATATATATATATATATATATATATATATATATATATACATAACTATTGTGTTATTCATTCATGATGATGTTGGTACTGTATATCAAAGAAAAGCTTTGAATAAAAGTCAATAAATATATTCTTGTATTTGAATAGCCTAACTTTAGTTGTTTTTTATTATTATACAAGAAACATAGGCCTAGGCCTAAATATATATATATAGAACATAAGTCAAAATACAAATACAAGAATTATAATTGAATTTACAATTATTCCTGTATTTGTATTTTGACTTATGTTCTTTATTAATACACAAGAATACATATTGCGGTATTTATATATATATATATATAATATTGTTTATTTATTTATATTTGTATATATATATATATATATATACGACCTATATATTTATTTATATATGTAGCCTATGACTACAGTATTTAAATTTTTGAAATAGTCTAGGGCCTATATTTAATCTATAAAATAATAAATTTCTACAAATATAATTAATAGCTTGTATGGTTTTTTGTTTGCTATGTGTAAAACAATACCTAATAAAAGGTTTGTATTTTGTTTACAAAGTAAACTTAACATGACCCAGTGATTTAATCAGAGAACTATTGTAACTCATTAAACATATGTGAAGACTTAGCATAGGGCAAACTAACGGCGTACACAAATAGACCCACAGAAACAGATGGCTAGTAACTCCGTATAGAAGTTATACAAAAGTAGTAATAATTTATAAGGTTATTAAAAGTGAATAGCCGTTACCGAAGGAAAGATTAGCGAAACGAAATTTTTCTACCTTGGGAAGACAACGAATAATTCAAACAAATGATTTGTTTGTTAAACGTGAACATTTGTTTAAAATTTACAAAAGTTTTTTTAAAAACACTTCCTACAATTCGAAAAAGCAGTAGGCCTTTATTCTCCATGAAAACAAGCTTTCCGATTTGCCCACTTGGCGCGCCTAAGTCACTAATATGGATCATATGTTTTACAAATTTGTCTTAAATAAATAGACCTACACTCTACCTTGACCAAAGATTCACTAGCTTTATAGAGGCCTCTGTTTCTTAAACCAATCTCAAAACGCTTTCAATATCAACTTAAATACTAAACTAATTGTAAAAAAAAACAATATTTACCCCTAACGATGAATTTTATAGTGAATAAGTTTTCTGTTTTTTAACAGCTGTAAATAAATCTTGGACCTAAATATATTTTTATTAACTTTACCTCTTGAAGTTGACTTATTACATTTTTCCCGTTTATTTGCGTCTAATCACATTCAGATAACCTACAACCTAACTTTTTGTTTTATAACGGACTGCCGTTAACACAGACCACCCTTAGCCCCAATTGTTCCATTGTAATGAGGTTATATCAACAAGAAGCTTCAACCGTCTAAGAAACAAATGTTTAAAAAGTTCCATTAAAATAACAATTTCGGCAACGGGGTTGTTAATAATAAGCTATAGGCCTATTTGGATTTTCCTTAAACATAAAAAACATTTAAAAATTGTACCTTTAAAATATTGTTAATTAATTTATAAATTATTATCCACTGCGGTATTTATTCGAATAAAAACTTAATTACTTTAGTCTAGGCTACTTGGCATTGCTTTTTAGAGTAGTCTAACATTAGATAGGCCATACTCGTGAACTGTTCACGGTTGAAATGTTGTGAAATTTTGTTTTTGCTATTATTAAGCCTATTAATGCTATTTAAAGTAACTGTATGAAGATGGTGACTCCGAAATATTATAAGCCCAAAGAAAACTTAATAAAGGCATTTGCTATTATCAAGCCATATTTTACCTTAACTTAACTTATACAGAATCATTAGCCTACTACGGAATAAACCACTAAAGTTGGCTTCAGATGAACTTCATGAAAAATAAATCTTTTCAGCATAAATTTTGTTAACCAATATAAATTTCAACTTTGCTCAGACGGTACAATATACGTACGTATAACGTATTTATTATTTGTTTTTATATTAGGACAATTTTTGTTCAAAAAATTACAACTGTACTTCCATAATTTTTTTTAAAGTCCCCTCTCTACTGAAGTATACCACAGATGAAAAATTTCAACCTATGCCCATATAACATCTATTAACAATCTTTTGGATTTTATAAAAGTCAAAAAATGTAAAAAATACAACAGATTAGGTTATAGTGTGACTTCTAAACACAATTTTATTGTCTATTGTTGAGAATAAAGCTACTTTCATCAAAGCTCTGTGAGCTGTATCATATAAGTAGCCCAATCCGTCAAGACACTACAATATAGGCTGTGCAAAGCAGTGTGTATGAAAGGTGAAGCTATGTCGAAAATAATGAATAGTAAAATCGCAAATACATAAAAAATTTGCAATAACAAATATTTTTAACGAATATTTCAAACTTTTTACCCCATTAGGCTTACGTCTCGAACCCGCTAATCATGTATAATTTTATTTTAAAAGAATTTAAAATTTTGAAATAATTAAAAACTATTTACTTGGATGTAGTTCATCATATGTTAACAAAAAAAAATTAAAAATCATTAAATCGATAATAGTATAATATACTAAGGCAGTAGAAAAAAAAGAAAACTAGAAATTTTCAACCGAAATAAATTTGAAATTTGTATTACTTGTTGAAAAGAAATCTAGGCAAATCATGATAAAGCGGTAGTTGGGTTGGGCACTTCCCCTTTTGATAGATATCTGAATAAATCTTGTTTTTTCAGACCCCTTCCCAATCAGAACCAAATTTGCCTTTCAAGGGCGATATTTTGCTTAATTTTTCATGAAGTGATAAGGGTAAAAGCGATACAAAACCATCCCCAGCTAGCTCCATTAATCAAACCGCCATTATAGATCTCCACGCACTACAAAAACAGCCACTGGTATTTTGTATAGAGTGATTTCAAGCATAGGCTACGGATTAGGCTACACATTTTCAAGCTAAATCATTGGCCTAATTCCAGTGTTTTCATCTAACAGATTGGGCCACTATGTAGCATTGAAAATAAACAAAATTTACAAGATTTTGGTTAATATAAATAAAAATTTGCTTAATCTACTAACAATTTATACAACTTATAAGCTACTCAAATAATTTTCTCATTGATATATTTTAAAGAAATATGAGGTAGGGTACTATAAAATTAGAAATCAACAAATTAGCGCTTCATAAAGAATTTAGGTGTAGCTTTCATAAACTAGAAAAAATATAGCCTGCTTAATTTATAAACTACTAGGAGCTCTATTTTTCTTTTTTGATTAAAAACCATTGGTTTTCTTGTTTTATTAATTGCTAATGAAGATAATAATTTTAAAGAACAAAACCCGTCATTTGACTTTTATTTCAGGCCTAAATTAAATTTGTAATAGCCATTTTAAAACTAGTAGCACCAACTTTTAAATATGAACCTATTTTTGTCACAAAGTATGTTTCTAAGACAGGCATTAGCTTATAAGTTACAACAATATAACCTATTTTAACTTCTTCAATCCATGAAGTATGTTTCAAAATGAGTTTTAAAAATATCTGTAGACATATCAAAATTTGTAAACCTACAATATAGGCCTACATTTTTTTGAAATATTTTCCCCCTTTGAAAGTTAAGCAATGTTTAAATAAAGAGACAAAGCAGTGTTTGTTTGCCATACGGAGCATTTGAAGCGGTAGCATGTATAAAATATAGGCTACTTGTAATTTATAACATTAGGATATACAGTAATTTTGTAATTTATAGGTTAAAATTTGGATATCCAGTAATTTTCGTAGACCTAAAACGCCATTCTGTTTCTTTCTTAATTAGTTTTATAATATTTTCTTCTAGCTTAGACTATGTTTGTAAATTGAACTTAAAGTCTAAACTACACCTATTACTCTCTAAAAAAAAATATTAATATTAAATAATATTGAAACATTTTCACAAATCAAAATTTTTACCCTTTCGTTATAATTAAAGTTTCTAAATTAGTTTTAAAAATTTTCCCATGTAGGCTACAAATATCCCATCAGCCTACAAATATTTTTTTTTCAAAATATGATTAATTAGCCTAATCTACAAAAAAACTAATCGAAACAGTAACTCTATAATAAATAAACATAATCACAATAACTTTTCACTTAGGCCTAAATATAAGTAAGTTGTTCCAAAACAAATTAGGCCTTTATCTTCTTATAAAATAAAACTGCATTAGATTTAAAGCTTAGGCTACTGTTTACATTAGCCTAAACATGTTGGCACTTTATTCGTTGAATTAAAATATTATTAAATAATTTAATAATGCAGCGAAAAGCGTTATTAAATATATCAATGAGAATAATTATTTAACAGATCTTAATACAAAAATCTAATGTCAAACTGCTCTAAGGGTAGGACTAAACCTAAAAACGTGTTGTGGAGGGTGGAAATAAGGGGGAGGTGGCATGAGCACAAGCTGAGGATGGTGTAAAGGAGGCGGTGCAAAGCAAGGTGTGATAGCCGCCACCGTTTGGATAGGCGGCGGACTTGGAGGACGGTCGGGAGATATGAGGCTTTCAATGGTAAAGGAACGCTTCGGTCTAGGCGCGGGTTCTGAAGTAATGGGAGGCAAAGGTTCTGGAGGGATCACAGTCGGCGGAGGTTGCGGGTTCTGAGGAACGTTAGGAGGTGCGAACAAGAACCGATTCATGTTAGCCAAAGCCGCCAACTCGTTTTCTAACCTGTCTTTGTCCGATTTCATGAGCTTGAACCGCTTCCTTCTGCGCAGAAGAGAGCCGTTTTCGAACATGTCCAACGCTGCAGGATGTAGCGCCCAGTACGCTCCTTTGCCCGGTCTGTCCGGCCTCCTGGGTATCTTGACAAAGCAGTCGTTGAATGAGAGATTGTGCCGCAATGAGTTCTGCCAACGCTGCGTGTTGCGACGGTAGTACGGGAAGTGTTCGCTGATGAACCTGTAGATGTCCGACAACGGCAGCATCTTGTCCGGAGAGCTCCAGATCGCCATAGCTGTCAACGATATGTACGAATACGGAGGCTTCTGATCGCCGTAGGTTTCGCGGCACGGCCTCGGCATTTTCAAAAAGTTTACAATAAAGTTAACTGAATGTCATTAGCACCAACATGAGAAATAGTTTGTCGTTCATAAGTTTTGCTAGGAAAAAGTCAAAAAAATACCTTCACTTTCAAAATTCCACAAACAATATCGACATGTGTTTTACTATTTAAATGACAACTAGCTTTGGAGGTTATGTTTGAAAACTACTCCACAACACAACTTTGTTCACTAAAACACACACAGATGCAAGAAACAAACAGGACCTGTGTTCCTACAAAGGCCCCTCGCTAAGAACTGGTTAGCTACCGGGTCAGACACCTTCTTCAGCTTTCCTGTAAAGTTTTCCATTGGTTAACTCCCACCGACCAATGAACGCGAGGGGCGGTACCGTAGGGTAAGGACGTAAACGCATCCGCGACTTAATCCTATTGGCTAAACCAGTCGGTTACATTACGTGAAAGCTTTTTGTTTACATTCCGACGGGTTTCAAAAGAGCAAAATCGATCGAGATTGTTGGCTTGCTTTTTACAGCTATCCCAAGGCGTTGTAATAACTTAGACACAATTGGAGGCCTGTTGGAGAGCCGCTTTCTACTTGATAAATAGACAATCAACTCTTCAAAGATATCACTAAGCCGATGAATTAATTTGTCCTTCTTTATTCCAGTCGTAACGATTTATTCATGTAAGCATTTTAAACACTAACGGATCTGGATATGCCACTTCATAGTGATTTAGCTTTTTAATTAACGCCAATATTTATAAATACAGAAATATAAATACGAAAAGTAATTGATATCACATTTGTTCAGAAACGACGTTGACTCAAAATGCAGGCTCTTTTTTGGAAACACGTAATATAAACCAAAATTTGTTAAAGTAAATTTCTACCTAAATCAATAAGAATAATTTTATTTTAGTTACTTTTCATTAAATAATTACAATTAATATAAATAAAGTAACATGAACTATGCATTAAAACAGCTGCTCTACCACATAACCTATAATATAAAATCAGCTGTTTTATGAAATCATATGTGTATCACTTGTTTTAGGCCAAATGAAACGGAGTAAATATATTGCATACCTTGCCCCTTTTGTAAAAAGGTTTTCTCCCATATAAAGCTAGAGTTAATTAATTATAATTAATTAATGAATTATTATTTGAAAAACTACACTAGCATCAAGTGTCATCCACTACAAGTTTAAAAAACAAATATTTGAATTTGAGTGGATGAAAAATAAAAAGTAGGCCTACGTTATTAACTATTGAAAATTTGAACAAGGTATAGCCCTATAGCCTATAAGAAGATTGTGAACAAGGAAGAGGAATTGAAAAAGATACACAATATGAACTTAATGTCTCTTTAACTCCATTTAATTTGGTTAGGCCTATAATTAAAAGGTTGAAATAAATTCCATTTTATAAATTTAGCTGTTATTTAAAATTAGCCAACATTTATGCTAAAGTATGACTTTGAAATTAAGTACAAAAAAATTAACTGATCAGGCTTCGGGTACAGGCCAAGCAGCCTTTAAATATAAACAACACTTGGCAAGAAAAAATCTAGTTGACAAGCTATAATGGTCTGAAGTCACGTATTTTCGATTCAACCCCAAGACTTACTACATCTATTGTGCGGGGGATATACTTATGACATTTAGTCTATGCCTACTTACAAAGAATAAGGTGCCCCCCCCCACACTAACGATTGCAAAAAAAATTAAAATCTAACAATTTATTATATGCTACATAACCTATCTTGAAAAATAAATACATAAAAAATAAAGTACCGATATATTTTTTTTGTTATTAAAATTTATTTCGACTAACTCAATTGTTGAGTTGAGAAACGTTTCCGAGTTAGTGAATATCCAGGGTTTTTGCCCCTAAAAAAGGTTTCCAAAATCCCACTCCTGGCTTGGCCAAATAACAAAAACTTTTCGCTTAATTTACACATTTAAATTAATTATGTCAAATAAAAACACGGTTGATGCGTGAGTCAAAGAAATCGATTTATTAGGAATTTGGCAACGTTTCGACGACTAAATTATCGTCCTCATTCAGGCGTCGATAGTAAATCGATTACTTTAACTCATGCATCAAACGTGTTTTTATTTAACAAAATGTTGTGAGCGTAGGCCTACACCTCATCATAAATTAATTGTGATTAAATCACATTTCTTCCTAGAACAGGTGATTGGAATACCAGCAAGTTTAGACTTCTATTCCTGGAATAGCAAGTTAAGAATAGGATTTATGACTTACAAAAATATAATAATGAATTAATTGGTTTTCCATTTCATGTTTCAGAAAAAATGAAGAAAAATCATAGGCCCCATTTTAATAGAAATTATAGGGTAACAATAGACGAATCTAGTAGGCTATGTAAAGTCTAGTAATAACATGACCATGATTCTGACGAATCACAAAAGTCAATATAGCCTAGCTAGTTATTTAATTTAATACAACATTTCTGCCTAAGTTTTAGTCATTTACAGTCGCTTTACGGTTTCAAACAGCATAAATATTCAGTTAAATTAAGTAGACTAACTAGTTATAGGCTATACTGTCTTGAGTCCTGATTATTTAATTGAAATGTGTTTAGCTGTTCTGGAAAAAATAGAACATCGGGTCACATTCAAATATTTTCCAGAATGTTTTTAGGCTCATAAATGCTTTTTAACTTGGAAAGAAACTCCCACGGAAATGTTATTTACTTGCTTATAACGGTTGTCCAATTGTAAACATCATATGACTTGACAGTTACAGTAGCCTACAGGTCAGTTGTGTACCGCAAACACTGCCTATCAAATGTTTTCAATATTTTATAATTATATCACTACTTACCTCATTAATTATATTATTTGATGGTAAATTATCTGATATAAGTGGTCAAGAACCTATTTATTCTATAGTTTTCATCAAAAAGTTCCATGATAGACCTATAGAATAGCACTATAGCCCAAATACGCCTAATCGTATTAGGTAGGCTATATAGCCATTGTTAAATGTATGCTTAACCTTCGCCACGTTAGTAATAATCACACCAAAAAAAACAAAAAAATGCCTTGTTGAATGTACAAAACTACCCCTACCGCTGCCAAGGTCATTCCACCAGGTGATACAAAATCCGGGATGCGCGAAATAAGCGCCCAAACTACCCCTATCCCCGACAAGGTCATTCAACCAAGGGATGCCGATTTCTGAATACACGAAATATGCGACCAAGCTACACTTCCACTACCCATTACAGTTAAACTTGGGAGGAAAACGAAAAAAGCTGAAGTATATGAAGGTGGATACAGCTATTGAAAAAAACAATAAATGAAATGGTAACAGCCGAAATAAAATCCGTAATGACAGCTTATTTCACTGGTCGCTTTTTCGCGACACTTTTCTAGGGACCATTCAGTTTTCGCTCAGGTAGGCTTACTATACAGTAGGCCTTTTAAAACACTTGAGCAATTCTTTTTTAAAATCAGAATACTATTCTTTGAACTGTTATAGCCTATGTGTATTTTTGTAATAATATTTTTTTCGTTCTCTCGCGGTCCTACTGATACTCGATTTACTTTAAAACATTACTGTCGAACCATACTTGAAGTTTAGACTACTATTAGATATTTTATAGTTATTTCCTCAATTTAGTTTAGTTTGTATAAATTTTAAAAATTAAATATAACATTTAAATGGCTAGCATTAGCTCTAGTATAGGCTACTACTTTCATATGATAATTAGGTATTGTTTTACAACTATTTGACGATTTTATATTCATTGTAGAGTATGTGTAATAAGCTGCAGTTATTCTTATATTTGAGTTTGTGCGTTTAGGAAACCATAAGTGACATAGACTTTAGACAAACACTCATTAAATTCCTTCTATTAGCTCACACTCTCCTGACATATAGCCTATCGTTAATCAAATACATTTTCATTCATCCAATCAAGTTCAAAAACCTTTTTTTAAACCTGTGGTGAGTGACAATTGATGTTAATACAGTTTTCAAATATTTATTCAATAGTCAAATTATAAAAATTTGGGGGTTTAGGTCGGTTCGAACTGAGTAACTTCTCTTCCTTAGCTAGTATTCGCTAATACACTTCTCAAAGAAGTACTGTATATGAATTTTTCTTTTTCCCCTTTGGGTTGTCGTTGATACCTAAATTGCAAAACCTCAAGTTTATGCCATGGCTACCACACAACATCATAAATAGTGCTCTAGAATTAAAAACGACGAAAATAAACAAACAAAATGGATTAACGGTATCGAACCTTGCTTATCAAACAGGAAAGCGAAAAGATACTACTTTGGGGGGTGATGTTGATCGCCTGCACGTGGTGCCCCCTGCCTGAAATAACTGAACGATCAACACGAGGCTCGCCTTCAGCACGCTGACCATAAAATGAGAGGCCTTCAACAAAAAAAAAGAGTTTTAAACGGTCCTTCTCAGGACCTGGACGCGAGCCTCCGCATTCTGTATTGGAATGCTGGAGGCCTCAACAGCAGTAAATTTGTAGAATTTAAACGAAACGTCATCAATTTCGACGTAGATATATATTTTATAGCCGAAGCCGGAGCGGCAACGGACAATATCCAATACTACAACATAGCTAACTACATGACTTACACGCTGAATCGATCTCGACAAATAGCATCAGGAATTATTGCCGGAATAAAAAGTGACCTGCGTGCCAAGTTTAAGACACTCCATGAGATGCGGGAGGGGGATAAGGCCGAAATTGTTCTTGTCGAAGTCTGGAAGTATAAAAAATGTTTCAGCATTGTAAGCCTTTACAACCCACCGGGAAATGTACTGCCAACTTTATACGTGGAAGCTACGCTTCAACCAAACAGCATTATAGTTGGAGACTTCAACAGCCCGTCCACAAGATGGGGTTACTCCGCGACGACCCGAGCCGGTGAAAGGGTAGAAGATATGGTTGACGACAATTTATTGGAAGTCGTTGAAACACCCCCAACATTCCTGTCGTACTCTGGCAGTACTACTAGACCGGACCTGGTGATCCTGGATCCGCAACTGTCTCAAAAAACTAAAGTTAGGCTTCTGGATGACGCAGCAGGGTGCGGACACCGAGCGATACTGATACATACAAGCCTATTCAAAACCCTCAAACCTCCATCTAGAGCTCCCCGATGGAATTTTGTGAGGGCGAACTGGACGGCGTATAGCGCACTTACGGACGACATCGTAGCAGAAAGCATTGACTGGAGTTCGCTGGAGAAGGCTGTCGAGAGCTTTAATAAAACAATCCTAGAATGCAGCACGTCCTGCATACCAAGGGGTCAGGTCAAAGCCTACCGGCCCTTCTGGAGTGACAAACTGGATGAGCTGAAAAATATAAGGAATGCAGCAAGAAGGGAAGCAGAAAGAACAAATGATATCCTCGACTGTTCGGCCTTACGCAGGGCACAAGCACAACTTCAAAAAGAAATAAAACAGTCTAAAAGAGAATCCTTTCGAAAATTTCTAGGCACCCTTGACTTTCGGAGGGATGGGGCAAAAGCACACAAATTTATATCGCGACTCAATAGTGACTCACCGCCTGCAGAGCAAGAACCCTTCACGAAGGGAACAAGATGCTATACTGAACCAAGAGATATCGCTAACCTACTGTGTAAGCACTATGCGAACATCAGTCGTGTAAACCAGCCTAAAAGTGCATACAAAAAGCTGTTAAAGCACCCCAAAAGCTCATGCCCAACTAGAGAAGACAGCAGAATATGCTCAGAGGATTTCACGTTGGCCGAGTTGGAACAAGCACTCCAGGAAACAAAAACAGGGAAAGCTCCAGGTGTGGATCACATTTTCTCGGAATTCCTTATTAACTTGGGCCAAAAGGCAAAATTGCTCTTCTTGGAGATAGTGAACCTATCCTGGGCTAGCCATGTACCTCATCAATGGCGAAAAGGTGAAATAGTGCCAATCCATAAGAAAGGCAAACCTATCAGTGAAGCAGGAAGCTACAGACCAGTTGCTCTAACGAGTGCATGTAGTAAAGTAATGGAAAGAATGGTTGCCCGCCGACTGAGCCAATTCTTCGATTTACACAACACCATCGATGATGACCAAGCAGGATTCAGACCGAGACGAAGTACGATGGATCAAGTAGTATACTTCTCACAGTGTGTCAAAGACGGCTTCCAAAGGAAAATGTCCACCTTGTCTGTACTAATAGACCTAAAAAATGCCTACGACACCGTTTGGAGAGAAATGCTCATACACAAGCTAGCCCAAAGTGAAGTTAGGGACAATTTATTTAAGTGGATCAAATCCTTTCTGTCGCAACGACTTATTAGAGTAAGATATACAGGAGGAATGTCCAAATATCGTATCCAAAGACAGGGATTAGCACAAGGAGCCGTAATCAGTTGTATACTCTTTAATTTGATGATCAATGACGTACTCACGGCAGTTCGAGCAGTGCCTGGAGTACAAGGCCTACTCTATGCAGATGATCTAATTCTCTGGGCTAGTGGTAGCAACATCAAATCACTAGAAGAAGCAATAAACAAGGCACTGACTAACCTGCTGCTTTGGACGGAGACTAACGCGATGTGTGTGAATGCGAATAAATCAATTTACCAACTTTTCACACTTTCAACAAGGCGACCTGAAATCTCTCTGCGATACGGGAATAGCGAACTCATGGAGAGCAATATCTGCAAGTACCTGGGAGTTTCAATAGATTCCAAAATGACCTGGAAACCACACATCAAAGAAAGCGCCAACAGAGCCATTAAAAGAGCAAGACTGCTGAAACGCCTAACTGCCACAACATGGGGAGCAAATCAGGATGTACTGAACACAGCGTACAAAACATATATACGCCCCATACTCGAGTACGGAGCTGAAGCAACAATCACAGCGTCAAACACCACATCCCAAATCTTGGATAGAACCCAAAATGCAGTCCTCCGAGTCATCACTGGTGCACCAAAATCGACCCCGATAGCAGCAATGGAGGCACAGTTGGAAACAGAGCCAATGCAGTTTAGAAGAGAAAAACTCAGCCTCGGGTTTTGGGAGAGAAACAAAAGGACGTACAGCCACCGATGGGCAAACTTTAAAGAAGCCACAACGAGGCTAAAAACACAAAAAACTCCGATAACCACATATAAAGAGTTGATTAAGAAATACAACATCAACATTGGCACTCATACAACAGATATCATTAAACATGAAGTGTTCAATTCACTGCCCAAGGGAGTCCTAAATCTTCTTGACCACAACATCCCAAAGAAAGATTGTAACCCACTAGAACTAAAGGCTGCAGCCCTCAGAACCATCAACACAGTCTATCCAGAGACACAGTGGCTACATGTATATACCGATGGATCGTGCCTCCCAGACAAAGGACAGACTGGAGCTGGTTATTACTGTAATCTTTTCGAAGGATCGCTAGCAGTTGGCAACAACCAAAGTAACTTTGACGGTGAAATAACCGCCATACTAGCGGCATCAAACGAAATGAAGAAAATAAAGACACCGGCACAAGCAGTCTTTCTTGTAGATTCAATGGCTGCAATAATGGCCGTAACAAATAACAAGAAGACCGATTGCAGATCCACTCTAGCCTGCCGTAAAAATTTGTCAAAACTAATGAATAGGGGATGGAAAATTGAATTGCAATGGATCCCCAGCCACGTGGATATAAGAGGTAATGAGTTGGCTGACTCATTGGCAAAAAAAGGAACAACGCTCCCACAGCCGAGCGTAGCAACTTCGCTCCCCTCCATAAAAATACAAATAAATGCTGCAATAAAGAGGAGCACTCAGGCCTACTTACGAGAAGCATCTTTTAATAAACGTTGGGCTACTCTTGTCGAAAACGGGCCAATTAACAACATGTTACCCCGACGGGACGGGGTTGCACTTTTTAGACTCACAACTGGACACGATTACCTAGCTGCACACCTAAACAAGATACACGTCTTCTCGTCTCCCAGGTGCACCCTATGTGACAGCGGGGAGGACATGACAGCTGAGCACCTCCAGTCATGTACAGCTCTGGACCATGGACCCCTGAACGACACGAAGGAAGAAGAGATCTCTCGCCTCTACTGGTCAGCGCGCCACCAAATGGCTCAACAGCCAAGAGTGGGCGTTGGCTAGTAAGTAAGTAAGTACTACAACACAATGCAGACGACGAAAAAAAAAAGAAAGCGAAAAAAGGGAAAATGGAAAATAGCAAGGAAATTCCTTTCTAATTTGTCCCTTAACTTATTGTTATTCTGACATATGTAGGCCTATATAAATAGCCTATTTATATTAATTGTAATTATAAAATAAAAAGAAACAACAACAACATTTTTCTTCTTGATTTGAATAGGAATTGACTTTAAAAAATGTTTTATACTTGTTATAGGCCTAATTTATAAAAACATTTACACAAATAACTTAGGCCCATAACGCATCCAGTTGAGATGACAGTATTATAAAAGAAATTACTTATGAACTAAATGGCCTACAACTAAATATCAACTTTTAGGGTACACCAGTATAGTGATAAAAACTTTTATGCTCTAAAACTCGTATTAAAGTTATTTCATTGCGTTTGTGCTTACAAATATTACTTTACATTCTACAAGCACAGTCCTAGAGATAGGCCTAAGTGACAAAGTGGAGGTTGTTTCCATTTAAAATACAATTGGGCTCAGTTTACTTGTTTTTTCTTACATTATTGTAACCAAAGCCCAACTCGAAAATTTGTCTGTTTTTATATAAATATAAGAATAACTTTGGGGGGCGATTCACCTGTCACAAAGAGAGAAAATTATCCATCGGGCTAGAAATGCAAGCCTAGACATTAATAAAGACTACTTCTGTGTTTAAACCATTAATCGCCTATTTATTTCAGTTAACCCTGTTATCCAGTAATACCCCAAATTATTTGGTTGATTTGAAACAATTTATTTCTAAAATATTGTTCTAAGTTTCGATTCCAAAGTGGAATCTTCATCAGGAATCAAATTTTTATTTATTAGGCTACAGGCTATTACTTTCAAACAACAACGTATAGCCTATATCAAAATATTGGAACTAATAAACAAATAAGCCTACATTGTCGATCTGTTGGGGTATCGGAATGACCGAATCCCACCTAGCCCAAGGTGGGTGTATTCTAGCTACCTTGTTTCTAGCCGTATAACTGCACACCTACACTTTCGCTTTAGGCATTCTACCTAAGATTTTACGTTATTTATAAATGGACCAACTTTAAGTAATCAACTTTGTAGGCCTATATTTATAGACGTTAAGTCCTGGGTGTTCACTCTTTTAGGAAAGCGACACCCCAATAGCCTTCAATAGGCTCTTGTGCAGTAAGTCTATTGGTCGCTGGTCAAAACATATTAGCCCAGTAGGTTATAATAATGTAGAATAACTCTCCAGAAAATTTCTGTTAGGAGATAGGCTATCTGTTGTAGGTTTTACGGGAACTATTCATGGACTAGTTTTTGTTATGGATGGTCGATATTTCTGTCCCGGTGACTTTGTCACTGGTATTCGTTTGTAGCTGGTGGTATCAGTGACAAAATATGGAAAATGCCAGTTCTAGTGACAATGGATCGATCTGAAGCAAAACGTTGTCGTCATTGGCTGGAAAGTTACTGATATTTTACAACGGGTGTCATTGGTCTATTTGTCGCTGTCACTGGATCTACTCTAACCGCTTGGCTCACGGTGCCGATCATCGTTCAGTGTCGTTGAATGAACGGGAGGGTTTCTCTGTTGTGATTGGGGAAAATGTCGCCGTCACTGAATGTATAGTTACTTATATTTTACCGAGGCTGTCATCGGTTGATTTATCGCTGTCACTGGCTCTACTCATTTACGTCGTGTGTGAGTGTGCGATTTGTGTCAGATTTCAGAACAGTGACAGTGTTGTGTGCTGTAGACGCTATAGTTTGTTCTTACTTCCGTATGAGTTTATTTTTAAATAAAATGAGCTTTCCGAAAAAGAATTAAGGCGAGGAATCACTTAATCCTTGTTGATGGTGAATTAGCAAAATGTAATATTTGTCAGGCAAAATTATCGTAAGAATCAACTAACAATAATTTGAAGAGACACATGGTGTGAAAACACATGTTAGTGAAGATACAACCAATAACAAAGCTTTTACTTTCGCCATAGGTAAATAAATTATTTATTATATTTATTTATTTATTATGCATAATTATATTCCGAATTCTGATAATCATCTGTTATAACCTAGGCTGTTGTAGTAGGTTTGAAGGAGATCGACTGTCACCATGGTGGTCTGTAGTCAAAATATAGTCAACCCCTTCGAAAGCCTACAGTTGAAGTGTGGGGCCATGTTGAAGTGAGTCGCTACTTAGAGGAACCTACTCTAAGTAGAAGGGAAATGGTGGGCAAAGAACTCCTAAAACTATCCTAATTTATGCAAACTAGTGAAACAACATTTTTTAGGACTGGCCACATCCGTACCTTGCGAGCGACTATTCTCTAAGGGAGGCTAAATTTTAAATGACAGAAGATCTCGGTTACGTCTTGATAAAGTCAGAAAAAATGCAATTTGTTAATACAAACATCCAATACTGTAAATAAACTGTTATTTTGTAATTAACCCTATGTTGTAAATAAACTGTTATTTTGTAGCTTTATATAAGATTATATAATTTATTACCCCAGTGTATGTGTTGCAGTAACTTCTTATTAATAATGTCGCCAGCACTGTCTTTCCTCACCAGTGCGGTATGCCTGCCTGTATTAACATACAGAGCTGTCTCAGTATTTCTTGTCACCGGTACTAAAGTCACAGGTAAAAGTCACTGATCCATACCTGGCGCTGTCACTAAAATCACCGATGCGTTAAAATCACTGGATCGACCACCTCTAGTTTTTGTACGTTTAGACCTGTGATCGTTTTTTTTCAGGTAGCCCTACTCTGAAATCACAGATCCAATTAGGCTACCTACCTATTTTCCTTTTATTTCGGCTCATATTTTCCGAAAGATTATTTTCCTTATCATTTCCCAATTGTACACAGTTTTCTTTGCACTAATCTGTACGTTTCTAATCGTGAAAATTTTCCTCTCATCAGGTAATAGAAGCTTTCCCATCAGCGTGTGACGACCGATTGTCCACAAGTAGGTGGCCATTTTAGTTATCCGTTAGTACTTTAAAACCTTTCAGTTATTCTTATTTAACCTCACAAGCTTCACTCTACTCTAACTTAACAAAACTATAATATTAAAAAATTTAATTTACCAAATTATGTGGTTTTTGGTTTAGTTCTTCTTATAGGCTATCTTTTTACTTACTAAATAAGTGGGGAAACGGTTGATAATCGAGTCAAACATATTTATTTTATTAATGCAACGATTCCAGAACTAGTTCGTTGCCCTTATCAAGCCTGAATATAATATTACATTGCTTATATTTATACTTACAAGATACTACTAAAGTCATTGCAATAATTTAAATATTTATAAAACTCAATAAAAATTAGTCAAAAATTTAATACAATATCCCAACAAAACCCTGAAACTCATAAAATCATCTAAAATATTTAAAATAGTAACATTAAATAGTAACTTTTACATATAAAAACACACACAAACAACAAAATAAAACAAAACAAACAACAAAATGATGAAATATTCAATTTAACACCAATAAAACTCTAAGTGGCCTTAATTCTTAGACGTTTTTAACTTAAGACTTAAGGCAATAGCTTATACATACTACATAATTTATCAAAATCCTTTTTAATCTAGATACCAATATTTTGTAAGTTGGTATGAACAATATTATTTGAAAACATTGTTGTTCTCTTAGTGTTGTTACTATTTTTATATGTTATTATGTTACTTTTTTTTGTTACTATTAGCTTATACATAGCCTACATAACTTATCAAAATTGATAAGTTATTGATATTTATACTCCAATTGCTAATACATACTTCATAACATATCAAAATAATTTTAAATGTTAATACCATTATTTTCACTTACACTTTTTAAAAAATGTTTTAACTTGCCTATAGTAGCACTTACTTTGCTTGTTGAGGACGGCCGTTTCGGAAGATGTGTCCCTTTGTCAACTCAGACCGTAACTGATATCAAGGTTTACGTAGGTTAGGGTTGGGGTGGGATATTTTGGTGGTGTGGGTTTATTTTGTGTGTATTAGGAGTTATGATGTCAAAAAGTGCGTGTGAGTTGTAATTTAATTGTGTATTGAGTATGTGTGTAGGGTGTAGTTTGAAGTGCCTATATATTTCGTATTGTTCGGTTGTGTAGCGTTGGTTATTTCTGTGTTGTTTATGAAGAATTTGTAGGTTAGATGTTATGTCTGTGTAGTTGTGTTTTGTGGAGTTGAGATGATTGGCGAAGTTTGATTGGTAGTTATTGTTTTTAGTGCTTTTATATGTTCTTGGTAACGTGTATAGAAGGACCTCCCTGTTTGGCCTATGTAAAAACTGGGACACGACCTGCAAGTTAGTTTGTAAACTCCAGTGGTGTTGTAAATGTCGTTGATTTTGCTGTTGGGTTTAAATTGTTTGTTGAGAGTGTTGTGTGTGGTGTAAGCTATTTTGTAGTTGTATTTTCGTAATGTGTTGGTTAGATTGTGGGTTTTGGATGATCTGTAAGGTATTGATAAGTATGTTATGGGATTGTCATCTTGTGTGTGTTTGTGTTTGGGTTATTATGTTTATTTTTTAGGCGGTTGTATAATTTGTCTATCATTGTTGGGTTGTATCCGTTTGTTTGTGCTATATATTTTATGGTTTTTAACTCCTGGTAGTGTTCATCTTTGTCTAGTGGTGTTACGGTCTGAGTTGACAAAGGGGCACATCTCCCGAAACGGCCGTCCTCAACAAGCAAAGTAAGTGCTACTATAGGCAAGTTAAAACATTTTTTTAAAAAGTGTAAGTGATTACTAGTAGCTCACGCGAAGATGGAATCAACAAATGTTGACCATTATTTTGTAAGTTGGTATGATCAATATTATTTGTAAATACTGTGGTTCTCTTAGTAAATATAGTTCTTCCCTTACTGTTGTTACTGTTTTAAATTTATTAGATGATTTTATTATTTCCACTACTTTGGGGGGTTACCCTATTGCATAAAATGTTTGACTAAGTTTTAAGTTTTAATAAAGTTTTAAATTATTGAAATTAGTGTAATAGTGTTTTGTCTGTGTAATTAAAAGCAATATAATTTGATTTTCAGGTTTGATAAGGGAAACGAACTAGTTGTCGAAACATTGCATTATTAAAAATATCTTTGACTCGAATATCAACAGTTTTCTCATTTAATTAACACTTAATTCGAGTGCTCAAATAAACGTGTATTTTTACTTACTGTTCAAACATTTTATAGAAATTTGGAAACTATGATGATTGTATGAAAGATACCTAACATAGTGAAAATGCTAGTAGGTAATTCATTAAAGAAAAAACTGTTAAAGATAAGGCACAACTGGTCAGCCTAGGTCTACAAGACAGGTTACATCATGTGTTGTGTAAAGTAAGCGGCTTGCGTTATGACTACGTTTTCGTTACATTATAGAGGATTCAATGGAGTGTGTTTATTGTTAGATTTAGACTACAAATAGATTTATGGAGGGGGAGCCTTTGCTTGAGTGATACTTTGGCTTTAGCCTACTTGTTTCTTAGAGGAATATGTGACAATCCCGAACACCAGGTCATTAGACTGTCCCGGGTCGCTACATCTCGGGGCATTCCCCCGGGAACCAATCACTCCAAGCCTTGAGTTTCGGGGTGAGCATGGAAAGCCGTGACGGATACAGCTATCGAGAGTTTAGAAAGAAAGAAATTGGAATCATCACCTGATGCTGCCTCAAAGAAAGATCTATACTATGTAGTGGAATTTTGAAGAGTGAAGAAGCTGGTATACTGAATAGTACAGAAACTGTGGGCATCCACCTTTGTCATTTCTAAATCAAGAAGATATATGAGATAGTTGGTTGGTGATACAATCGCAGGCTGGTAATTACTTAATACTATCTGACTTTTTCGACTACTTAGTCAATACTTGAAATGAAGAATACCCAATTAGGCCTATCATATAGAATTGTCGAAGGATTTCTCAATAAATTTAAAAACGTACTAGACAGATCAAACACAAAGCGTAGAGACGTGCTAGTCTATTTGAAGAAGGAGGCCGAGTGTTTAGCTCTCACGTATATGGGAGCTGATATTAAACTTCCAGGAAAGAGGAGAAAAAGCAAATAGCAGAAGTTGGACGATGCAAGTGGTAACATATCAGATCATGTCTGAAGGCGTTGTTGTACATATTCAGGCTTGAATAAATGTAGGCCTTGTGTAAATAAGTATGTATGAAAAAAGCGACCAGTGAAATAAGCGACCATCACGGAATGTGCGAGATAACCCATCTACCCCTACCGCAGACAAGGTCATTCAACCAAGGGATAACGAATCCAGGATTCGCGAAATGAGCAACCAAACTACACTCCCACTACCCATTACAGTTAAACTTCTAAGGAAAACGAAGGAAGCTGAAGTATAAGAAAGTGGATACAGCTATTGAAAAAACAGTGAAGAAATATGAAGAAAATGGTGACATATAGGCTTGTCTCTGTACTCTTTCCTACCTTCAAAACCTGGATTTAGTTGACGATCGTAAAAAATTAAAACAAACAAAAATATAAAAATAAATATAAACTTTTGTAAATATTTTGAAAATATAATATAAAACACTATAAAACGTTACAAAAAATTATAAAACAATTATAAAAAAATCGATGACGAAGTTTTCTTAAGGCTGATTTTAAACCCACCTAAATGATAGAATTGATTAATCATCATTTAGCCAGTCCAAACCCTAGTTGAAGTGTGATGGAAATCAGAAAGGAATTTTTAAAAAACAGTTGAAACTAGCTTACGAAGAGTGTGGAGTACCCAGAGCAGGTATTCTCATTTCTTTGCAGATTAAGACTCAAGGTAGAATCCGTAATGGTCGCTTATTTCACTGGTCGCCTTTATCGTGACACCAAATAAGTTGTGGGATAAATAAAAATACAATTTTATTATTAGAAAATAATCAAAATAAATAATAATGAAAAAGTAATGAAAACAAATCAGTTGTAAATATTTATTATGGCGAAGTAATTTGGTTGATTTTAAACACGAATAGATAACTGTAATTTACAGTTGTTTAGCCAGTCCAAAGCCTTAAAGTATGACGGGAATAAGTTTTAAATAATAACAATAAAAACCTTTGCTAGTAGTCGTAGTATATATTTGACTACATTTAACGTGCCAGCTGTTCATAGGAAGGTTTTTGCGATTGTCACGACATCTCTTAGAGACATGAAACAACGATCAGACTACGTTTGTCTTCAGCGCGTAGAAAATATCTGAGCAACAGTGACAGTTTTGTAGTCATTACCTGCCTATATTGTACTTTAAAATAATGTAATCTAAATATTGTTTCTTTCAAACTTACAGTATAAAAATATGAAAGCGTGTACAATAACAGCATAACCAAAATGTGAAGTATATTATTCAATTATTTTAAACTCAGATATGCTTATAGCTAAATATTAGATATGATCTAAATATGCTTTCTAATTAATACTACATGGATTTAATAAAGGAGAAACTCTATATTTTTTACAATCAACACAAATTAACTTTGCTTAAAGCAATCAGTCCTCGGTAGTATAGTGGTAAGTATCCCCGCCTGTCACGCGGGAGACCGGGGTTCGATTCCCCGCCGGGGAGTAAATTTTTTTAATACTAAATTTTGTAGCTGTCGGTAGTACACGTTATAGGAGAAGCACTTACTTTCACAACTAGTTATATTTATGGTGTCATTAGATATAAATTTGTCTACATCTTTAAATGAAGAATGTTTTGTGTTTGAACTTAAACTAACTAACGATTACCGAATTTATAATCATAATTCTACCGAACCTATTACATAGATAGTTGGCGTTCATAGAATCTACCGTAGATAGTTTGTAGAGTTGAAACGTAGTAATTTCGTCGACAATAAAAATGCAGGAGTAAATATTTTATTTATAACAGACTGAAACTTGAAGGCTTACGTAGGTCTACTTGTCTTCCGATTGCATTAGGCCTAAATGTAGCGAAAACCCGTTTATTTATCCTTCCCGGTTTAGAGTTGTTTTAATGCGACATTAAACGGATTAGAGAATAACAAAAACTATTCCTAATATAACTGTGAAGGTAAACACAAGGAAGACAAATTGTTTTGTCGTAAAAGTGATTTTGAGGTGGAAGTATAACTGATGAAATGATGATTAATTTCAATTTTCTTTTTCATACATTACCGTAAACTTTCTCAGATCGCATTTCCAGCCAGAAATAAGGCGATCTCAGGTAATTATTCTGTAAGAAGAGTTAAGCAGATAGGCTACCTAAAATCTGACTTCTATTATCAAAAGCAATTCTAATCTTTTTTGATTATATAACATTGACAATAAATACTAAATATTTATAATTAGTTGATTACTAAACCAGTCCTCGGTAGTATAGTGGTAAGTATCCCCGCCTGTCACGCGGGAGACCGGGGTTCGATTCCCCGCCGGGGAGAAATTTTTTTCACACCTAATTTTGAAAAATTTATTAATAAACTAAATATTATAAACTAAATAAACAATGTTTATATTTTCTTTCACGATATTATTTAAAATCTAATTTGATATTAATTTTTTGTATATGTGAAAATTAATAAATGTTCCCAAAAACTAACAGTTTGCTTTTAATTTTAAATATAGTCTATTGAAACTCGATAATTCGTTAGGTTCAAGGGCAATATTTCGACAAACGTAAAAAATCAAGGAAAGTCTAATAAAAAATTCAAATAGGGAAACCAACACATAAAAGCACATGTATGAAAAATGTTCGAATTAATATTTAAATAGCTATATTTTCATACACAAAAACAGTGCAAGGTTGTAATTTATAAGAAAAATGTTTCTCGAAACATTGGCCAGGTAAGTGTAGTGACACGGATGGAACTAAAATTGACTAACCATTCAGGATCAAAGTCAGGGTGGGTTTACAATGGTTTTTATATCTTGTACAAATTTTCCATAGTTAATAAAATACGTTTTTATTCATCCAATCAAGTTCAAATAATTTTTGTTTAACATATCGTGGATGTTGATACCGTTTTTTTCAAATATTTATTCATTAATTTAAATTTTAAAAAACTTGATCTCTCAGGATAGATTCAAACTGAGGAACTACATGTTTGATATCCAACACTTTGCCACTGAGCCAACTTTCCCATAGCTAGAATCAATTACTTGAAGATTTATATGAAAATTATAAGAGAAAGGTTCCTTGCAATAATAAACCGTACAAGAGATAAATAGAATGAGAAATTTTAGACCAACATCAGCTTTATAAATTTGAAAAAAAGAAAGGGAATAAATAGTAATAAAGAAAAATTATAGCCCAGCACCATATATTGTATGAAGAGGGAAGTGGAAAATTGCAACGAAACCCGCTTCCTATTTTGCCACTTAATATTGTGATTCCGTCATTAGTATATACATATGTATATTAATTGTAGTTATAAAATAAAAAGTAACTAAAATAAAATTTTTGTTTGTTGACCTCAGTAGGAATTTACTTTGATTTTTTTTATATTACTTGTTTATGATGAAATGAGTATTTGTAAAGTGTCAAAGATGTATCTTATGGATGTAACAAATAGAAGTAACAACGAAGTAAACTATAAAATTAAGTAAATTTCATAATCAAAATGTCAGTCCTCGGTAGTATAGTGGTAAGTATCCCCGCCTGTCACGCGGGAGACCGGGGTTCGATTCCCCGCCGGGGAGGAAATCTTTTTCCAATTAATTTGTTCAGTATTTTCGTGAAACGATTTATTTCAAATCACCAAGTCAAAGGAGGTAGGCCCTATACTGGTTTTTCTTCGAACTCACACATAAGGTGAAATTAAGTTTTATTTAAATTTGCCGGTATATGTTGGACAAATTATGTATACTAAACAATCCAATTCAATTTATTTCTATTATTAATCAAAACTCCAATTGAGTACTTTGTACTGTCAATGCTCGGTACTATCGTAGTCAGTATCCCCGCGGTAGACCAGGGATCGATTCCCCACAAGGAAGAGTTTTCTTTCAATTAAATTTTTCGTACATATTCTGACGTCACTCCACAAGCAAATACAGTATATAAGTCGTTATTTTCAACCTCAGAATTATGGCGAAATTATGCTTTATTTTTTAGTTTAAATTTGGCGATAAACTAAGACAGCAGTAGTTCTCAAAGTGTACGCCGCGGCTAACAGGGCGCCACTAATCAGGATCGTCCCGGTATGCCTATGAAGAATTGAACGTTGTAATATCTTGAAATCGAGAAAAGAATTAGAACGAATCTATCAGACGTGACATTTTCAAATCCGATCGTACACAATGTTGTAGTTAGCAGTGAATTTGTTAAATTAGTTTTTTTTCCAACTAAAGAGCTGATGTGCTGTATAAAATTGTTATGTCTCTTGTATTTATCTACTCAATAGCTTTTTTAAATAATAACTCAAGAGTTTTTTTGCTGGCCCATAGATCAAAACCATGTGTACTGACCATTATTTAGTTTAAAATATTAAAAAAAATATAGATTAGACTTTTACTGTATTTGGTAAAACAAAAAATATGAAACACTGATTTAACTACCAACAAAATAATGTACAAATTTCTGTAGGGGTGCTGCCAAAATGAAAATACCTAAAGTAATTCAAGAGTTATAAAAACTTTGGGAACTTCTAGTACTTACTAAATTCAATAAAGAACTAATTTTAAATTATTTTTATTATTAATTCTGACTACAATTAAAAATTGAGTACTGTCAGTCCTCGGTAGTATAGTGGTCAGTATCCCCGCCTGTCACGCGGGAGACCGGGGTTCGATTCCCCGCCGGGGAGGATTTTTTTCTTTTAATTATTTTTTTATTTTTCTATTGATAAGAAAGGATTTATCACACAGTCCAAAAAAGTAAAAGTATTTTCAAACCGAATTTACTATGGATTCAAACTTTATTTTCTATCCCATTATGCTGCTAAACTAAGAGTCCGGGAAGGATTTTTTTCTAACTGCATTTTTCCTATAGATATGAAAGGATTTCGACACAAGCCAAAAAAAAGTTTACATTTTTGTATTTTAACCCCAAATTAAGGATGAAATTAAATTGTATTTTTTATCTAAATTTGCCGGTAACTAAAAGGTCAGCGGTTCTCAGTATGCGCCGCGGCTACCAGGGGCGCCACGAATCATGGTCAGAGCCGACGCGGAATGACACTGAATTGAACATTTAAATTAAAAAATTTCGTGAAATGTATAAGGACGTGACATATTTACGAATAAATCTAAGGTCAAATATTCAAAATCAGACGTTTATAACGTTGTAGCTAGAAGTAAAATTTTTAAACTAATTGTTTCAAGAGCAAAGAGCTCCTGCCTGCGCTGTATAATAGTGTTGTCTTCATTATTTACCCAGTCAACTGATTTTATTTTTTAATACAATATAAAATGTTTTTTTCAACTTAAGTAAGTTACCTAAGATGAGCCGAAACCATATGTCAATCGCGTATTTTTATAGTTTAAAATATTTATTTAAAAAGTAAACCATTAGAATATAGGCGGTCCTGTATTAGGTGTATTAATAACACACACACACATCAATAAAAATTGATTTAACTACTGTATCCTACTAACAAAACAATGATCAATTTTCTGCATGGGCGCTGGCAATAAATATTTTGATCTCAAGGGAGCCATTTGGGAATCATTGCTATAGACCAGAGATTCTCAAACTGGGCGATTTTAGCACGCCTGAGGGCGAAATAAAAGAATGTGAATTCGATGGCCTATTTGAAAAAATGGTGCGAAAATAATTCGGTTTTTTATATGTACATGACCGAGAGGTTTTTGCCTATAAAATCTAGAAATAAAATAAAATTGCAAACAAGTAAATGTTGTAGTGTACACAAATATTTATGACAATTTAGGGTAGGTTTTAGTGTAGTGATTAAATTGTCTGTTTAAACTTCTTGTGTTGATTTGGTAACCAGATAAAATTCTTGAATTTTGTAGTCCATTACGTTCGGCGAATCTTATTAATCACTTAAACAATAGTTTATGACAATCCGAACTTTAAATTTAGTAAATTTATGAAAACTTACTTAGACAGAACGTTTTTGATCGCTATGTGCCGATCTTTATCAGTGTCTTCTGCTTGGGGATGTTGGGTTAAGCAGTGACGCTTCAAAAATATTATACACGCGGCTCTAGAAGAAATATATATGACGTCAACTATTACCAACATCACGGACCGAACATCCGCACCAGAAAAATAGAGAATATTAATTAGGTGATTCGACAATGGTCAAGTGACAGAAAGGTGCCTCACCACATAAGGTAAAATTATTGCACTTAGTGGTGGAAAAAATTATTTGCAAGTAAATAACTTCATAAATATATATATATATATATATATATATATATATATATATATATATCGCTATATGTATTCTTGTGTATTAATAAAGAACATAAGTCAAAATACAAATACAAGAATTATAACTGAATTTACAATTCAAAGCTCAATTGAATATTCCTGATGATGTTGGTACTGTTAGCCAACGAAAAGCTTTGAATTGTAAATTCAATTATAATTCTTGTATTTGTATTTTGACTTAGTTCTTTATAATTGCATAAGAATACATATTGCGATATATATATATATATATATATATATATATATATATTTAAAGCATAATCTACATTCTAGTTTTTTCCTGGAAATAACAAATTTTAAATAGGTTTGTAAGCCATTATCATCTTGACCTGTCTTATAGCATCTAATTTTCACAGTATTACGGGAGACTAGATATGGTAGTTTTCATGGGTTTCATGGGTTCCTAAACTGGGGGGGGGGCATGAAGGCAAGCCAGGGGGACGCTAAACAAGTTGAATAAAAGATATATTAAAAATATTTAATATGGTAGGAACAAACCTGATGTTGCTAGTGACGGGTTGTGTCCTTACTAAAATACAACCACAAATAGGCACGCAGTGTAAAAAATGTAAGCTCAAGCATCTCACTAACAGATATTCTCTTATCAGTTAAAATTTACCTTGCAAATTAAAACTTGAAATCTTTTATCTTGTTTCTTATGAAAGTATGTATAAGTAAATAAATTGTTTTCAATATATATAATATTGATTATTTTTCATATGCCCATACTGTTTATTTATAGTGTAAAGTCGAGGAGGCGTGAGTGGATTTCATCTCAAGAGAAAGGGCGTGGATTCAAAAAGTTTGGGAACCCGTGTATTATAGGTAACTTGCGCCTTAATCCAAGGTCACTAAATCCAAACTAACGAAGCTCACTACACACAATTATTTACGTTGAGCTATCGTGAGCCCTAATATTACTCAGTTTTAATCTCGTTCAGGCAAATTAAATACTTATAAAAATAGAAGGTAAATATTCGTGAAAAGTGTAAATGAAAGTAAAAGTCTGTTTTAAATCATTGAAATTACAGTGCTCATTATTTTAGTGTTTTTAAAGAACCTTTAATGGCATTTTCCACTTTACGGTTTAGATCCCATAGGCATTTCGATGCATTGCTACACATTTTCGAGCTTCACTTATTTCGCAAATGCCGTTTACAGTTTATCACAGCCACGAGGTTTAAATATGTTAGGAAATAATTATCTTGACGCATTGCAAACAATTAATGTTTGGATTTCATTCCCTCGGTGCAGGAGGGAAGCTATCAGCACCAACGTCAAACCTTCCGCGAAATCACTTGATAGCGCTCTCCGTTTATATCTATTTATTTACCTTTTTTCAAATAAAATTTAATAGTAAGAAGATATCTAGTACTTACATATGAGGTGCTATGTTTTTTCAAATAGTTTAGGTTCAGGAGCAAAACCTGGAATAAATTTTAAAATTAATTCAGTTAAACTTATAAATTCTAATTATAGTTTACAAATCCTAATAATAATTGTGAGAAAGAGGGGCCACCTAAGATTATAATTGAAAATTGTTCAAAAAAAAATATAGGTCAATATGCACAAGAATGTTTTAATTTTACACGGAAAGTTATGTTTTATTAAATTAAAGTGTGCGAAAAATTCACTGCGGAGTAGTAAGTTGTGCATCGTCTGCAGAGTGATACAGTGACGTCACGCATACCTTACGTGTGTAGATATTTGAGAAACAACGTTTTGGCTTAATTTTTATGGTTTCTGCATACGTATATTTAAATATACTTATAAAACCTCCAGTTAGGATAGATTTCGTTTTAAATTTAAAAATGACCTAAATGGTTAAATGTATAAAATGACAACCAAATCTATTCTGACTGGATACTTGATAGGTATATTTCAATATACATATATCCTGCAAAATTAACCTTCCCTGGCAATTAAAAAAATAATAGTTATAAATATAGCTTCGGGACAATATTTTATTCATAAAGTTTAGATTGCTAAAACAGCAACTACAGTTGTGACGTCACTGTATCACTCCAAGGACGATGCTGGTACTAAGCACTGAATTTTTTTACCAATTTTTAAATGTATAAAAAATAACTTTGCCTGTAAAATAAAAATAAAAAATTCTTGTGCATATCGTCTTATTTTATAATTTTGAAGAATTTTCAATTTTGATCTCAGCCTTCTATCTCACAATTACCCATAAGTATATGCCAGTTATTAATAAATGTTTTTGCTTCGAATCAGAACAGTTGAACTGACTGATATTTTATTCTCCTCTTTCGTATATACACCTAAAAAATAAAAATTGTTGAAACTGTCTAATGTTACAACTTATACGAATTTCTAACTAAGGAAAAGTTTTAAAAGCCTTTTGAAACAATGATTTCAACTGTTTAGTAAAATGTTATCAACAGGCAGTAGTACAGTCGCTCAAAAGTTTTCTAAAAATTTCCTTTAATTTTAAATTCTTGGAAATCTTGATGTTACAGAGGCTCGTCGTACAGAATAAAAAAAAATGTTTAACATTGGATTAACACGATATCGGCAACATATGATAAACCTAAATAGTTTGTGAAGAAATAAATACAATGGTATAAGTATGTACAAAATTATCACAAAACTGGCACAACATCACTGTCATCCACGACTAGTTTTAAAAAAATGCATTTGAGTAGAAGGCTAAAAAGTATTTTGATTAACGATTGACAATTTGAAAAAGATGGTTTATATACGTTCGAAAAACGTTCGACTATTGACGCCTGTTTGATTCCTCTTTTTTAATTAAAAGTTTTTCACAGAAAGGGCAAAGGATGCATTTTAGTTATTTCGTCACATTTGGCTTGAAATAAGTTATAACATATGGTTTCATAAAACTATGGATTTTATGTTATAGGTTATGTGGTTAATTTACGCATATAATATATTCATTAATTTATATTAATAAATTGTAATATCTATATGTAAAAAGGATTGTGTTGTATGTATGAAGCACCTTATGCATTACTAAACCACTGAACAAAAGTTAATGAAATTTGGAGGGATTATTTAACATATTCCTAGGATGGTTCTTGTGAAATTGATGTGGATCCATCCACAGGGCTCCACCTCAGTGGCTTAGGATGTTTCAATAACTGATGTATGTATGTTATGGACGCCTATGAAGCTGAACAGAAATTAATGAAATTCGGTTGAATTGTTTAACATAATATCAGAATAGTTCGTGCGAGGTTTGGTGCAGATCCATCCACAGGCCTCCGTTCCAGAGGCTTATGCTGGTTCAAAAACCGATGTATGTATGTATCTTATGGACGTCTTAACAGCTGACCAGAAGTAAATGAAATTTGGAAAGATTTTTTAACATATTCCCAGAACGGTTTATGTGACGTTTGGTTCGGATCCATCAACAGGGTTGCACCCCAGAGGCTTAGGATGGTCCAGAAACTGATGTAGGCCTATATATGTATCTTATATACGACAAAACCGCTGAACAAAAGTTAATGAAATTTGGAAAGATTTTTTAACATATTCCTAGGACGGTTCATTTGTAGTTTGGTGCAGATCCACCCACAGGTCTCCGCCCCAGAGGCTAAGATGGTTCAAAAACTGATGCATGTATCTTATGTACGCCTCAATCGCTGAACAGAGGTTTATGAAATTTAGAGGGTTTGTTTGACATATTCCCAGGATGGTTCGTTTGAGGTTTGGTGTAGATTCAATAACAGGGCTCCGCCTCCGAGCCTTTGGATGGTTCAAAAACTGATGTATATATGTATGTGTGTAACTTATGGACGTGTAAACAGTTGAAAGGAAGTTAATTAAAATTTTGAGAGATTTTTTTAACATATTCCCAGGACGGATTCTTGTAAAGTCTAGTGTAGATTCATCCACAAGGCTCCGCCCCAAAGGGTTAGGATTTTTCAAAAACCGGAGTATATATGTATGTATGTATCTTATGGACGCCTAAACAGCTAACCAGCAGTTAATGAAATTTGGAGAGATTTATAAACATATTCCCAGGATGGTTTGTATGAAGTTTGGTTCAGATCCATCCACAGGGCTCCGCCCCCAGAGGCATAGGATAGTTCAACAACTGATTTGTGGATGTGAGTATGTATGTATCGAACTCCAAAACCACTGAACAGAAGTTAATGAAATTTGGAAAGATTTTTTCAACATATTCCCAGGACGGTTGATGAGATATTTGGTTCAGATCCATCCACAGGGCTCCGCCCCATAGGCTTTAGATGGTTCGAAAACTGATGTATGTATCTTATTTATGCCTAAACCGCTGAACAGAAGTTAATGAAATTTGGAAAGAGTTTTTTAACATATTCCCAGGACGCTTCATGTGATGTTTAGTTCAGATCCATCCACAGGGCTCCACCTAAGAGGCTTAGGATGGTCGAAAAACTGATGTATGTATGTGGAGTATCTTATGGATACCAAAATCGCTGAACAGAAGTTAATGAAATTTGGAAAGATTTTTTTAACATATTCCCATGACGGTTTCATGTGAAGTCTAGTATAGATCCATCCACAAGGTTCCGCCCCCAGAGGGTTAGGATTTCTCAAAAACCGATGTATCCCTATATGTATGTGTGTGAGTGTGTGTGTTATGTATCTTATGGACGTCTAAACAGGTGACCAGAAGTTAATGAAATTTGGAAAGATTTATGAACATATTCCTAGGATGGTTTGTGTAAAGTTTGATTCAGATCCATCCACAGGGCTACGCCTCAGAGGCATAGGATAATCCAGTAGTTTTCACATATTCCCTAATTGTTTGCAAACTTGAGTAATTTCTAAAGGAATTTGGTCACTCGTAAGCTGGCTCCCGAACAATCGATAGAAAGCCTGTACTGCCCTAACCAAAAACATTGGTTTTTGTAGTGCGTGTTGCATCAAATGCCACAACTAAGAAATTCCAGGCGTTGCGGCAGTTTAAAAAATTGATATAGATCTAAGAAATTTTTTCAAACGTTTATGTAAATGATTCGGTTAATATATCAAATCAAATAAAATAATATTTTTAGGTCTTGTAAAATCTACATTATTGTAATATACATATGTATATGGCCATATTATAATGTTTGTGGAATGGTATTTTGCTACCTCTACTCTTCCCCTCGCTTATGCTTGCCCTTCGACGTCGCGCGCCATTTTACCAGCTATATTTGAGAATTTTTCTGTCAACAAAGGCTAAATACTTTTATCCTTTTAAAGTTAAAAAATTTTTCCTAATTTTACAATTTCCAAAAAAATGTCATTAAAATTTTCCGTGACTGATTCTACCATTTCAGGAATCAATTTAATTTTAATATACATTATATCACTTTAAAACTCATTTGTTTACAGCCTAATTCTGTAGATCCTCTTATGTGTATCCGCCATGTTTTTCTATGATGAATAAAAACATTTCTTGTGACAGCCATTTTATGTTCTACACTTGTCTCTAACTAGTAAAGCTATTATGAAATTTTGCAAACTATACGTCTACCTTAGTGTAATGCATTTTATTTTAAAATTAACAGCAATATAAAAATTTATATCTTTTCAAAAATTAATTTATACAATATTAATGAAACATTTATATAGTATTTATACATTAATTTTAATAAAATATTGACAGGTTTTTATGTAGACTAATAAGAAATAGTATATAAAATTATTATTATATATTGTTAATTTTTATGTAATGGTAAAAATATTTTAGTCAACTATAGATCCATGATGACGTTACGAAAATGTAGAGCCAGTCACCTTAAGCTCCATGATGACGTTGCGCAAATGTAGATAAATTCACCTGAATGTCTATAATGACGGTGCGCAAATGTAGATCCAGTCACCCGTAGCTCCATGATAACGTTGCGCAAATGTAGATTCAGTCACCTGTAGCTACATGATGACGTTGCGCAAATGTAGATCCAGTCACCTGTAGCTCCATGATTACGTTGCGCAAATGTAGAGCCAGTCACCTGTAGCTACATGATGACTTTGCAGGTGTTCATCAACATTTGTCTGTTTACCCTTATTGAAGTTAAAATCCGTCATTTTTGTTCCTATTCACTCCTACCTCTGTAGCATCATTGTTGTCCAGGAGGATATTTCAACTCGGCATTCCATATCACCTCCCTTCTTGTTATGATTTTGAAAATTGTTTATTGTTAAATTAGGAGTCTCAATTTGTATATTTTTCATTTCATATTCAGTTCACTTTAGGTCCAAAAATTTATGAAATATAAACTCTGTTTTTATACGTAACATCTTGTTATTAAACTATACTATGGCATTTAAATACAAGTAAATTGGTTCGTAATTTATAATGAACCATTTTTCATTTAGCCATTCCACATTACTAAGGTGAAAATTTAGTTGTATTTCACGTCATGGAAGGCGGAAAGATTGTTGCTCAAAAATCTTAGGGTATAGTCTATTTCGTATATTTGGGTGTTAATCACCCAAGTAGGGATGTTACTGGTCCGATGATTCGCGTAGGGGCAGCTCGAACGGGTGCGAAGGGATCACACATGAACGACCGATAGAAATCATTGTTATGTTTGGTTACGTCAGATTATTTTGGATTAGGTTATTACTCATTAAACATAGAAAACATCGTACTCTTTTTCTGCTGATTAGTAACGCCGACTGTGACTGTCAAGATGACAACTGGTTTGGGGCAGTGAGTTTAGGGTTGGGGGTGCTGAGGGCTACTTAGATAATCCTTCCGGGATTTCCCGTCTCTACCTGCTTACTAACCGTCAGACCACTTCGACTGTGATCCTTTCTTAAGCAACAACAACATCATTGGAACATTTTGACCATCAGACTAGTTCGGTACAATCCAAATCATTAACCAACACTTTTGAGGTGAAACTCGCCATAAAATGTACTGAGAAACGCACTAGGCCGCATTTTGGCGTTCACAAAAACTACCTGGCCGGACATTTTAACAGCTTCACGCATACAATGAAACTTCAGGTGGAGGTCCATACGTGTTTCTTCTGAGGGCCCTCAAGTGACGCTCCTAAATATGCAGGCTATCCCTTCCTCAAAGGATACGGACCGTTGGAAACTGTTTGATCAATCAAAAATATCCTAATATACCAGACGGATAACACCACCTCAGATGTGCAGTTACATAAGCTCCATATCTAGTCCCGACGTAGTACTTAAGCTGACAGTTTTGATCCTGATTTAATACATTCTCGTAAGTGTTTTACTATGCAACAATCGAATTTGTGTGTCCCCGTTTGATTTGATAATCAAGTTCCCTGCTTCTTTCAGGAATCTTTCTTATGAGGAAAATTAAAACGATCTTTCTAAGTTAATTTGATGCTCCGCTCCCTGATTCGTTCCCGTGCAATATATAACTACCTTTTTTGTAAATGGTTCTAGAATACAATATATTTTGAAAACATTTTTCTAAACCGTTTATATTATAATTTTCTTTATTTAATTTTGTAACACTCTTAAAAATAAGGTGTTACATATAAATTCATTTATATATTTGATTTTTATTTAATAATTATATCTTCCCAATATAAAAGAAAATTTTTGTTTTATTCGTGCTCATTGTGAACTAGCATAGAGAGTAGCACCCCTAGCGGGTAAAAATGTAAAATATCGTACGAGGTAGTAACTCAGGGTAATTAACTGACATCACCTCATGTGACGCAAGCATGGTCTGATATCGCCAGATCCAATGCACCAATCGAAAAATTCGAAATAATAACCAAGAGTGGGATTTCCGTTGACGTGCTCCTTCAGAAGCCCCAGTTCTCCAAAAGTCTTTGAACGAGACGGACGTAATGGCACTTTCGGACGTAACCTAGAAATTTATAAGCTTCCAGTATTCCAAATTTTAAGATGTCAAGGCCGGTACCAAATTTTATTAACGCAACCAAAGAAGAAGTCAGAAGAGATTATTTATGTATTTCAAATGAGTAAAAGTTGATATTATTTTTGTTTAAGTGCGCTGATTTGCAAGAGCGATGTGTTAAGTGATTAGTGATTCCAAAAGCCATGGGCAATGTTTAATATGTGTTACAGTGTTTTAAAAATAAGTAATGTGCACAAGTAGGTACGTTTTAGATAATAATAAAGAAAATGTATTTTAATGTTAACTAAGTTGAAGAATTTTTAATTGTTAAACGGTTAACACATGAACGGTAGAAATTGTTCCTTGAATATTCATTTCAGAATTAATTTGGAAAACTTAAGTTACTATCTTGTCGATATATATAAATTTTAAAAGATAATAAGTAATTAAAATGTATGGAATAATTAGCAGTAATTAAAAGTAAATTACTCGACACATTGGTGTCATTTGTTCTTTTGTAATTTGTCACTGATTAATAAAGTGTATAACATTGTATTTTAAAAATTTAAATTCTTATTTCACAAGTAACCTAGTCCGTTACAATTTTAAAATGAAAATGTTTACTGAAAAAATCAATAATAGCTTTAAAGCTATAGCTTAAGTTTTAGTCTTAATGGTGTATATAGGCATACATTGAAGGATTTGATAAGCTGGTTCTTCATAGAAGTTTCGATATAGTGACAATAACACGTCAGCCACTGACATTAACCATCGCATTTCATTTTTATGTAACCTAAATATACCAAATACATTTGAATAGTTTGTATTCCATTTATATCATCTATTACATTTGTCAATATATTAGATTTCTCTTAAATCTTTGAAACGATTAAATGTCCCCTTTTATTAGTTACAATTACTCAGTTTGCATGCGTATATGGACACGTGTTTTAGTGGTTCGGATTATCCAGGGGACTAACTTCGCCTCTATTTTTGATAGGCAAGCAACCTCCGTAAATGTTATTATGGAACTCATAATGCCAGTTAGAAAAAGTGTAACTACTGACTGTGAGTTGAAAAAGAGTGCTCTTTGGGCCAATCAAGGAAATTTCTGCAGCAACCGTAATTTGATATCCATACAGACCTTTATGCTATTGGAGACACAACACGCGGAGGGATAGGACTTCTAGAGGGTGCCTCGAAAGGATGAAAAAGTTGATGAATGCTTGTAATCATACGTCATTACAGTAAATCATTGCTGCATTAAGGGAAACGAGACGATAATTTACTGGGAAGAGATGGAATATCTAATTCCGCAACCAAGAGCAATATCTGACACTATGATAAAAGAGGTTAATAACACAGTTAATAAGGATTAGAGCACATGATAATCCATAGTGAATTTTCGTCACAATGTTGGCGGCCCTGTAAAGAGTTATTTCAATTGCCACTACTGGCCAGGATTATCTATACTCACATCAATACAAAATAGGAGGAAAGGCTATCCCATATTGCGCAATGTTCTACAACCAAAACAGACGAGGCAGAGCATATATATCAATGTACTATACTAAATCAAGTGGTAAAGAAACGTAAAGGTGCAGGCCTATATTGCGCTGCAGGTAAAAGGAAATTTCAGAAATGCCGTAGTTGAAAAATAATTCACATACTAGTCTTCTCTAATCCTACCTTTAAAAGTCTGTATGTTCGTGAACTGCGTTTTGGTACGGGAAGGCTAAAGCAAAGTTTAGGGTGCATGTGCGCAGCCAGAGCGAATAAAAAAGAACGCTCCTAACAAGAACTATCCACATGACTGTGAGAGATGGATTAGGTTCCCTTTGTATAGAAGATTATATTTATTATGAAGAAATAACGTTTGTACAATTTATTTACATTTGAGTATCACAAAAACTTACACTCTAATCTCTTAGTTTAGAATTCTGGACCAGCATGGGCGTAGACTCTAGGGCAGAACTGTTTAGCTAGACGGGAATATGGCTGTTCGGACCCGGTGTAGACGCGTCCCCCACTGCTCATCTTGTTCCACATGTGTACGACGTAACTTTGTTGCAAGTCCTTCATGGTCTCTTCAGTGTCGGTCCCGTTGGAGAAGTACTTCTCCCACTGATTGTAAGGGTGCGGGTAGAAATATTGTTGCGGGTAAATGCTAAAACCGCTGCAGCGGTCCTTATTCATTTCAGTGATCTACGGATAAACAATGAAATTTCATCAGCAGAAATTTTTGCTAAATTTATAAAATAGGAAATTAATAAACGTTAGATGTAAAATGTATATATATATATATATATATATATATATATATATATTGGAATATCAGTTGTAATTGATTTAAACTATCACTTTCAAAGTCTTATACATCGTAGCTATAAGCATCTATTTGATTACGTATTTTAAATTTAGCTCATTAAAATTGTATATTTTGCAATAAAGACCTTTTAAGCGGCTACATGGAACACTTTTATGTTATATACAATTGTTTTTTTCTTATTTTTAATATTGTTATTAATCGCTTTCCCTCATCCTGATCGTAATAAGGATTTAAAGTATAAAGACAATTTTACCAAAAAAATATTTCCATATAAGAACTACAAGAGTTATACTGATTTCAGCTTGGACAGAACATCGAATGGGACTAGAATATGCCTAATAAAAGATACTAGAATGAAACTCGTTTCAGCTTGTAAAGGACTTTGAATGTGACCGAAAATATGTTATATAGAGCTACAAGAATGGAACTCAATCCGTGGAATGTTTTCTTTTACGCAAATAATTAAACCCTCTCCTCAACAAAATCTAAGTGACTACATCTTGAATTATGTTAGCGGTCAATTCAATCATACCATCTCTCTGAATAAATCTCTAGCAGATACATTTGTTATTTGAGTACTTTTATTTTCAAACAAGTTGAATTAATTATTGTAGTGATTAAATCAATCAAAAACAAGTTGAAATATTTTAGCGATTAATTCAAAATTTAAATTGTTTCACATAACGTCTCTTTGAATAACTTTTATTCAAAACAAGTTGAATTATTGTAGTGATTAAATCGAAACAAGTTGAATTATTTTATCGATTAATTCAATATTTAAACTGTTTCACATAGCATCTCTTTGAATAAATATATAGCATATACCTCTGTTAATCTGAGAATTATTGTAGAGATCAAAATTTAAATGGTTTTACATCTCTGATTTTAAAGACTATAAAAAACAACGCTACCGAAGACGATCAATTAGGCTTCACCATGCAGAGTCTAAATCTTCGAAACCATGCCCTCGGGTATATAGCGTTTAGAGCAGCGTCCTCGATAACTGACGAAGCGTTGTTTAATATCTTTGGTTTTATTATCCATAGCAACGCAGATACATTTAAAGCAGACGATACCTTCAAAGTGACCTGTACAAAAGTTAAAGTACCAATATATGGTGTGAGCGTGGCCGTGTAAGACCCGGACTGTATAATAATTTCAACGAAGAGTCGCACCATAGGAAGGGTATTGTTACGATTAAAAATACGGACGCTCTTTGTTTACCCAGTTCTCTGGTTGTAGCTATTGCGCATGCGTTAAAAGACCTCGAGTACAAGCTCGTGAGAAAGAACAGAGGTGCGCGTCAAACCAACAGACCAAAACAACTAATGACGGACGCCGGGGTGCAAATACGGAGTGGTGGTTCAGGTGTTCGAGAATTGCAGCAGTTTCAAAATTATCTCTCCGATTATAAAATTACCGTTTACAACTACGGCAGCAGAGGTCGTGATATTTACTTTGAGGGTGACGTACTGACCTCAAAGCACAAGCTAAATTTATTATTTAATTCGAACCATTTCAATGTTATTACAAATCTGACAGGTGTGTTCATTTGTGTTTACTATTGCGAATCGTGCCACGTTCCTTACGATAATCGCATGTATCATCGTTGCTCCGCCCGATGCAATTCTTGTAAGAGGTCCCCGCCGTGTTTGCTTGAAGATGAGGGCATCCTGTGCGGCGACTGCAATAGACAATTTCAAAATCGAGCGTGTTTTATGGCGCACATCAAAAGTGTATGCCAGGCGATAAGAAAATGTCGAGACTGTAATAGATACGCTCTAACGAAACTAAGAAAAACCCCTCACGTATGCGGCAAGAGCTACTGTAAAGTGTGTAAAGATTACATGCCAGCAGGCCATCTGTGCTACATGAGAATTGATACTCGTCGCCTTCTAGGAAATAACTTTCTTTTCGTTTTCTTTGATCTTAAAACTCGACAAGACGAAGTTATTAACGACGCTCGTGTGCATCGAGTCAATTTGTGTGTCCCAGTAATACTGTTGGAAGTGTATGAACGGCGGCGTTTGCCAACAGTGTCGGAAAGAACTCGCGTGTTCAGAGAGGACCCCGTCAACGGGTTCATGGCGTACCTTATGGAAGTGTGAAAGGCGTACTAAAAAGTGGTAGTAATCGCCCACAACGCCCAGGCCTTTGATTTCCATTTTATCCTAAAGTACGTGTTAGAAGAGACTCAATTTACTCCTAAACTGATTACGCGAGGCACCAAAGTCATCCTCATGGAACTTGATAACGTTAAATTTATCGACTCTCTCAACTACATGCCTATGGACCTGTCTAAATTGTCCAAAGCCTTCGATCCGCCTCCAGAAAAGAAAAAAGGCTATTTTCCGCACCTGTTCAACACGTTGGCCAATGAAACGTATGTAGGCCCTATTCCCGCCAATGAGTACTATTGCCCCGATTCTATGTTTGACAAGAATCACGAAGAGTTTTCAAAATGGTATGACGAGCAGGTGCGCGGCGAGTACGTGTTTGATTTCTAAAAGGAAATATTCGAATACTGCCTATCGGACGTAGAGATCTTGGCACAGGCGTGTTTGAAATTCAGGACCTGTTTCCTATAAGAATGTAACGTTGATCCGTTTCTAGAGGCCATGATCATCGCCAGCGCCTGTAACTTGGCGTTTAGAAGAAACCTTCTGAAACCGAACACCATAGCCATAGTTCTGAAAGCCGGTTACCGTCTGGCAGATAAACAATCGTTTATCGCTCTGCAATAGTTGCTGTGGCTCGATACAGAGGGCAACTTGCGAATATCTTATGCAGGTAACGGCCGCGAGATGAAAGTCGACGGTCTAAAGGTCGACGGACTGTTCCTCGAGACAAACACTGTGTACGAATTCCACGGCTGTCCCAGGTGCTTACCCAACGGACGTGACGCTACCCTGGAGGGTGATCCGGCGGACACGCAGAATGACCGCTTCGAAAGGACAAAAGCTAAAAACGCTAAACTCTCTAAGGTCGGATATGAGGTCGTCGAGATGTGGGAGTGTGTATTTAGACAGCAGAAAAAAGACAAGGCCTTAGATTACCTCGACACCCATCCCGACCTCAACACTGCGCCCTCAATCTCCGTGACGCTTTCTTCGGCGGCAGGACGGGGAATATAAAGACCTACTGCGCTGCTAAAGAGGACGAAACAATCCAGTACGCAGACGTTTGTTCGCTCTATCCTTGGGTATGCAGTATGGAAAATACCCGATCGGACATCCTAAAATAGTCGTCGGTAACGACGAGTGTAAGAAATTAGAAATGAGCGCCGATGGGTCTCAAGTGCACAATACTGCCACCCCGAGCGCTCTACCACCCTGTATTGCTGCTAAAGATGAATAGGAAGTTAATGTTTGTACTCTGTCGGACTTGTGGAACTCTGAATCTTGACGAATGCGGCCAAACGGTAGACGAGCGTGCTGTGACAGGCACATGGACCATGGATGAGATCCGTAAGGCGGTAGAGGAGGGGTAAGTTGTTGTGGAAATGCACGAAATGTGGCAGTACGAAATGGCTTCAGGGGGCGATGGGCTGTTTAAAGAGTTTATTAATAAATTTCTAAATTGAAACAGGAAATTTCTAAATTGAAACAGGCCAAACGGTAGACGAGCGTGCTGTGACAGGCACATGGACCATGGATGAGATCCGTAAGGCAGTAGAGGAGGGGTAAGTTGTTGTGGAAATGCACGAAATGTGGCAGTACGAAATGGCTTCAGGGGGCGATGGGCTGTTTAAAGAGTTTATTAATAAATTTCTAAATTGAAACAGGAGGCGTCAGGTTACTACGAGGATGTCGAACGGAAGAGGACAAGGCCAAGTAAGTTGAAGATTATTTCATCAATGAGGGTGTCCGTTTAGACCTATCAAATATTGCTAAAAACGAGGCCTCCCGCTCGTTGGCCACATTAATATTGAACTCGTTTTGGGGAAAATTTGGACAGAGGGAAAATTAGACGAAAACTTCGTTTATTAGACAGCCTCAGGAATTGTTTAAAATGTTGCATAGTCCTCTAATATACAGGACGTGAACGAAGACGTGGTGGTAGTGAATTGGCAGTTTTCAGATGACGTTTGCAAAATACTGCCCACCGTCAAAGTAGTGCTAGCCGTCTACACTACCGCTCATGCCCGACTAAAGTTGTACGAATATATGGACGCTCCAGGACCGCAACCTATTTACAAAGATACCGACAGCGTAGTATACCTTCATGGGGATGGCCTGCCACAAGTCGTGACCGGAGACTAGTTAGAACAGATGACTGACGAACTCTTAGAATACGGCCCGGGTTCGTATATTACCGAGTTCGTATCTGGCGGCCCAAAAATCTACAGCTACAAAGTCTGGTCTACAAATAAAAACGTACACGTGACCGTATGCAAAGTCAAGGGGTTGACTATGAATCTCAGTACTTCCGCCTCGGTCAATTTTGTGTCAATGAAACGAATGGTTTTTGAGGGTAGCGATCGTAGTTACTAATGATCGGATCCGCCGCACAAAAGATCGTGACGTCATTACAATTTCTGAAAATAAAATATTCAGATTAACAGGTCCTAAAAGGAAAATGCACGACGATTATGACACACTACCTTATGGTTACAAAATTCGACGAATGAGTGAACAAAATTAATAGCTATGTACTGGCGAATGTTAATATATCACACTGTATTGTTTTCTATAAATATTCAGATTAACAAATGCTAAAAAGAATCTGCATAACGATTTTGATACACTACCTTATGGCTACAAACTTCCACGAATGAGTGAACAAAATGAATAGCTATGTACTAGCGAATGTTGATTTTTCACACTGTATTGTTTTCTATAAATATTTCTTACACCGTACCCACCTGCTTGACGGTTAGTATGAATGTATAGGATGAATGCCCACTGGCGTAGCTCTAATCAGTTTGTAAAGAGTATGGAAACCCTCTGGAGAGGCCGTAAAAGGTCCGTAAGGTGAATGTACTTGTCAAGCAGGACGGTCGGTGATACGGATGCATCATTTTGGGTTAAGGGCGGATGCCACGGGGAGGGGCGAGGTGGAGCCTCTCCTTTCCCCTTCGGGGGATATTTGTGAGAACAAAATTTAGATATTCAGACTCTTGTAACAAAGCATATGTCAATAACTTAATTTTATTAAGTTTTAGATACACCATGGTAGCAGTGGTCCCTGGCGTAAAGTTAATTCTTCCGTAAACCAAAGTGTGTCTGGGTCCCTGGCGTGAAGTAAATTCTTCCGTAAACCTGTGTGTGTGTGTGTGTGTGTGTGTGTGTGTGTGTGTGTGTGTGTGTGTGTGTGTGTGTGTGTGTGTGTGTGTGTGTGTGTGTGTGTGTGTGTGTGTGTGTGTGTGTGTGTGTGTGTGTGTGAGTGTGTGTGTGAGTGTGTGTGTGTGTGTGTGGAGCAAATAAAAAAATTTAAAAATTAAAAAAAATACAATATATAAAAAATGTATCAGGAGACTATTATTTGTCATGCAATGGTAGTCACTCGGGGGTAGCGATGGTTGGTGATACTCCCCAAGGGGTAAGCCTTCTGCTTGCATCGGCTTGTAATGCGGGCATTGAATCAGCTTCACTGAATCAGTTGGCGTTCCTAACCCCTTGAAAACTGCAGAAAGCAAGCGTAGCGCCAATGAGATGCACATAACTAGTGTCAGAACACGGCCATAGGACGTAGCACAAGTATGTAACTGCCTAAGGCCTTACTGTAAGGCCATAACCCAGGATTGCCCTGTAGATGGGAAGAAGCGATATTTCACTTGGATGGTAAAAGATAAATCCTGTTTGTAAAAATACCTTGCCCCTGTGATTGCCCTGTAGATGGCCTAATGGTAAAATAAGTATAGGCGGCGAACCTATACAGGTAACCGTTAAACCTATACAGGTGGTAACGTATACATATGACTTACCTATTCATATGACTACTTACACATACAACTGGCTACCTATACATGTGACTACATTTGCACTGGTCTACGTCCACAGGTGACTAAATATACATGTTGGTGTATACATGTAGCTACGTATACTCTAAATGTTGCTCCGTCCCAAGTAAGCCATTAAAATCAAATCACCTCTATTCACATTCAAGAGTAATGTGCAGTGCGCTTTTGTGTTCTTTATATCTTTCAACAAAAGATCTGCCTGTTTGTCCCGCTGCCTACTATTGAATCCACCTTCGCAAATCACCTCATGGACACTAAACACTCATGAAAAGTGTGGAAAATAACATAAGCAACCTTAACACATGACACAAAGGCCATAAATTAAACACACTAGAACAGTATGAAATATATAAACATAACAACACACATAAAATGACATCTTAAATGAACAAACATGGCGCAAATAGCACTTCAGGTATACATATGACTGTACCCACTATTATCTAGTAGCTACAGTTCAGGTGGTCATATGACCTTAGCCGCTATTATCTAGTGGTTTTAGTTCAGGTATTCATATGACTATACCCAACCCTTAGCATAGACATGCATTGGTTATTATGCGTTACATTGTAGTCAGGCTACTCATCGGATACTAAGTGCAACTCATAGTCAGGCTATGCATCGAATACTATGTGTTTACCCATAGTCAAGCTTCACATCAGATACTATGTGTTAACCCATAGTCAAGCTATGCAGCGGATAATATTTGTCAAGCCATAGACAGGCTATGCATCGGATCTTATGTACTAACCCCTAGTCAAGATGTGCATCAGATACTGTGGGTTAACAATTGGCCAAGCTATGCATTGGATACTATGTGTTAACTTGTAGTCAAGCTACTCGGATACTATGTGATAACCCCTAGTCAAGTTACTCCTCAGATACTAGGTGATAAACCATAGTAAAACTATGCATCGGATACCATGTGTTAACCATTAGCCAAGCTATGCATTGGATACTATTTGTTAACCATTAGCCAAGTTATACGGCGGATACTACGTGTTAATGATTAGTACATATCTATTGTGGTAGAGTATGCGTCGGTAGCTATCTTTATGGAGATATTGTCTAAGGTCTAAGGCTCAGATCACTAAGGCCTTTGCCAATTTTTTACCGACATAGCAGGCAAATACGGTGATTAACCTATTTGTTGAGTGATATCGTATTTATAGCGAGTATATATCATATTTGGGAAGCCCCTTGCAGGTATGCCGCCCTCAACCTAAGGTTTCGCCTGGAGCTGGGGACCCTGCGGGAGCGCCTGCAACAACGCGTCCGTGTGTTGAGTCTCAGTCAGGCGTAAGCCTACCGAGCCCCTGCAATGTGATAGGTCGATTCCCGCACAGACTGTTGTTTATTTGAATTTAACGTAATTGTTAGTAGTTGAAATGAGTGTAAGTTGGTCGGTTAAACGGCCCATACGATAGTGTTTCAATGTTGTTTAGTTGAAACGTTGGTCATTTGATCCAACCGATCATTTTTTGGCTATTTCATATATTAATAAAAACTACCCCATCCCCCTGATCGAACCCAAACCCACATCTAACCAACATACACTCCAAACACATCACACACTTAGGGGTGAGTTAGTTTAGAACAGTAGCGAGACGCAGCTAGGTTAGGCCCCCGTCCTGCTAAATCATCCCCCACACTCAGGGCAACCCCTAAACTTACCCCCACAACCACCCCAAACACAACTCATACACACAACACACATTTTTCGAAACATTTTCCCCAAAACTACCTCCAACCCCATACCCACCCCTGCAACAACCCCCACATCTACCCCTAACACAAAACACACTTTTTGTCGGGTTAGGATAGGTTAGGACACTTTTTTTTGCAATATCATCCCCTAACCCCTGTGGCTGACCCCAACCCCACCCCCGCCATTTTTTCCCCAAACTGACGACTGTTCTACTTATATCCCTCCGCCAAAAACGCACATACTCCCCACTTCTCGATACCACTTCTCTCATCGCCACCTATACAACCTTCTTTTCTAATTCCCCCCATTTCCTAATACCACAACCACGCCTATTTCTCCCTCGAAGACACGCTCACTATGACGTCATCAATTACGCAACGCCCACACCAATATCCGCCCTTCGTTACTACTCTTATAGGTAGGGGATATTCTTTGGATGGAAAGGGGCAATGGTAAAGTTGGAACTTGCTAAGAACAACTGCTAGGAACAACAACGCTCAGTTAGTGTAATGTCTCAGTGCTTGTTTGTATTGTGATCTTTTAAAACACATTACAGTATTGTAAAGTTGTTGTTTCCACTATTGTCGTATAACACGTCAGCAAACATGTTGGTAGAAAAGTTATCCACATGAGATAAGGTAAATTACTAGATTTCAAGCAATGAAATAATGTTTGGTGGGTGGTTTGTATAACAGTAGGCATTTCACTCCGGCTGAGTAAGTTTAAATATTAAATAATTAAATACTTATAAATAATAATATATACAAAAATACAATAGTTGTGGACAGTGATAAGAGTTGTGTAAAAAATCAACTGAGATTAATTCAGTTAACCAGTATTCACCACATTCTTCCGGGGGGGGGGGGCTCGCATTACCGTCAGTACGGGAACAGGGGGGGGATTCGCATTACCGTCAGTACGGGAACCGGGGGGGGGACTCGCTTAACCGTCAGTACGGGAACCGGAGGGGGGACTCGCATAACCGTCAGTCCGGGAACCGGAGGGGGACTCGCATAACCGTCAGTAAGGGAACCGGGGGGGGGGACTCGCATAACCGTCAGTACGGGAACCGGAGGGGGGACTCGCTTAACCGTCAGTACGGGAACCGGAGGGGGACTCGCATAACCGTCAGTACGGGAACCGGAGGGGGGACTCGCATAACCGTCAGTACGGGAACAGGGGGGATTCGCATTACCGTCAGTACGGGAACCGGGGGGGCTCGCTTAACCGTCAGTACGGGAACCGGAGGGGGACTCGCATAACCGTCAGTACGGGAACCGGGGGGGGACTCGCTTAACCGTCAGTACGGGAACCGGAGGGGGACTCGCATAACCGTCAGTACGGGAACAGGGGGGGATTCGCATTACCGTCAGTACGGGAACCGGGGGGGGGGACTCGCTTAACCGTCAGTACGGGAACCGGAGGGGGACTCGCATAACCGTCAGTACGGGAACCGGAGGGGGGACTCGCATAACCGTCAGTACGGGAACAGCCTGAAACTCTTAAAGTATTCGATTGGAAGTTTCTATTTTGAACACAACCATGAGCCTTCCTATTCAGCAGTCTACAGAAAATCCTACTACAACTTACTAAATATCATTCACATTGTATCTAAGTGCACTTACTGACTGTTCCGGTTTCAATTTGCACGTTTTTCGTAGCATGTTTGTAATCAGGACCGGACCATTGTGTCCCCAAACGTCGCCGCGGAAGTTTTCTTTGATTTCATTCAAGCCATGGGTCAGTAATTGGTGCCCAACGCCCGTCAGAGGAGATCCGAGGGCAGCGTTCCCAACGTACTCGTCATTGGCAATGGCAGCAAAAGGCACCAAGTCTTTTAGAGACCTAAAGAAACATAGAAATTCCAGCATTTTAATGCGTACAATTTATATGTTATGTGAGTAATTGTGGCCAAAAACAATGTTTTACGTGGATACTAATGTTTTATTACTCATTCAAGGTTGTATCACAATTTATTGTCTTTAATTGATCGCAATTTATCCCATATATCATGCATTATTGTCGCAAAATTGTAAAGTAAATAAATTAACTCACGTGATGAAATAAAGAATAAAAGAAAGTTTATAATCCATCGGGGGTATAACATCAAAACGCTGTATCTTGCCCCTGAAAACCTGTGATTGGTTCATGACTTTGTGTAGAGACCAAGTTAAACAAAAATAACTTGTTGAAACTTACTTAAGTATAACCGTGTCTAAATCCAAATAGATCCCGCCAAACTTCCAAAGAGTGAGTAATCTTAAAACATCGCTGATATGCACCAGTTTGTAGCTGCTTTGTTTCAAATCTCCGCGCCCATACCACGACTCTAGCGGCGATTCTCGCACATATTCCTCCATAAAGATGTGTCGCAGCCTGACGTTGGGAAACTTCAGGAGCTGCTGGACGTACGGCGGTGCATCGGCGTGGCGGAATGGCGTTGTAGACGGGAACAGGACGTACACCTCCATGTCGGGGTTGGAGGCCGCCGCAGATTCCACAGCGCACGCTTGCCGCACCGTCAAGATATCGGTGGGAAGAAAGTGACATCGCGTTTCAATGAAAAATATCGAATTGTTCTTCACTCCACCGGCATCGAGCTCCGGCAGGTATTCTAAAGAATCGATTCTCTCATCGTAACAGCTGTAGTTAGTTGTTAATTTCGATTGCGTTAGTTTTGGTTGATGGATTTCCGGCTTATCAAAGTTGTATGACGTGTTGGTAACGTAATAGTAAAATAAATAGCAGAAGAACAATGAAAAATAAACTAAGAAGCAAAAAAGAACTGATTTCTTCATTATTACTCTTTCGTTTTGGATTTATGAGAAAGGATACTACTGATTTTCCGGTAAAGGAAGATGACTGTTGCTAATTAAACTGAATCTTGTTTGAATATTCTGGCCGATGCGTTTTTATTTCCATTTGAGCAAAAATACTCCCGCAGATCTTGACGGACTGAAAAAATACAAACACAATCAGCAAATTAGATTTTTCCTTCGTTTTGTAGACAAAAGTGGTAATATTTCACGATTGTATATTATCTTAATAAAGGTTTTAAGTTTCTGTGCTGAAAATGAAAATCTTAATGACTAAGAACAAAAAGGAGAGTTGGCATAGAGTGACATGGCATTATGTGAAAGTATATGAGACTTATATTTGAATAAATGTTTACTTTAAATTTGATAACTTACTATACATATATCCTAATTTGGTTAAGGTATTTTAATATAATTTTGCTCTCAATCTAGTTTTACACTGAAAATAAGTTTTAAAGAATTAGTCCCAAAATATTTTCAGTTATGTTTCTGACAAAATAAAGTAAATCGTTAAAATCTTTTAAAAAACAAATAGCCTTTTCAGGGAATTTTAAAATGCAATTATTTCCTGCAGTTATCCTCTGCATTCATCTCCCGCACTTTATCTCCTGCGTTTATCCAGAGCAATTGTCCTCTGCATTTATCCCCAGCAATTATCATCTGCATTTATCTCCTGCATTTATCCAGTGCAATCGTCTTCTGCATTTATCCCCAGCAATTATACTCTGCATTTATTTCCTGCGTTTATCCAGAGCAATTATCCTTTGCATTTATCCCCAGCAATTATCCTCTGCATTTATCTCTACCATTATTCCTAAGTATTTATCCCCTACATTTATCCCCACCAACTATCTTCTGCATTCATTCTCAGCATTTATCTCATGTATTTATGTTCTGCATTCATCTCCTGCACTTTATCTCCTGCGTTTATCCAGAGCAATTGTCCTCTGCATTTATCCCCAGCAATTATCCTTCGCATTTATCTCTTGCGTTTATCCAGAACAATTGTCCTCTGATTTATTCCCAGAAATTATTCCCTGCATTTATTTCCTGCGTTTATCCAGAGCAATTGTCCTTTGCATTTATCCCCAGCAATTATCCTCTGCATTTATCTCTACCATTATTCCTAAGTATTTATCCCCTACATTTATCCCCAACAACTATCTTCTGCATTCATTCTCAGCATTTATCTCATGTATTTATGTTCTGCATTCATCTCCTGCACGTTATCTCCTGCGTTTATCCAGAGCAATTGTCCTCTGCATTTATCCCCAGCAATTATCCTTCGCATTTATCTCTTGCGTTTATCCAGAGCAATTGTCCTTTGCATTTATCCCCAGCAATTATCCTCTGCATTTATCTTCACCATTATTCCTCAGTATTTATCCCCACCAACTATTCTCTGCATTCATTCTCAGCATTTATCTCATGCATTTATCTTCTGCTCTTATCCTCTGTATTTATCTCCTACATTCGTTCTCTCCATTTATCTCCTTCATTTATCCTCAGCATTTACCCTCTGAATTAATGCTCAGCATTTAACCTCAGCATTTACCCTCAACATTTAACTTTAACAATTATCCTCTGCATTCATCCTCAGCATTAATTTTCTGCATTTATTCTAAGCATCCATCTCCTCCATTTATACTCAGCATTTATCTCCTTGATGTATCTTCAGCATTTATCTGTAGTAATTATCCTCTGCATTCATCCTCAGCATTTATCTCCTGCATTTATCCTCAGAATTTATCTCATGCATTTAACCTCAGCATTTACCCTCTGAATTCATTCTCAGCATTTGTCCTTAGCATTTATCTCCTGCATTTATCTTCAGCATTTACCATCAACATATAACTTTAGCAATTATCCTCTGCATTCATCTTCAACATTCATTTTTTGCATTTATTCTAAGCATTTATATCCTGAATTTATACTCAGCATTTATCTCCTTGATATATCTTCAGCATTTATCTTCAGTAATTATCCTCTGCACTCATCCTCAGCATTTATCTCCTGCATTTATCCTCAGAATTTATCTCATGCATTTATCCCCAGCTTTTATTTCATGCATTTATCCTCAGCCTTTATCTGCTGCATTTATCCCCAGAAATTATCCTCTGCATTCATCCTCTGGATTTTTCCCCAGCTTTTATTCATGCATTTATCCCCAGCTTTTATTTCATGCATTTATCCTCAGCCTTTATCTGCTGCATTTATCCCAGAAATTATCCTCTGCATTCATCCTCTGGATTTATCCCCAGCTTTTATTTCATGCATTTATCCTCAGCCTTTATCTGCTGCATTTATCCCCAGAAATTATCCTCTGCATTCATCCTCTGGATTTATGCCATGCATTTATCCTCAGCCTTTATCTGCTGCATTAATCCCCAGAAATTATCCTCTGCATTCATCCTCTGGATTTATCTCATGCATTTATCCCCAGCTTTTATTTCATGCATTTATCCTCAGCATTTATCCTCAGCCTTTATCTGCTGCATTTATCCCCAGAAATTATCCTCTGCATTCATCCTCTGGATTTATCCCATGCATTTATGCTCAGCATTTATATCCTGCATTTTTTCTCTGAAAATACCGTTCTATAAAAATTTGTAAGGAAAAACCAGATTGTAATATGTATTTACTTGATCTTTTCTCCTTCGCTTCAAGGAATTCCGTTTCAAAATAGTTTTAATTATTTGTAATTATCAAGTTTTATTTATTTTTTTATTTGTCGGGCATTGCAAGATATTGCTAACACTTGGATAGGTAAAGAATCGCAGACGCCGAGGAAACCCAGTTAGCCTCTGAGGATGCAGATTTGTTCTAAAACTACATACCCAGATGTTTTCATATTCTATGGTGGTCCTAGCAGCAAGATATTTACAAGATAGATTTTAAATCTGTGCAAACAATTAATATCTTCATCAAATAGCAGCGTTGCTAACTCACACCCTTACACAGTATTACTTCCATTTTACAGCCAGTTGTCAAAGCGAGTGTATTGCTGAATAATGCTTCCCGGCATTAGTCTAAAACAAGTAAATAAAGAAAAAAATTTAAAGTCAATTCCTACTTGGGTCAACAAAGATAATTTTTACTTTAGTTACGTTTTTATTAAATAATTACAATTATTATAAATAAAGTAACATAACGTAAGCGTTAAATCATCTGTTTTATCACTTATCAGCTATTTTGTG
>JBAIZL010000006.1:30494056-30514056 GCA_036971475.1 Prosapia bicincta | reverse complement strand
TTGAATTTGAGCCTTTGTCGAATTTCAGAACTCTAAAGTTATAAATTTAAACAAAATCAAGGGAAAACTCAAAGAATAAATGAAGAAAGAAGAGTGAAAAATTTCAAAGTAACGACAAGACATAGCGTCAAAGGCTATGTAAGTTATGTTCAGAAATAAATGCATCTTGTTTTTGGGTAATTTTCATATGAGGAAATAAATTGAAAATTTAATAAAATTTTAAAACATTAAAATTTACAATTAATATCACTAAAATATTCCAGAAGGATAACTTGACTTGTTTGAATTAAAAGTTTATGAATCTTATGAAAGTTTATCTTTATGCAACATAAATAAATTAATATTTATTTAAGACTTTTATTAGTTTTTATCGTCATTTTAAATGCAATAAATATGATCAAGTACCGTAGTAGCTAGGGAAATACATTTTTGTATGTATTAATTTATAATCAGCTATAGGTGTATATTTTCAATATAGGAATCTTTATTTGAAATAGGTAAATGGGGTAAATTAATGAATTCCCCTTATAAGAAATATGCAGGTGTTTTTTAAAGCGTCAAGTACTATTGTATACATTTAAATAGGTTTGTAATTTATGTTTTGTATGATGTAGTTACAAAACATGTTAATAAAGATATATATTTCAATCTTTCTATGTGTGTTAAAATAAAGCAGCAAAACTTTTGAACTATGGAAATTTTTGTTTCAATTCAAAACAACAACCATATCAATAGCTGTGCTATTTTAATATTTAGAAATAAATGAAAACCATTGTTTTACTAACTTGTTAAATAGAGTATAATTTATTTACACAATACAACTTTCTTAAACAATCATAAACTATTGTCATTAAGCTGTGATGGTTTAAACGAATCCATTCCCCGGGAAAATACAGCCCGAAGGGTTAAATCTCATTAAGTTAGGTTTTTATATAAATTCCGGGTGACTGGTTCTCTGGCAGAATGTGGCAAGCAGTAAAACAGGTTGACCTGTGTAGGATCCATTTTCACGTCAAACAACCGGATGCGACTTGCTGGTAAGTTTGACCTTCGCTATGTGTAGCGTTTTCTGTATTTGAGTAGAGAAATCTGATTTCCCTTGGGTTTTCATGTCTTTCATTAGACCCTTGTATCGTGTGCTGAAGTTTTTCCCTGTTTCACCTATGTAGAAGTTACACACATACACAAGGGTGTAGCCAGGACGATGGTTTGGGGGGGGGGGGGGCACGATTTGGGTCATCCTAGGTAGAGGGGATGGAACCTAGCTGAGAAACTTTTGAACACTTTTATATCTACGAATCATATTGTATGCTCTTTTGGCACTTAAAATTACACAATATTTGTGCCATCGAGAAGCTCTTGGACGTTCCACTGGCTTCGCCACTTCACATGCACCAACATTGCGCATATCTAAAGTTCTAAGTTTCACCAAATAAAGTATAAAGTAAACACAACAGAAAATCGAAATATACATACGCCCCAAAACCAAGCACGACACATTCTAAACAACAAAACACACAAAGAAACACTATATCCGAGCACATAACTATCAATCACACATCACAGAATATCAAAAATCCACAGATCACAATAGTACAACAAAACTGAGCAACAGTCTTGTCCGTGACTCACACCATTGAACAATGCACTGCCCTTGTGCGAAACGCGTTTGCTGAGAAACATCAGTACGTTTTATTGCCTGCTTTGATAACATAAGCAAATATACTATTACTAAAAAACTTCAAATTGTACAACCCAAAAACTGCAAGATATATTGTCCATTGTCCTACGAGAAAAAATAATAAATAGTGATTTTAAATCATTTAATCTTTTGTTACAGTTTAACTCTTAGGATGGGAACAGACTGTTACCTAACAGCCTGATACTAGGATTGTTGGTGGTGAGGACGTTACCATCAGTCTACCCTTACCAGGTAAGTGACACTTTATTTCCATTTAGATGAATTTTTGTTTATAGTGTTTGATTGTGCGTAAGTTTATCGTTTAGAATGTTGTTGGTTGTAATCTTCTTGAATTCACTAATTAAAATTATTAGTAGTTATTGTTAAACAAGTGAATAATTTTAAACTTACTTGGTGTTGCGGGTCGGCTTCGTCAATGAAATGATTATTTCAAATCGCGTCATCAAGTAAGTTCAAAAGTTAATACTTAAATATGCAATAATTACTTATAGTTTGGAATACGTTTTAGTTGGTTTCGGGGTGTTTGTATTTTCAAAGTTTTCTTTAGCTTATTTTGTTTTCATGAAATGTAGAACTGTTATATTTCTGACAACGTCGGTGTGTATGTAGCGAGTTCTGTATGTGAATAGCGAAATTTGATTTGAGTCGTGTGTTTCCTCTCTTTAAACTTCGTAGAAGCACATAAATTTACTTAAGTAAATTTACAAAAACATTCCGAAGCTTACTGCGATCATTGGTACAGTGGTTCTAAAAACATTTTTAACTAATTACTCCCTAGAAGTACAAATATTTTCTGGCGGTGCCCTCGCAGAAAATTGGCCATAATTTTGTTGGTAGTAGAGTTTTGGGTAAATTTGTATCAATTTCTTCTTAGTACTGTACGTAATACAATACAAACACATACCGGTATATTATCAAGAAACATTTTTAAACTGTAAATTATTCAATAGACATATGATTTAGGCCTGATCTATGTAGTAGAATGGAATTATATATACCTTGTTAATAAAGAAATCTATTCACCGAGTTAAAAATAAAACAGAACATTTTTATACAGCTCTTTACTCCAAAAATAAATTTGTTCTCTTACTCAAAGGAGTGTCGACATAAGTGACAGCTTTTATACCCCCGTCTACAGATATCTAGAATTGAGAAAAACATTCAATCTTGCGTATTGAGAAATTACCTAAACATTTATTATATTATAAGAATCAATAACACAGAGTATTTACATTTATCACCAACATTTTAACTACAAATTAGAGCTAATAGAGAGTCCGGATTTCCAATGAAAATAGCAAAAATATGAATTTATACATTTCTCATTCGATGTTTACAAATTTATTTGAGGAATGTAATTGATAAAGACTTATATTTACTGTAGATAATAGTTAAATAATTTAGGTAACAAAAACATTTATTAGATGATTACTGAATACAAAATTGTTTAACAAATTTATTTAAAATCGGCAATTATTTAAAAAGTATATGACGCGCCTGAGATTGTTTTCATTTCAAAAATTAAATTAAAAATGCATAGCTTATTATTATCGCAATATTGAATTATTTGTGTTGAGATTTATCAAAATTTAAATAAATTAATATATTATATTTAATGATTAAAACTATTTAATAATAAACTTTTCCCATAGCAATGTTGAATAAATAATGTAACATAATCTACGTCTAAGAGAGGTGTTCCACAACTTGACCTATAAAACAAAATCAGCTGGTATACAAAATCATATGTTATCATTTAATTCACTTGAGGTGATTCACCTGACGGAAATTATACTAACGGGAAACTGTATGTTTATGTCCATCCAATAAGTTTTTATATTGGTCGCTGTAGAAGTTTAACTTCAAAAAACAATAATAATTCCAATGTGTACTATCAAAAATTTTGAATCATTTCTTATTTTCAACTTAAAGTTCAAATCTGAGGGATACACGAAAGATGCGTACAACGAAACATTGCGAAAGAAGCGTACGGGATCAAGTTTTGACAAATTACGTAGGTAAGCTATGACGTCAGAACATAGTGACAGGCGAAAAATGCGTACAACTACTTTTAGGCGAACACGGATCTTTTAAAACCATTGAGCTACATAAATGAGTTTATCTCCGAGCTAAACTTAGATGTCGCTTAGTTTGTCGGGGCTAGAAATCGTTTAAAACTGTATCTATTAAACCTGATTTCCATCACACATTTCTAGGCTTTGGACTGTCAAAATTATGAAGATAAGTCATCATTTTGACGTGTTTAAAGACAGCTTGTAGCTTTCGTAATTTTTTGTTTAGTATTTTTATTTTACAGAAATTTTTTAAATTTTAATCTAAATTACTACTCAATTAATCCATTTGTTCCCATCATCTGATTTCTTGGACCTAATCATATCAAATTTTTGAATGTAAGCAAGGCATTAGTCTCCAGTTTGTAGTTATTTTTAGTCGGTTTTTTGTTTTTTTAAAATTCTTTCGTTTGTTTTAATATACATTGTTTTCTTCTCTTTCCTTCTAAGTGTAACTCCAGTCTCATGTGCATAGGAGTCGAAGTTTCAGCCTATTTTGATAAGTCTCTTTCGATTAAATCGAACATATCCCCACGACAGTTAACGGCAAAATGACCACTGACAAAATGGAAACCCTTTTGTGGACCATTTTGACTGGGAAAATACAAAAACTTGAAAATTATCAAATGGTTTAAGAGTAGATGACCTGGGTTGACAACTGGAATCTGGTTTGTACTCTTTTTTCGCTTCTCAAATTTACGACCCAACCTCGTCAATTGCTATTATAAGTTTCCTTATGTACTCTTATTTCGCAGTACGCATCTTTCGCTGTACGCATTTTTCGTGCCACCATTCTTAGCCACGAAGCTTCGACCCTGAGTGGTTCGTAGAGTACGAAGTAACCTCACCCTTTAGGAACCACTGCCCTAGTTGCACCGAAAGTATCAGGTCTAAGTTAGTTTTCATGGACTTATATAACACATAATTTCGGAAAAACATTGCTTAATTACGTTTGACCGTAAAATCGAAATTAAAACATCAGCGAAGATCAGCGCATTATAACATAAAGACAGAATTGACTATGCACAGAATGTAATTCGCTATAACTCCCTCTAAGAGCGACATTGTAAACCCCTTTATAAACCCCTTGGGGTTTAGTAGTTATTTTTCCCAAATGTCAACCATCGTGTAGAATTTTTTTTAATTTTTAAATTTGTTCAGATTACAATTAGAAAAAAATTGAAAATGTATTTACTGACTTTAACAAATATTAAATTAAATATAAAAAGTAAATTAATTTTAAAGTTTGCTTCCACAGGGGCTAAATTTGTTATACAAATCTAAATGGAAGTAAATGGAAATTAGCTAATCTTAGTTTATAAGCTAAGGTGCTTCAATTTAGAGCGCTAAAATAGAAACTGAAGTACATTAAAACTCTAGAACTCTCATTCAAAAGTCCACTGACGGCACCAAATGTTTTACCAAACAGACGGAAACAAACTATTAATTGAAGCATTTTCCCTATGCAAACAAAGCTACACAATTAAATAATTTATCCATCAATAAACTGCACAAATTCATTAGCTTGCTTATTTGTTAATATTAAAATTCAACACCAATAAAGCTTTTATAATTCACTAGCTGACCCGGCGGACTTCGTATTGCCTAAAAGTCAACGAGTGCCGTGTTAACATTAGCTGAACTTAGTTTAGTATTTTATTAACATAACAATAGCTGAACTTATAGTAGTGGATCGAGAGAAGTGTGACAATAAAAGTTATGGATTGAATGTTATTTATTGAAGTGAATTCGGATAAACAGTATTTTTTGTATATTGTTTGAAATGTGTTGGAAAATAATTTTAGATTGTTGAGTGTTGCCTAGCAACCAAAATTTGGAATGAATTCAATGAAATTTATTGATAAGATAGAAAAACATATTTTATGCTATTTTGGCACTTAAAAATTACATTAAGTGTTACAATTGTTGTTATGTCACCAGAAACCTTCTATTGATACATACTATCAAGAAACCTGATATAACATTTCAAGTTTTAATTCGCAAGATGAATATTAACTGATAAGAGGAAAATCTGTTAGTGAGATGGATAAGCTGGCCTTTTTGTTCACTAGCTTGCCAATTTATGGTTGTATTTTAGTAAAGGCACAACGCAAGTCATTAGCAACATCATATTTGTCCCTATATTTCGTTTTTATTACAATTGATGAAAATATTTTTTTCACTCATGTAAGTGCTTGAAAACGGCTAGTATAATCGAAGAGCTGATTGTGATACACGTTTAAATGTTTTATGCAAAATGAAGTTTTGTCCATTGTGGCAATGTTTCCTTAACCGATATTTCTTTTATAAATGCAAACATTTCATTAAAATTTTCTGAACATCATGGTCAATAATATTACCTATGTAAAAGAAATCTAGGGTGCCAATTGAGTTTTAAATTTTGATAAATTATTAACATAAATTTTAACTAAATGAAAATTCATCTTATTATTTTCCAACTGGTCTTGCGCATCTCCTGACGCGCGAGTTTGGGAAGCCATGCTGTACAATATAATATAACATAAGGTCAGAGATCACAGAAAGATTTTTAAAATACCAGAGTTATATAGTTGAAACTTAGTTATAAATTACAGTATTTCGCATGGAAAATAAAACTATAATTTTCAAAAACGTCAAACACTAAATATTTCAATATAGAAAATAAATACTAGCAGGATTGCATTTAAGGTACACACAAATATAGCCTACATATTCAGAATCATAAACTTGCGCGTTACAATCAAATATAGAGTTATTAATCTATTGTTATATAATATTTCTGTGTTTCATAACTTTATGTTATTTCATATTGCACAGTAATGGTTAAAGGTTGGGTTTTGTTACAACGATGCAATGAAATTATTTGTCTATATGAACAATTTTGATGTATTTCAGCATTCTTACCGAATATTAGTTATGAGTATAAATGTTTATTCGACCTTTTATGTGACTATTGTATTTATACAGGGTAATATTTATGTACTGAGTTTTAATTGTCATTAGGAGCTCTGTATGTATTATAACAAATATAAACGTCCATTATGTTTTATAGGCCTGATGATAGCAGCCTAGTTATCGAAACGTCGCCGTATCAGAATAAAGTATAATACTAGACTAGCAGAACCTGAGAATTTTATTTCTATTACAAGTCTATAAGACTACAGAAAATTGTTCTGAAAGGAATGAGTATTTGAAAGTAATTACTGATAAAATGTTTACAGATAATCGGATAAACCCATGAATTAACACAGAAACATATACAAATAAAAGAAGTACACAAAACTCACAAATTAATCATGTATTAACTCAGACGCGTATCAGTGACAAAGTCATCATCATCAGTGAGTGTTGCTACTACAAACTCTAACTTATAACTCATTCATGATGATGATGGCAACTCATTAAAATGCGTCTAAGATAATAAATGATTAATTTTTGATTTTTGCGTATTTTTTTTATTTGTAACAACATAACCTCACAATCTAAGCTCAAAGAATATTTGAACGAATAAATACCATTATTTGACTCCAATATGCGCAGTTTAAAGTACGTTTTCTATGAGAAAAATAATAATTTAGACATTTAAGTTACTCACAAGAGTTGCGTAAACGTTGACAGCTGGCGTTACAGTGAATGCTATACAACAAAGCGATGAAACATTCGTCATCCCGCGCTGAGTAGCGCGTTGAACAGATGTAGAGTTTCGACACCTACTTTGTCAATTTGGCTTTTAATCATGCTCACCTATATCGTCAGATAAGACCCTTTAGTAGTTCGGTACATATTCTACTTTCAATTATTGACATATCTTATCGCTGCTTCATTATTAGATAGGCGATAAAGCATCTTAGTTGATTAAAACCAAAATATTAAAATAAAAGTTGTGACATTCGAGGGAGTGACGACGAAAGTGAAAACCATCGTCAGAAATTTTGAATTGAATAAAACATTTAATATTGCGCATTGAGAAAATACCTAAACATTTCTTACAATACAAGAAACAACAATACTGATTTGTTTACATTCAACACCAACATGTATGCATGTTTATACAGACGGTTTACCAACAGAAACGTCTGCAGTAAGCGTGGTGGGATGTCTATATACACGCTTTAAATACAAGGGTTTCTGCAGGAATCGTGGTTGAATGTCTAAACATACTTTTTGGTTACAGGACATTCCATAACAACCGTGGTTGGATCTCCCTGTAGACGGTTTGGCTACAAGAACTTCTACAGCAACCGTAGTTGAATGACTATACAGACGGTTTGGCTGCAGCAGCTTCTACAGTAACCATGCTCGGATGTATGTACAGACGGTTTGGTTACAGCAGCTTCTACAGTAACCATGCTTGGATGTCTGTACAGACGGTTTGGCTGCAGCAGCTTCTACAGTAACCATGCTTGGATGTCTGTACAGACGGTTTGGCTACAGCAGCTTCTACAGTAACCATGCTTGGATGTCTGTACAGACGGTTTGGCTACAGCAGCTTCTACAGTAACCATGCTTGGATGTCTGTACAGACGGTTTGGCTGCAGCAGCTTCTACAGTAACCATGCTTGGATGTCTGTACAGACGGCTTGGCTACAGGATGTTCTAAAGCAACCGTGGTTTGATGTCTATACAGACGGTTTCGTTAAAGGAGCTTCTACAGAAACCGTGATAGGATGTCTATAAACACGGAATGGGTCAAGAAGCTTGTCTAGCAACCGTGGTGTGATACATAAACAGACGGTTTGGATGTCTGTATAGACGGTTTGGCTGCAGGAACTTCTGCAGCAACAGTGGTTGGATGTCTATACAGACGGTCTGGCTCGAGGAGCTTCTACAGCAACCACGGTTGGATTTCTGAAAGGATAGTTTGGCTGCACGAGCTTCTACAGAAACATTGGCTGGATGTCTATACAGACGGTTTGGCTGCAGGAGCTTCTGCAGCAACAGTGGTTGGATGTCTATACAGTCGGTATGGCTGCCGGAGCTTCTACAGTAACTGCGGTTGGATGTCTAATCAGACGGTTTGGCTAAAGGAGCTTCTGCAGCAACAGCGGTTGGATGTCTATACAGTCGGTATGGCTAGAGGAGCTTCTACAGCAACCGTGGTTAGATAGATATGAGTTAACCGTTATTGGATACAAATGGATTGGCTACAAGAGCTTCTACGGCACTTGTGGATTTATGTCTAAACGTAGTTTGGCTACACTAGCTTCTGCAGCAACCGTATTTGGATGTTTATAAAGATGGTTTTTTCTCCATGAGCTTCTGGAGAGGAGCACCTACTTCTAAACCAAGTACAGTAATACAATATGGTAAAAAGTGTTATTAACAGTTTATAATGTTTAGACCACATGATAACCCATAGTGAATTTCTGTCACCATGTTGTCGGACCTTAGAAGGTCATTGGAATTGCCACTACTGGCCATGACCATCTATATTCACGCCTATACCCAACAGGAGGAATGGACATCTAATATTAGACCCAGAACAGGTATAAGACCCAGAATAGATGGTACAAAGCACATATATCAAGGTACTGCACTTCTACAAGAGGGAAATGAAAAGGTATAGGCTGATATTACGCTGCACGTAGAAAATTACAGTTAATTCCGTATTTAAAAAATAATTTACAATCTAGTCTCTTCTAATGCGACCTTTAATCTAAAAGTCTGTATGTCGGTTAAATGTGTTTGCTAAGGGCTGCGAAAACCTTGTGCACAACTCTAGCGAATCTGGAAGGCACACCTCACAAGCACTACCCCCATGAATGTGAGAGGAGGGATAGGTTCCCATTGTACATAATATTTGATGATGAAATAACGTTTGTCTGTAAAATTTATTTAAATTTAAGTATCACATAAAATTACAGTCTAATCTCCTAGTTTAGAATTCTGGACCAGCATGGGCGTAGACTCTAGGGCAGAACTGTTTAGCTAGACGGGAATATGGCTGTTCGGATCCGGTGATGACGCGTCCCCCACTGCTCATCTTGTTCCACATGTGCACAATGTAACTTTGTTGCAAGTCTTTCATGGTCTCTTCAGTGTCTGTCCCGTTGGAGAAGTACTTCTCCCACTGATTGTAAGGGTGCGGAAAAAAATACTGTGAGGGATAAATGCTGAACCCGCTGCAACGGTCCTTATTCATTTCAGTGATCTGCGGATAAAGAATCAAATTCCTTCAGTAGACATTATGCTAAGTTTATATATATGGCATTTATTAAACATGGTAAATGGTGTATATATTTCACTATCAGTTTATAAATACGTAGATTCGCGAATAAAGTGTGGCATGGACCATAGGATCTAGACAACGGAGGTCATACTAAAGTGTATGAACAGTTAAACTTCGAATGACACCAGTTATATGAATAAAGGAAATACCAGAATAGAATTTATTTCAGCATTTACAGAACATTTAATAGAACCAGAAGAGGAATTTTTATGAACTACAAGAAAGGAAAAAATTATTGTCGTACATAAATTCGAATGTGGCCAGAAACGCGATATATACTACAAGAATAGAAATTATACCCTCTCGTACAGAACTTCAAATGTGACCAGAAGAGGTTTATATAAGAACTACAAGAATAGAAATTATTTCACCTCGTACAAAGCTTCAAATGTGACCAGAAGTGGTTTATATAAGAACTACGAGGACGGAACTGATTGCACCTCGTTCATAATTTCGATAACTCGCATAAACGTCAGTACGGGAACCTGACTCGCATAACCGTCAGTACGGGAACCGGAGGGGGACTCGCATAACCGTCAGTACGGGAACCGGAGGGGGGACTCGCATAACCGTCAGTACGGGAACAGCCTGAAACTCTTAAAGTATTTGATTGGAAGTTTCTATTTTGAACACAACAATGAGCCTTCCTATTCAGCAGTCTACAGCAAATCCTACTACAACTTACTAAATATCATTCACATTGTATCTAAGTGCACTTACTGACTGTTCCGGTTTCAATTTGCACGTTTTTCGTAGCATGTTTGTAATCAGGACCGGTCCATTGTGTCCCCAAACGTCGCCGCGGAAGTTTTCTTTGATTTCATTCAAGGCATTGGTCAGTACCTAGCAGCGCTCCCAATGTAATCGTCATTGGCAATGGCAGCAAAAGGCACCAAGTCTTTTAGTGACCTAAAGAAAACTAGAAATTAAAATTTTTTAATGCTTACAATTTATATCTTGTATGAGTAAGTGTGGCCATTTTTTTACGTTGGAGTACCAGTGTTTGAATTCTCTTTGAAGGTTGTATCAAAATTTATTGTCCATAATTGGTCGCAATCCATCCCATATATCATGAATTATAGTCGTAAAATTGTAAAATAAATCAATTAATTTACGTGATGAACTAAATAATAAAAAGAAAGCTTATAATCCTTCTGGGGTATAACCAAAAAAAAACTAAATCTTGCCTCTGAAAAGCTCAGATAGGCTCATTGCTTAGTATAATGGTAATTACTAAGTTAAACAAAACTAACTTGTTGAAACCTACTTAAGCGTGACAGTATCCAAGTCCAAATAGATTCCCCCGAATTTCCAAATCGTCAACATTCTTAAAACGTCGCTGGTATGCGACAGTTTGTAGCGGCTTTTCATCAAATCGCCTCTCCCATACCACGTCTCTAGCGGCGACCCTCGCATGTATTCCTCTATGAAGATGTGACGCAGCCTGACGTTGGGACACTGCAAGAGCTGTTGGATATACGGCGGTGCATCGGCGTGATGGAAGGGCGTTTCAGACGGGAACAGGACGTACACCTCCATGTCGGGGTTGGAGGCAGCCGCAGATTCTACAGCGCACGCTTGCCGCACCGTCAGGATATCGGTGGGGAAAAAGTGACATCGCGTTTCGATGAAAAATATCGAATTGTTCTTCACTCCACCGGCATCGAGCTCCGGCAGGTAATCTAAAGAATCGATTCTCTCATCGTAACAGTTATAGTTTGATGTTAATTTCGATTGCATTAGTACTCGTTGATAACTTTCCAGCCTTTCAAAGTTGTATGCCGTATTGGTAACGTTATAGTAAAATAAGTAGCAAAAGAATAATGAAAAATAAACTAAGAAGCAAAAAAGAACTGTTTTCTTCATTATTACTCTTTCGCTTTGGATTTATGAAGAAAGATACTACTGATTTTGCGGTAAAGGAAGATGACTGTTGTTAGTTAAACTGAATTTTTTTTGAATATTCTTGCCGATGCGTTTTTATTTCCATTTGTGCAACAATACTACCGCAGAACTGGACGGACTGAAAAAAAAACCAAACACAATCAGCAAATTAAATTTTTCATTCTTTTTGTAAACAAAAGTGGTAATATTTTACGAAATTATATATCTAAACAAGATTTTCAAGTTTCCTTGCTGAAAATGAAAATCTCAACCATTAAGAACAAAAAGGAGATTTGCCATAGAATAACATGACACTATACGAACGTACATATGTCTTATACCTGAATAAATGTTTACCTAAAAATTTGATATTTTATTATACTTATAACTTAATTTGCTTTAGGTATTTTAAAATTATTTCCCCCTTGTTATAATATTAAACAGAATATAAGTTTTAAACAATGGGTCTCAAAATTGCTTCAAAGACGTTTATGGCCAAATAAAGTAAATAATTTAAACCTCTAAGAAAAACAAACTGTCTAATCAGGTGTAATGCTGTACCAGGAAAGCAGACAGTTAGTCCAAAATAGAAAATGATAAGCAGTTTCTGTGGTTTCTCAACATCCACTAGGAATCCCTGAACTTAACCACCAGGGTCATCTTAATCTTTTTTAGTTACTTTGGGAAATTTCCAAAACCTCTGTCACGTACACAAGTGGTGACTGGGAACTCCTAAGTTTATGAAATCGTAATATTACCTAGAATGCTATCTAGACCAATGAGAGAGATTCTTTTAGACCATGTGGACTAACTGGAAGCATCCCTGGGAGTGGCTAGCATCCGAGGAAGGGGGCACTATAAAACCCTCTACCCGGACAATCTCAGTCTTCTCGATTCTTGTGCTCTTGTTAGGCTAGTCAGTTTGTCACTCTCTTTTTTTGTGCTTTTGCTATGTTAGTAGCACAGTCGTCTTGTTAGTATGTAGTTGATGTTAGAGTCAATTGTAATTCATTATTAAGGTACTTAGTTGTTTTGTTTGTGCGAAATGGGCTTCAAGAACTGTAAGTTAAACATTAAATTATATCTGTGAATTCTAAACAAACTGTGTCTAGATTTATTAACACCTGTCTCTTCTCTTGTAAATGAGTCAAGAAAATTAAAACCCTAAGGCCGCTTCGGTGGCGTTACAAATTTTGGTGGCAGCGGTGGGATGCCTGTTGCAAAAATACAGATGGATTGCCTGTTGCAAAAACACAGGTACATGTCCCTGATTTATTTTTCTATTTCTTGACAAATTGATTAGCGATGAGACCGGTGTATTAAGTAATATGAAATGGTCTATGCTTTTGATTTGAAACTCTTTGCTGGTTTCTTTTGATGAATCTCAATAATCAAATATTAATTAAATTTATATGTTGCATGTAATTTAGACTATTTAGTGTTAACTAATGACATGTGTAATATTTTTGTGTTATTATTGTTATGGGAAATAGAATAGGGAAAAAGCGTAAGAGTGATACCTATGAGTATATGGATAGTCGTAGAACTTTTGGTAGCCCTTCAGGCCAAATAGTTAATAGAACACCAATAGCCCCAGATTTATTTATGAAAATTGGTACTAGGGTGGGAAACATTACTGCTTATTATAAACACATTAGTCCAGCCCCTAGTCCTAAACCTGTAACAATTCCGATTAGGCCCGTTCAGTTTGCTAAGTTGTCAGCTATCCCTGAAAGTTCTAATTCTAATCCCGAAGACCACACCTATGATATTCCTAAAACTCAATGACTTCTCGACCTATATATTATCTTCCTGTTTCTGACCCTGATATTTTATTAGAAGGTTGTTCTACCTTGCTCAGAAACTTAATTCAGAGAATAATTGAGAGACACATAAATGGTTACTCCACATATACTGATGGAGAGAATGTTATCAGAGTCAAATTGGTTAAGCTAGAGATAGAATATTTTAATTAATTTGAAGACAAATATTATATATAAAAAAAAAGATAGGAAAGTATTATCAAGTCTACATGTTTATAACACTGATAGCCTATGTCATTCTTGGATTTGTGGTTTGCCTGATAACCGAAGTAATTCTTATCTTCATATACCAATATAACCAGTCTTGTAACTTTCCTTGTTTTGGTGTTTTGCTAATATCCTTGGTAACGCACACACTATCGCCCAGCCAAGTAATTAAAATAATATTATCTAAAATTAAAAATAAACTTTTAAAATGGCATCGGGACAAGAAGTGCAGGAACTTAGACAGGCTCTTGTGAAAACACAAGAACAATTAAAAATCCAAGCCGAACAGTTAAAATTAGTTGTAAACCCTACTAGGATTAAAGACCTAACTACCGCAAATTTAATAGAAGCATGTCGAGGTGATGGACCGATACCAGTTAGTGAATTTTTTGATAACATCGAGCGAGCAGCCCAGGTAGGAAATTGGAATGAACAGAATAAAGTATCTTTATTAAAACTGAAATTAAAGGGATCAGCTGCCTTGTTTCTAAACAGTAACCCCGAGCTACAACATACCGATGTAACATTTAAAACACTCAAAGATGCTTTTATTGAACGGTTTAGAGTGAAGCAATTGGATCAATTCCATTATGTTGCGCTTCAAAATGCTACCCAATTCAAAGACGAATCGCCTGAAGCTTTCGCAGACCGCTGTAAACGTCTTTGTGCTAAAACTATTAGGCAAGTAGACAATCCAGAACTGTAGAAAATAATTCGCGAAGAAGCGGATCTTAGAATGTTAGCTGCTTATACCAATGGTTTACTCGGTAATGTAGGTCAGCAAGTGAGATACCGCATGCCTACAACCATGGCCGAGGCAATTCAATTAGCTGTCACAGTAGCGGCAGTTGAGGCTAGAAAACCATTAAATGGTTATGAAAAGAGTCCACATAAGAACGTCTTTCTCACCCAAGTGACATGTTTTAAGTGTAACCGAATTGGGCACATATCGCGAAATTGTAGAGTCCAGGTGCAAAAGAAGAATAGTTTCAAGGAACCGAATTATTCAGGAAAGAAGACCTACGATGGTAAAAGGATTGAATGTTACAACTGTCATAAGTTTGGACACATAGCTAAAGATTGTCGTAGCCGAAAGAACCATCCAAACGCGCAAGGTTCGGCGGGAAACAGCACCGACCTGTCGAACTGGGAGCAAAGACACATGTAGTAGCTAGTTTAGTCCATAATAACGTAGATGGTCACATTATAATAGATGTAATTATAGGAAGAAAACCTTGTAAATTCATAGTGGATACAGGTGCAACCATATCGATCATAAAGAAAGGCATAAGTCGTAGTAAAATTTATCCGAATAATGTTATAGCCTAAAGTGTAACTGGAAACGAGTTAAGAGTATACGGCAAACAAAGGGTTTTAGTAAATTTAGAGGGAAAGTGCGATTTTTCCCATGAGTTTTTAGTAGCATCAATAGACATGTTATATAAAGGTATATTGGGAATGGATCTTTTAAGACGCACAGGAGCTAAATTGGATTTAGCTACAGGTAAACTGTTCTTAGATAACAGTGTTTATCTTGTTAAAGAAGAAAAAGATGGAATTACGTGCGAGGCTAGTGTGAAATCGATATCGCCAATAAGGAATTTTGAGCCTGATCAATTCTATTGCAAACCAAGCGATAATGATTCCGTGATCTTGCCAAACACTCCAGCATCATTTCGTGTTATGACCACAAAGGTGCAATCTTTACCTCCTATGTCGGGAGTACTTCTTAAGGGACGCCTAGAAGTAGAAAAAGAGAGACAAGTTGTTCCCGAAATAGTTCTCGTTGAGCCGGAAGAATTGAAAATACATGGCGCAAGAGTAGCCAGAGTAATTAGTAGAGTAGGAAAAGAAATTCCGGAAGTGTTAGTAAAAGTAATAAATTTTAGTCGAAAGACGTTAGAGATTCCTAAACATTGTGTTAAAGGTCTAGCAGAAGACTATAAACTAGTTTGTTGTGATAGGAATGAAAGTTGTGTTGGGAAACACGAAGTTAATTATGTGAAAACAAAAGAGTTGAAAAGAGAACGTTTACAAACAGAGATGATAGAGAAGTTGTCTCATTTGAGTAAAAATGATCGCAAAATTTTGTATCCAGTGTTAAGTAGATACGCCCATTTGTTTGAAAAACCCAAAGGTCAATTAGGATGTAGTGTAAATGTAGAACATAAGATTGATACTGGTGAACATCCGCCTATAAAGAAAAATCCTTATAGATTACCAGAAGCACTAAAATCTGTAGTAAAAGAACAGATAGAAGAAATGCTAAAGGCAGGAATCATACAACCCTCCACTTCACCGTGGTCGAGTCCTGTTGTTATCGTAAATAACAAGAGTCCAGATGGAACACCTAAATATAGATTTTGTGTGGATTATAGAGCATTGAATTCTATAACTAGAGGAGATGCATATCCATTGCCAAATATTGTAGAAACCTTGGATTGTTTGAATAATAGTACATATTTCACGACCATTAATTTATATAGTGGATTTCATCAAGTAAAAATGCACCCTAAAGATATCGAGAAAACCGCATTTAGTTTACCAGGACAACACTTTGAATTTAAAAACATGCCTTTTGGATTATGTAATGCGCCAGTGACATTTCAGAGACTTATGGATAATATTTTAATGGGAGTTAAAGGAGAAGAAGCTTTAGTTTATCTTGACGGTATTATAATATATAGCAAAACAATAGAACAACATGCCGAGAGATTAGATAAAGTTTTATCAAAACTGGAAACCGCAAATCTCTATGCACAGCTGTCCAAGTGCGTATTCGCTGTTAACAAAGTGGAATATTTAGGACACATTGTTACTGACAAAGGAATTTTGCCAGATCCTAAGAAAATTCAAACAGTGAAGAATTATCCAAAACCACTTAATGTAAAAGATATAAGATCGTTTTTAGGTTTAGTTGGGTATTACAGACGTTTTATCAAAAATTTCACCGAAATAGCTAAGCCATTAACAGAACTCACAAAAAAGGATATTGCATTTGTATGGGAGAAAAAACAAGAGGATGCTTTTCAAACCTTAACAAATTCCTTGTGTAATGAACCAATTTTAAAGTTCCTAGACTTTTCGAAGCCATTCATTCTCAGTACGGACGCGTCATCTGTTGCCATTGGAGCAATATTGTCGCAAATTCACAATGGACAAGAACACCCTGTTGCAAGCAGGCAACTGAATAGAGCAAAAAGAAATTATGGAACAACAGAACGTGAACTCCTTAGTCTTGTTTGGTCAACCAAATATTTTCGATGCTACTTATACGGACTCAGGTTTACAGTCATAACAGATCATGCAGCACTCAAATGGATGTTAAGCCTAAAAGACCCTTCTTCTAGACTGACACGATGGGCACTTCGTTTGTCCGAATTTGACTATGACGTAATTCACAAGCCAGAGAAACGACACACTAATGCAGATGCATTAAACAGACACGTCAACGCAATTGTAACACCTTATTTTTCCAGACAAGAAATATTTGTTAAGCAACAAAAGGATGAATTCTGTCAAAACAAAATTAAAAACTCCACTAAATGTTTGGAAGATTATAAAATAGATACCGATGGTTTACTGTACAAATTAGAAGATAGTAAATTGAAACTAGTCATACCTAAGACAATGGTAAACAAAATTATTAGCCATCATCACGATACTATATTCTCAGGACACCAAGGGAGGAAACGAACCGCAAGTTTGCTCAAGGAAAGATATTTTTGGAATACTTTAGGCAGGGATGTTGAACATTATGTTGATCAGTGTATCACATGTAACCAAAGAAAACTAGGAATTCGAAACAAAGGACTGAGTTTACGCCGATTCAAGAACCTTTTGAATTAGTTTCTCTAGATATTGTAGAACCACTACCACTAAGTAGAAATGGAAACAGATATTTGCTAACTTTTATAGACCACATGACATGATATTGTGAAGCAATACCTATACCTATTCAAAATGCAGAAGTAATAGCGAAAGAGTAGTTACAAAAATAATAACGAGGCATGGAGTACCAAAACGCTTATTAACAGATCAAGGAAGAAATTTTGTTTCAACTTTCTTTAAAACAGTTTGTTCTATATTAGGGATAAGGAAACTCCAAACTATCCCTTATCATCCACAATCAAATGGACTGCTAGAAAGATTCCATAGAACAATTGCCGATATGATATCACATTATGTAGATAAAGATGGTAGAAATTGGGATGAGATAGTACCTTTCGCACTAATGGCTTACCGCAGTACATTACAAACAAGTACTAGAAACAGTCCGCATATGCTTTTATATGGGCACGAAATGAGGTTACCTAGTGAAGATGATCTCTCAATAAAAACTGAAGTTCAAGAAGACACACGACCTGATTTAAATAAATTAATTGAAAGACTAAAACAAGTTAGGAAAACTGCTGTTAAAAATACGGAAATTAGTAGTAAGAATAACAAAATGTATTATGACAGGAAATGTAAATTAATTAAGTATAAAGTAGGTGATTATGTGTTTCTACACAACCCGAATATAAAAAGAGGACCAAAACGAAAATTTGGAAAAAATTGGCTAGGTCCCTATATTGTAGAAAAAGTAATTAGTGATTTAAATTATAAAATTAGATTCAATAATCAAGAGACATCTGTAGTACATGTGAATCGACTTAAACCAAGTAAATGTAAACAGGAAGTAGCCAACCGCAGAGTCAACAGATTGCCAACCTTATCGCTTGATAACGGTGACAAGGATTCCATTCATACTTTCACCGATAAAGAATCAAATAATGATGAATCGGACATACTTCAAGGAAACAATTTAGTAGTGGCAGGCCCCATATTACAAGATGATAATATTAATAATGAAGGATTGGAGATTAATAATAAAGAAGATTATGATGACGATGTGACTTTGGACGAAACCTTTATGGACCCAAGAGATCCTGAATGGATACCTTAACGATTTGTAGATCTACCCTCACATTCGCCTCATCCTTACAATCTAAGATCTCGAGCTTCAAACAGCAGACGTAATTAAAAGAAAATGTTTTCTTTCATTTCAGTTGCCTATTTGTTATCGTTCTTCATTGAATATATTTATACAACTACAGCTTGCTCCCACCACCATCAGTCGTACAATGAAACTTGTAATCTTGACAAAGGATTGGTATTCGTGAAAGATAGAGATATACTTCTCTCCACCCACACCTGGACATTGGTAGTTTCCATTAGCACTGATGACTATGACGAGGTATTACACAACATTGAGACACTCTTCGATTATATAGAGCAACAGAGGAACATATCCGAATTAAATGATTTAATTCCTTACCATGAAACCTCCTACCTTCGATCTAATTTACAGACAACTCGAGATGAGATTTCCAATCTTAAACTCCTATTACCCACATCCAGACCAACCCGAGGTATAATTAATGGGATTGGGAAAGCTTTTAAATTTTTGTTTGAAACTATGTATGATGATGATGATTTTCAAAATATTAATTAACAAATTGATGATCTTGACTCTCAGTCTAGTAATTTAATTCATGTTGAACAAGAACAACTCACTTATATGAAAAAATCAACTAATGAAATAGATGAAAATACTAAGACTATTAAATTAATTGGCAATACTTTACAGAAGACTTTAGTAGATTTTAAGAAAACAAATTTCTCTATATGAAATGAAATTAATCAGTTAAAAAGAAAACTTCAATATGAAGCACGTATTTCTTCTTTATTTAGAGAAATAGAAATAACCATAAATTTAGTTAATGAACAAATTGTTCAAATTCAAGAAGCACTTGATGTAACGTCAACAGGTTATCTTAGTTCAATGTTAGTCAAACCTGCTCAATTAAGTTTACTTTTAAGAGAAATTGTAACACAGTTACCTAGTGGTCAAGCTTTGTTAACAGATACTGATGTAGATAAGGTATATAGCTATTATAGAATCTCAAAGGTACATGCATTTTCTTATAAAAATAGCATAAAATTGGTAATTGAGATTCCTCTTAAGACTGGTAATGGGTATTATGAATTATTTAGAGTAAGACCATTACCGTATTATGATCATGATATAGCACAGTTTG
>JBAIZL010000006.1:30426556-30489056 GCA_036971475.1 Prosapia bicincta | reverse complement strand
AATCTGTTAAAATTCACCTAATATTAAATTATTAAGATAATCAATTCAGTACATAAATCTATTTAAGCAAAAAAGATTAATATTTAAAATTTAAATATCACAGTGATTGTCATCTCCCACCAAAACAAGTTGGTTTATCTCTATGCAAATAGGAAAACACAATTGCCCCTGAAACGCCAGTAGGCTCATTCACACACACAGTCCTCACTCACACAAAGGCAGAGGATTAGGACAGGCCTTATTCCTTCTGTTTATTAGCCACCTAGTGGTGCTCCCTTGATCAAACTCTATTTTTTTAAATTTGATAACACATCTCAGAAAGTTTAGCATAAATTAATTCTGCACACAACTACAAAAAAATTGGTACAAAACAATGTACAATTTATTGTCAGTGTTCACGAGGAGCTAACATGAAATAAAATATATGTTACTGTATTGGCATTATAAGTGACTAATACCTACTAAAGTCAATCATGGGTCAGTTGGCATCATTTTTTTAAAATTTTAACTACAATCAATATTTATTAACTATTTTTAGTTAAAATTACAACTTAAAAAGTTAGCTTGGTTAGAAGATACCACTAAATGACCAATGTCTCGGGTCTGTTCAAACCCTCTGCGCTCGTTAGCCTGCGGACATACAGAAGGCAACTGCTGACGGCAACGCAAAGCAAACTTGAGTTGCTTTTACACAGCATATAGAGTTGAATGCACATGTTCATAGCGAAGCGACAGCAACGCCACTATCGAGTGACACAGAAACTAGAGTTGCTCCGGTTACGGAATGCTGTAAACTCGTTGCTCAGTTTCGCAGTTGCCAGCAGTATTTGTTGTGTTTTGTATGCGTTTCTCAAGAGTGCTATCGTATTTAAATTATTATTATTTTTATTTGTATATTTTGTGTATCTGTTTCTTTGAATATACTGGTAGCCTGTAGTATGTCAGAAAAGCAAAATATTACTAGTTCTGGTCATGATTTGTGCATCCAACAACTTCAAGACGATACGAATGATTACCAACAATTTGTTCAAAATATATAAAATCGGCGCTTGAACTATAAAATTTCATTTGTTTCAAAACTAATTTTTTAATTCATTGTAATGTAACGTTATTCTAAGTTTTGCAGTTATACATAAAAAGAAATGGATAAATGAGCAACTAAACCTAGCTGCGTGTTATTGTTAATCTTTCTTCAGCTGCAATTTATTCCTCCATCTTTCTCGCCAATTATTTGTTTTTTTCTTGATGTTCTAAAGTACATTACTTAAAAGGTAACTGCTAATGCTCATGCGATAATAATTAAAAAATCATTCTGGGTAATTTCGTGAATTTAACACAGCAATATGTTGATTTTGTCACGCATGAATAACGTTATAGAGGTGTAGACCTGCACTGAATTGTCTTTTTTTTGTAACGTTTTTGTAGTTTCTTTCTTAAAATATAGACAATTTTCTTCTGACGACGAGATAGCAGAACTAAACTAGCAACTGTATATGAACAACCGTGTAAACTGACTAGCAAATTTTCTAATAGCAACTCAAGTTTACGTTGCGTTGCGATCACCAGTTGCTTTCTGTATGTCTGCGGCCCAAGAGTGAGTGTGCGTGGGTGCGAGAGAAACTTACTTGGCGTCCAAGGGCATTCGCATTTTGCTTTTGTTACATTAATTTAAATTTAGTTACCTTGTAAATATTTAGTAATTTAAATAGATTTTGAGGTGGTGACATTTATTTTTCAAAACTGGTGCAGAATTATTGCAAAACATTTTATAAACTATATTGGCTGTTTTTCAATTTCTTGATAAATTGAATAATCCTCGAGCTTAGAGCTGGCTACAAGCAACTGAACGTAATAACCTCCCAGTAAATGACAGCCTTTCCGATGGCAAAGCAATCCTCGAGCTTAGAGCTGGATACAAGCAACTGAATGTAATAACCTCCCAGTAAATGACAGCCTTTCAGATGGCAAAGCAATCCTCGAGCTTAGAGCTGGCTACAAGCAACTGAACGTAATAACCTCCCAGTAAATGACAGCCTTTCAGATGGCAAAGCAATCCTCGAGCTTAGAGCTGGCTACAAGCAACTGAATGTAATAACCTCCCAGTAAATGACAGCCTTTCAGATGGCAAAGCAATCCTCGAGCTTAGAGCTGGCTACAAGCAACTGAACGTAATAACCTCCCAGTAAATGACAGCCTTTCAGATGGCAAAGCAATCCTCGAGCTCAGAGCTGGCTACAAGCAACTGAACGTAATAACCTCCCAGTAAATGACAGCCTTTCAGATGGCAAAGCAATCCTCGAGCTTAGAGCTGGCTACAAGCAACTGAACGTAATAACCTCCCAGTAAATGACAGCCTTTCAGATGGCAAAGCAATCCTCGAGCTCAGAGCTGGCTACAAGCAACTGAACGTAATAACCTCCCAGTAAATGACAGCCTTTCAGATTTATAAGTCTTGGCAAAGCAGTCCTCGAGGACTAGTGAGTATCTAAGAGTTCGGGCCCCAGTTAAGGCCAATAGAAGAAGATTTAAGGTCACATTGCTTTACCCGCACCCACAAAACCAGGATGATACGGAAAACCGGGTGGTGGTCTTCTTCGGCAGTTTTGGAAGAGCGAGCGAAACCGTCATGGGGCATTGGATTGTAGGCCTACTTTACTTTCATTAGGGTTACGAATTTCACTTTAAAATAAAAACATTTTGACAAATCTTCTTCAGAGTTCGAGAAAATTGCAGGATATATATAGTCATTTAATCTATTGTGTTCATTGCCCAGGTCCAAAGAGTGTTACTGCGGCCTATGTCGGAACTTGGCGATTCAAATACTAACAGTTGAAAAAAGGAGAAAAATTTCACGGTACCAATATATATCGTACAAAACAAACCAAAAATAATATTTTCATGATCACCCATCGGATGTTGCTGCGGGATAAAAAGAAAGGTATCAAGCAACTTGTTATGAAAAGATTCATTTAAATTCTGTTCTTTGAACTAAGGAAGTTTTTCCTATTATCATATACACTCTTCTTCACTGATAAATTAACTTTATATTTGTTGTTAGACTAAGCATAGGGGGGGGGGGCGAGGCACGGGCACTTCAGACTTTCACTTTATACCGAGATACGTTAGCCCCAACACTTCAAAGCCTTTCTCAAAAACGTTCCTGTAAACCCAAGCATCAAATGCCCCCCCCCCATTGAGAACTATATAGGAAAATCTTTTTTGTTTCTGTCACGTACCTAACCCTTACTCCAACATAACTGGAAAACGTAACTATATCTGTACATTAATCCTTACTTTCTACTATTGGCGTGTACTCCCTAACCGGTGACTTAGCCATGATAACCGCCACTTTAACAAAAGTTTTCATTTTAGTACAATGGCAAACTTAAAAACAAAATGAATCATGTTAATTTTTGGTTAGTCCACACCTTGTGGTTAATTACTTATTATCTATGTATTTATTTAGGCAGAATGTAAAATTCAAGTTACTCATAGTATTTTTACAAATTCTATAACAAATCCCAATACATGAAAATACATTAGAAAAATAAAGGTTATGTTGACCAAATCCTGTAATAGAATATAAAAGGTAGCTGAAAGATATCTAAGCCTATCAGAGTTTAGCAACCAAATGTCCTTTCATCGGCAATGTTAAATTTTTCCAATAAATACTGAAAATATTAAGTTATAAAAGACGTTTATATGCTTAAGTTTACTGAAAAATAATTATAGTTACTTTTTAATATAGTGGAAATCATTCGGCATTATAGTTACTAAATAAATTTCAATCCGTATTTCTAGGACTTAGCTTAAAAATAATGGCCTAATTCCTACCTTTCTCAAAACAATTTAGTCTATTCCTATATCTATTACATTCAAATAACACGCAGAAAACAGAAATAATTTTGAATATAGCGTATTATGATAATTTAGTAAGATTTATTTCATAAAATTATTATTTTCATTATTTTATAAATTAAAATTTTCAATTCAATAGGATAATCATTTAGTGCTGTAGTCTACTGTATGATGAAAAAATTACTTACGTGTTAAAACAGCTGCTATGCCAACTAAACCAAACACAAATAAATTGTGGCATGGATTCGTATTTTCACTTTATTTAAACATCAGCTGTAAGCCATAGCGAGATTACCGCCATCTATTGATCATTAGTTGCATCTATATTAATATTTCTTAATTTCAATATAAGTTAAATGAATCGGGTTTTAATGAATCTTTTAAGCTGTATTTAATACTTCATTACTGTATTTATAAAATAAAATAAAAGGTTCACTGGACAGACATATTACCGTAAATAAAAACTTTGTAATCTTTATGTTATAGCTATGCCTCTGGGGGCTTTTAAAACTTCCGTTTTAATGTAATAGGCTACACAAAACGTACGACTTTGATTTATGAATAAGTATTTCTGTAGAAACGCTACTAGCCTGACTACATACATTCGGCTGAGTTGATTCATTTATGGACGTCAAGAGGAAAAACCAGGGTACTACCCTGTTACACCCTTAAAGAAACTAAAAACACGTGCACTATAAAGTACCCAAAAGGTAACATAAATCAAAACATAACAACGGCAAATGTTATTGTAAAGGTACATATAGGTCCACCACCGGCTTCTTTCATGCGCATGCGGACTGGCGCCTGTAGCTACTGCGCATCCAACACCCCGATTTTTCACAAAGTGAGTAGTGACGGGTAGAAACTATGAGGGAGGGAGGTAGAGATAGATAGATAGATAGATAGATAGATAGAGAGAGAGAGAGAGAGAGAGAGAGAGAGAGAGAGAGAGAGAGAGAGAGAGAGAGAGAGTCGACCCCTAGCGAGAGGGAGAATAGCGGTGATAAACAAACCAGAAATGCTACCGATCATCTTGTTATTGTATCATAAATATTAATGATATTTCAAATAGACATTTTCTTTAATAGTTTAATTCATTAAAAGTAACTAAAACTTGAATAAGACATAGTTCGTATTTAATTTTATTTCGTATAAATTACACCACTTAAGTATTTTGACAGTTGAAAAAACAAGAATCGGAATCGGCACTTTAATCAATGGAGGATCGAGTATCGACGATTCCTCGATCCCATTAGAACCAACGATCCCTGGAATCGAGAATCGAAATCGGCCCATTCCTACTTGTTAACGAGTTTCTTTATAGATATTTAGTCAATCTACCTACTGTATAGAAGCTGCTCGGTTCTGTGACCGAGCTTTACTAGTGTAGTATGTAAAAATAACAAATTCATTGAAGCACTGTGGTTAGGTTAAAATTATTCAACTTCTATCAACCCTAGCATAGGGGATTTGGTATTAGGTAGATTAGCATTCACCTATTTCCTCTCGGAATCCAATTCTATTTTATTGTCTACGAAACTTATTCAATTTCTTCTATTAGATAATACTCTCCTGATATATATCTTGTACAAATTTTCAATCGTTAATAAAATACGTTTTTATTCATCCAATCAAGTTCAATTACTTTCTTTCAACCTATAGTGGATGACAATTGATGTTAATACAAATATTGAATCAATAATTAAATTATAAAAATTTGGGGGGTTTAGGTCGGATTCAAACTGTGTATCTTCAAGTGTTTGGCAATGTCCCAACTTTCCCATAACTGATGTAGGCCTATATGAATTTCATGCCTCCATCTGGTTGTGGTCGACACCTCTATTGCACAACCTTAAACTTTTGCCATGGTTACCTCACTATATCATAAATAATGTTCTATGATTACAAACAAATGTAAAGAATAAAATAAACCAACAAACTGGATTAAAGCTATCGAACCTTGCTTCACAAGCGGACAATGAGAATGGAAGCCGAAAAGAAACTATAATACAATACAAGCAAAGAAAAAAAAGAAAGCTTGTAAATAGTAATATACAAAAATAATAGTCCAGAACCATAGATAGAAAGAAAAATGGAAAATAGCAAGTAAATTTGCCTTCTGATTTGGCACTTAGTATTGGTATTCTGACACATGTATATACATATTTATACTAATTGTAATTTTAAAATAAATAGGAATTCAAATGAAATTTTTTTTGTTGTTGATTTAAATAGGAAACGACTTTAAAAAAAAATGTATATTACTTGTTTTCAAGGAGAGAATATGTGGAACGCCTTGGGTATGCAACTTGCAATACTGGAGAGTGTAACCAATATTTCAAAGGCATAAAGATTTGTTTAAATGCTTTAAAATTGTTCAATGTTTTGGGTATTTACCATAAATAAAAAAACGCAATAAAACACCAATTTAATAAATAAGTTTGACTTTCTAAGGTTTCTCAGGCTGTCACTTAAGACTTGATAGATAGATTAAAAGATGTTTTATAAATGTAAAGGTACATTACCCGTATTATTGTAAAGAATGTTTAGAGACTAAACAAATGCTAATCCTACCTCTCCCAATATAATTATCATTTCATATTTCATATTATGTCTCCGAATATAAGAAGATTAATGTATTATCAGATGGTGGTAGTTTTAAATCTGAAATTGGGAGAACATTGAATTTTATTACTTGGGTGTTTAGCAACAGAGCTGACATAATTATTCACAATTGTTATGCTTACAACAAGATATATGGTTTAAATTTTTTATTATCTATATTGTATTTACAGAAGAATATCTCTTGACTGAATGATTCATAACCTCGTTAAACTAAAATAGGTACAGTCTACAAACTTGGAGGGACTCTTCTTTTGGCAATGTGTAGGCATACTAAAGAGGGATTTTGGAAAATTTTAACTTTAAAATGATTTTATTATTAAATTTCTTTTATTAGCTCGCACTCTCCGAATATATAGCCTATCTTGTACAAATTTTCAATCGTTAATAAAATACGTTTTTATTCATTCAAACAAGTTCAAATACATTTTTTTAAACCTGTAGTGGGTGATAATTGATGCTAATAAAGTGTTTTCCAAATATTAATTCAATGAATAAATTATAAAAATTTAAGGCTCTATCCGGATTTGAACTATAATCTTCATGTTCAAAGTGTAGTGCGCTTTGGCACTGCGCCAACTTTACAATACCAAGAAATGAGCTCCTCAAAGACGTAGGCTCTATACTATTTTTTCCCATATCTGGTTGTCGTCGAAACCTGCATTGCACAACCTTAAAATGTTGCCATGGCTACCACAAAATATCATAAATATTGCTTGTTTTAAAATTTTGTCGTAGAACAGCTGTAGTTATTGGCCTGAGCAAGCGAACAGCTGTTTCAAATCAGGTATATTAATGAGGCTACGTGAATACTGTAACGGGTTCTGTTTGGACGCTTGTGTAAATGTTATATGTGCAAATAATAGTAGCCAAAAAGTGTGAGAATTAATAAAATTTCCTCATAATTTAGTGGGGCTCCGTAAAAACGTAACAACTTCAGTGGCAGGTATGGGGTAAGGCAATATGTGATTAGGAAAGAAAAGTGGGAAACTTAGTGGGCACAAAGTGGTTGACTTAAAACGGGATTCCCAGAGCGCAAACTGAATACTACTAATGCAGAAATGCTTTAAAGTGGAACTTCAATAAAAAAAGAGTGATAAACCCGTACTTTCTTTATATCTTGAGCTAAGTTTAACAAGAATCGTGCTAAAACTATTTTGGTTATATACATAAACACAGAACTAAACACGGTAATGAATGGTGTGAATAGTTTTATTCTAGCACGAATGGTTCGCTTGTAGTAAAAGCTCAAACTCAGGGGTGAACTATTTCTACGTCGACAGTAGTGGTAGCAAGACTGCTACAGCAGTAGCACAGAGATACCTTGGCAGGAGAGACAGAAGATGTGGAGAGTGCGCGTTTAGACACGGTTTGCGGAACCAGTGAATTGGATAAGTTAATAGAAAATCTATAGATAGACCTGATCGAAAACTCAAATACTCTAAGGGAAGATTTAATTGCAAAATTCAGCTGCTTTAGAGCATAAATTTTCAGATAAGTTAGAAAACCATTCTAAGAATGAAGTTAGAGAGTAAATCCGCTACTAATTCTAGTAGATTAGAGAGTAAACTAGCTGTTATTTAAAATAAATTATAGAGTAAACTAGCTGTTAGTTCCAGTAAATTACAGAGTAAACTAGCTGCTAGTTCCTGTATATTAGAGAGTAAACTAGCTGCCAGTTCCAGTAGATTATAGAGTAAACTAGCTGCCAGTTCCAGTAGATTAGAGAGTAAACTAGCTGCCAGTTTCAGTAGATTAGAGAGTAAACTAGCTGCCAGTTTCAGTAGATTAGAGAGTAAACTAGCTACCAGTTCCAGTAGATTAGAGAGTAAACTAGCTGCCAGTTCCAGTAAATAAAAGAGTAAACTAGCTGCTAGTTCCTGTATATTAGAGAGTAAACTAGCTGCCAGTTCCAGTAGATTAGAGAGTAAACTAGCTGCCAGTTCCAGTAGATTAGAGAGTAAACTAGCTGCCAGTTTCAGTAGATTAGAGAGTAAACTAGCTGCCAGTTCCAGTAAATAAGAGAGTAAACTAGCTGTCAGTTCCTGTATATTAGAGAGTAAACTAGCTGCCCGTTCCAGTAGATTAGAGAGTAAACTAGCTGAAAGTTCCAGTAGATTAGAGAGTAAACTAGCTGCCAGTTCCAGTAGATTAGAGAGTAAACTAGCTGCCAGTTCCAGTAGATTAGAGAGTAAACTAGCTGTCAATTCCAGTAAATAAGAGAGTAAACTAGCTGCCAGTTCCAGTAGATTAGAGAGTAAACTAGCTGCCAGTTCCAGTAGATTAGAGAGTAAACTAGCTGCCAGTTTCAGTAAATAAGAGAGTAAACTAGCTGTCAGTTCCAGTAAATAAGAGAGTAAACTAGCTGTCAGTTCCTGTATATTAGAGAGTAAACTAGCTGCCAGTTCCAGTAGATTAGAGAGTAAACTAGCTGCCAGTTCCAGTAGATTAGAGAGTAAACTAGCTGCCAGTTCCAGTAGATTAGAGAGTAAACTAGCTGTCAATTCCAGTAAATAAGAGAGTAAACTAGCTGCCAGTTCCAGTAGATTAGAGAGTAAACTAGCTGCCAGTTTCAGTAGATTAGAGAGTAAACTAGCTGCCAGTTCCAGTAAATAAGAGAGTAAACTAGCTGTCAGTTCCTGTATATTAGAGAGTAAACTAGCTGCCAGTTCCAGTAGATTAGAGAGTAAACTAGCTGAAAGTTCCAGTAAATAAGAGAGTAAACTAGCTGCTAGTTCCTGTATATTAGAGAGTAAACTAGCTGCCAGTTCCAGTAGATTAGAGAATAAACTAGCTGCCAGTTTCAGTAGACTAGAGAGTAAACTAGCTGCCAGTTCCAGTAGATTAGAGAGTAAACTAGCTGCCAGTTCCAGTAAATAAGAGAGTAAACTATCTGTCAGTTCCTGTATATTAGAGAGTAAACTAGCTGCCAGTTCCAGTAGATTAGAGAGTAAACTAGCTGCCAGTTCCAGTAGATTAGAGAGTAAACTATTTGCCAGTTCCAGTAGATTATAGAGTAAACTAGCTGCCAGTTCCAGTAGATTAGAGAGTAAACTAGCTGTCAGTTCCTGTATATTAGAGAGTAAACTAGCTGCCAGTTCCAGTAGATTAGAGAGTAAACTATCTGCCAGTTCCAGTAGATTATAGAGTAAACTAGCTGCCAGTTCCAGTAGATTAGAGAGTAAACTAGCTGCCAGTTCCAGTAGATTAGAGAGTAAACTAGCTGCCAGTTCCAGTAAATAAGAGAGTAAACTAGCTGTCAGTTCGTGTATATTAGAGAGTAAACTAGCTGCCAGTTCCAGTAAATAAGAGAGTAAACTAGCTGTCAGTTCCTGTATATTAGAGAGTAAACTAGCTGCCAGTTCCAGTAGATTAGAGAGTAAACTAGCTGCCAGTTCCAGTAGATTAGAGAGTAAACTAGCTGCCAGTTCCAGTAGATTAGAGAGTAAACTAGCTGCGAGTTTCAGTAGATTAGAGAGTAAACTAGCTGCCAATTCCAGTAGATTAGAGAGTAAACTAGCTGCCAGTTCCAGTAGATTAGAGAGTAAACTAGCTGCCAGTTCCAGTAGATTAGAGAGTAAACTAGCTGCCAGTTTCAGTAGATTAGAGAGTAAACTAGCTGCCAGTTCCAGTAGATTAGAGAGTAAACTAGCTGCCAGTTCCAGTAGATTAGAGAGTAAACTAGCTGCCAGTTCCAGTAGATTAGAGAGTAAACTAGCTGCCAGTTTCAGTAGATTAGAGAGTAAACTAGCTGCCAGTTCCAGTAGATTATAGAGTAAACTAGCTGCGAGTTTCAGTAGATTAGAGAGTAAACTAGCTGCCAATTCCAGTAGATAAGAGAGTAAACTAGCTGTCAGTTCCTGTATATTAGAGAGTAAACTAGCTGCCAGTTCCAGTAGATTAGAGAGTAAACTAGCTGCCAGTTCCAGTAGATTAGAGAGTAAACTAGCTGCTAGTTTCAGTAGATTAGAGAGTAAACTAGCTGCCAGTTCCAGTAAATAAGAGAGTAAACTAGCTGTCAGTTCCTGTATATTAGAGAGTAAACTAGCTGCCCGTTCCAGTAGATTAGAGAGTAAACTAGCTGAAAGTTCCAGTAGATTAGAGAGTAAACTAGCTGCCAGTTCCAGTAGATTAGAGAGTAAACTAGCTGTCAATTCCAGTAAATAAGAGAGTAAACTAGCTGCTAGTTCCTGTATATTAGAGAGTAAACTAGCTGCCAGTTCCAGTAGATTAGAGAGTAAACTAGCTGCCAGTTCCAGTAGATTATAGAGTAAACTAGCTGTTAATTCCAGTAAATAAGAGAGTAAACTAGCTGCTAGTTCCTGTATATTAGAGAGTAAACTAGCTGTCAGTTCCTGTATATTAGAGAGTAAACTAGCTGCCAGTTCCGGTAGATTAGAGAGTAAACTAGCTGCCAGTTCCAGTAGATTAGAGAGTAAACTAGCTGCCAGTTCCAGTAGATTAGAGAGCAAAACTAGCTGTCAGTTCCTGTATATTAGAAAGTAAACTATTTGCCAGTTATTTTAATAACACTACTATTGCTAGACTTTAGATGCTTCACTACGTGTTATAATCTTCAACGGTATCACTAACTGCTCTCTATAGCTTAGCTCTATTTATAGATCCCATATGGCTAATTATATGGGTTACTTGCAGTTGTTTCTATCCCGAGGAAAACGTATATACTGTATGTTATATGATATACAGAAAATCGAGAAGTGGGTGGTCATCACTATTTTTGATTGACTACGGTTCAGTTCAATCTATTTAGGTCTAGTCTCTCCCTAGTCTTACCTCTACCATCAACTCTTCCTCGTCTGCCCTTTACAATGCGGTAGTACTCTTACTGTGTGAACGCCTTAAAACTAAAAAAATGTTAATAATAGTATCCAGCTTCCAGAAGCCCATGATACCTATAAATCTGGTATTTTAAAACATTGCCTCCAATAATTATTTTAAGAAAATCATATGTAATAAATTAATTATACTAACAATAATATATAATAATAATTATATTATTAAAATTAGGTTTACTATCGTACACAATAATTTATTAGCTATAAATAATTAATTTAATACTATTAAATGCCCTTTCAAAGACTTTGACGTTTCATAATAATTCAAAGCTTGAAAATAATAGCCTACTACATTTCTTAATATAAGTAAACATTTAAAATTTGTAAATAAACGTTTAGCAATATTTACTTTTTAAATCATTTAATATCTTAAATAATTTATTATACTTATTTTTGAGCAGGCCAGTTATTAATAGTTTTATTATATGTTAATAGATGGCGTTGCCTGACAGAGTGAAATTTCTTCGATAGAAAATTTCAATACAGTACTTTTGCAATTACACCAAGCAGTTTGCAATATTATGTAAGAAGTAAATTTAGCAAATGAAAGTTATAATAAATCTTGTATTAAATTCCTTCTATTAGCTCACACTCCTCTAATATATATCTTGTACAAATTTTCAATCGTTAATAAAATAAGTTTTTATTCATTCAAACAAGTTTAAATAAATTTATTTCAACCTATAGTAGATAACAATTGATGTTAATAGTTTTAAAAAAATTATTTAATAAATAAATTATAGAAACTTGGGGGTTAGGTCGGATTTGAACTGAATAACTCATTGTTCGAGGTTTTAAGGGCTTTAGCACAGCGCCAACTTCCCCATAGCTAAATTACTGGTACTTCTTAAAGATGTATATGAATTATTCTTTTACCCTCATCTGGTTGTCGTGTATACCTCCATTGTACAACCGTATGTTGTTGCCATGGTTACCACACAATATCATAAAAAAGCTCTAGGATATCAATGAATGAAAAAAATAAAATAAACAAACAAACTGGATTAACGCTATCGAACCTTGCTTCACAAACGGACAATGTGAAAGGAAAGCAAAAAAAAAACTACAATACAAAGCAAGCGAAGAAAATAAGAGACTGCGTATAAATAGTAACAAACAAAATAATAGTCCAATACCATACATAGAAATTAAGATGGAAAATTACAAGGAAATTTGCTTTATATTTCGCCACTTAGTATTGTTATTTTGACAGTATGTACACACACACACACACACACACACACACACACACACACACACACATGCACACGCGCACGCACGCACGTACGCACGCACGCACACACACACACACACACACACACACACACACACAAACACACACACACACACACACAAACACACACACACACACACACACACACACACACACACATATATATATATATATATATATATATATATATATATATATATTAATTGTAATTATAAAATAATAAAAAAAACTAAAATAAAAGTTTTTGCGTTATTTAATTAGGAATTGATTTTATAAAGTTTTTTTATATCACATGTTTATTTTATAGAGATGATTATTTTTGTTTTGGTACCCGTATTGGATGGTAATAAAGTTTCCTTTATTGGATTGTATGTGGGTCTAATCATTTACTTACATATTAAAAAACAAACATTACAAATTAGATTACGGTTTACAAGAGCCTGGTTAAATAGTTCAGCTAATTAAAGTGGAAAGATAATGTAGACAGAATATGTAGTGTTGGTTCTGCAGCCTTGTTGATTTTTAATTGAAAATAACTGAGATAATAGTTTGTAATCTATCCGGAGGACCATCGGTTCAGTAACCGATAAAGAATTGAATTGCATAAAAGAATCTTAAGCTAGACATCAATAAATATATAGTCTCTAGAACTACAGTCTTTTAATCTCTAAAGCTTACCTAAAGGCGGCAGCGGTACGTGCTATCATTTTAGAACGATCGTAGAGACTTATCTGTAACAATTAACGACTGTTTCAAAATATGCTAATAACATAAAATCCATTAACAGAGTGCACTCAGTATTGCTAATTAAAATTCACTACTTCACCATGTCCTATACTGTCACACGCGGTTAAACCTAACATAACTTGCATTTATTCTTGATACTTAACTAATACACACTATACCCATTATTCTGAATACTATTTGTGACAATATTGATTCCTTACTTAATATTACAATTATTAAAAAACAAAGGTGGATCCTTGAGGCTTTAGGGTATTACAATAAAGTTTAAAATGACAGTGTTAATTTTTCTTTCTCTGGGGTCGTTATTATAGATCTTTTTTTATAAATTAGAACGTAGTGAAAAAAAACTAGATTATTATTTCATACTAATGAATTTGAAGTTGTTCTAGATTTATCGTTTATAAAGCTCTGTTGGCTAAATTTAATGAAACATAGTACTTATTGTTTGTCGATTCCCTTGGATCTTGACCGTTGATTCTGCTTCGCTGCGCTTTCACATAACTCACTTATTTTTCCTAATTCTTTATTAAAGTATTTACGACGCACTTTTTTAAATTATAAAAATACAAAACTTAATATTTCCCTTAATTTTCTTAACAAAATTTTACCCCTTATTAACATTACTGACACTTGGTCGCCCCCAATACATCTGCCCTCTTCTGAAGTTCCTCCTAGATTCTTCCCGATCACTTCCTTTTTTTAACCACGCGTCATCTCCCCCCCTCGCGTATTTTCAGTTAATTTGGTTATTCCCATAACCATCTACAAAGACCTTGCCACAACGGTACATTATTATAACCCAGGTAATTTGGAAAGTCCTATCTTAAAATGTTTGAACCCTACTTTTGTTAAAGATTCCCCAGCCCCTTTATGACTACTTCGTAATAGAGCAATGGTTAACCTTGTCCATAATTTTAGGAGCTATTCTAGTCGATTTGGCTTAATATTTCTTCTGGCTCTTTTTCTATTTTGATATAAGTTGAATTTATTCTTTAACCTCAAACGTTATGTTATAGAGTCCCCAGAATTTTAAAATTAATTTTCTTTGATTCATTAAATTTAAAATTTACAATGTTTACATAATATGACATCAAGGAGCAAATTTGTTTTAAAATTCTTACACCCAAATTAAAGTTTACTAATACATTTTATTTCTACTATAGTTAATTACTTCTTATATCATAAACTCATTTCACTTATCAATTATTACAGAATACAAATTGCATTACATAAATTAATAATCCTTCATTAAAATTAGGTTTGAAATTTTATAATGCATATTACCCTCGTCACTCAATTTATAACCTTTTACCAAGTTCTCCCTTCTTTTAATTTTGGTATGATCGCCTATAAATTTTTTGTATACAATTATTGGGTAGACGGTATCTGAATGGGGGCAAGTAAGGTTCTACAGAAAACAATAAAACTGTACGACCCTTTCACAGGTAATAAAACACTACTGTCAACCTTTGTGTAATGAAGCGTTAGCCCCCATCGAGATGCTTCTAGGTACTTTCATTTTGGAAATTCCATAAACTCTATCGGTTGTCCGAAATACTAGACTTGCACTATATAAATAGTCATTTGAAAGGTAAAATATCTTCTCCTAATATAGAGACATACCTCACAGAATACACTTGGAGAAGTCTTCATCCAACAACTGAGGAGTTATTTATCGATTTCATAAATGTAGTCAACAATTTTTATCCCGTCTAGGCCTAATATGTAAATAAAAAGATTTTGAAAGAAAAACCAAATAAACTCAAAAAATTCATTCTTTAACAGGAAAATGTAAAAATGTAAAAAAAATTATAAAAGTATAAAACAACAAAATATCTTCAAGAGAACAAGGCCCTATGGGCCGCTAATTTCATGAATTGATTGGGCAGTTTTATTATAGATGTCAACCAATTTATGTTTTTGCGGCCCTGAGCAGAAACAACACTGATTATTTGAGTAAGTTTAGTAGATATATAAACGTTAGTTTTTAATGTAAGCTATTTATTAATGTTTAATTTCTGTAGTGTAAGAATTTTGTATATGCGACTAAAACCATGTGACTGGGGGCTAACACTTAGCTATTGTTGACTGATGACAAGGGTTGACAGGGTGGTGTCGTAAACTCAACTGGTGTCATAAAAGGCCATTGTTCCACTCACAACCTTCCTTGCCCCCATCCAGATACCTTCTACCCCAATTATTTAATTAATTAAATATTGGTTTGTGATACTTTTTCACCATTCTACAATTAAATTTACCCTTAACGCTACCATATTCTATGGATGTGAGTTGGTAACTGCTTTTACCAAGACATTTTTTTATTTCATATGACCCTTCATAAATCTTAAAGATCTTACTGTATTTTCTTTCTGCTAAATTTGATACATTCAGTGCTTTTGCGAGCACTATATCTCCAACTGTATAACTTGTAATTTGATGCCTTTGGTTAAATCTATCCGCACGTTTTTCTCTTTTCCTCTTAATTCGTAAATGTATTTCAGCTTCACAGGTTAGTTTGATGGGATATCCTTGGAGGTAACCTGATTACATTTTCCCAAATCCTATGGGGTTTTCTTGCAAACTAGGCTTCATACGGTGTCATTTTTATAGTGTCTTGGTGTGTTTCATTGATGACGATCTCAATTTCCGTTAATTTCTTTTCCCATTCTCGGTGGTTATCCCTGAGTAAGATCCTGAATAACTGAATCAGTCGTCTCAATGTCCTCTCGGCGCGATTAGATTGTGGATTTCGGATAGAGGTTTGTATGGATCGGATGTTCAAATTTGCTAATTCCCCTTTCCACTTTTTGGAAGTAAACTGGGTCCCGTTATAATTGCTCTCGGTTGTCCATATTGCCCTTAGTCTTTTTAAAGTGTTGCTTGTGGTTGGTCGACTTACCTTATACAGTTGAATATATTTGGTGAACACCAGAATTCAATGACCACCAGAATAAATTTTGCCCCACTCCTAGCACTTGGCAAGGGACAGTAGTAATCTATCGACACTAACTCGTCCTTTTTCCTTGGTACTATGCATGTCATTTCACCACTCCTTAATTTAATATCATGTTTGCACTTTTGGCAAACTTCACAAGTCATAAATTAACTGTTTTATATTTTTAATCAAATTATTTGTTGCAAAATCTTCCTTAAAGGTCTCATAGACTTTATTAATTCCTATGTGCCCAAAGTACTGTAATTATGTATTTCCCAAATTAATTTATTTCTGAAGCTCTCTGGAATGTACATATTATTTAAAATGTCGGTTATCTTATATAGATTAGGAGGCCTACGCACACGTTAGTAAACCTACGGTTTTTATTGTCTTAAAAAGTACCACGCTTTTTGTGGACGTTCATATTTTCCCCTATAACAAAAACCTATAGAATCGTTACTCTAGTCTTCTCCCTTAAAGCAAACCTTGGGTTTAATTAGGCCTACATTAAAAAACTTAATAATATGAATATTGTTCTGTATTCAAATTTCACTATCTCAATTCTGTTTTGTTCAAATATTAGGTCGTATTTTCCTGTGTTATAAGAAAATTTTGTACTTACATTTTTCGAACGTAAATGTTATTGGCCATTAATATGGAAGCCCTAGAAAAAAGTGAGAAGATAACGTGACGTCAACACCTCACCCTTCCTTAACATAACCTAACCTACAACTTTACGAATTATCGGATTTTTATAGACCATCTTTAATTAAAAGCAAACTTTTAGTTTGTTGGGAACATTTGTTAGTTTGCAGTTATAGCAAAATTAAAAGCAAACTTTTAGTTTGTTGGGAACATTTGTTAGTTTGCAGGTATAGCAAAATTAAAAGCAAACTTTTAGTTTGTTGGGAACATTTGTTAGTTTGCAGGTATAGCAAAATTAAAAGCAAACTTTTAGTTTGTTGGAAACATTTGTTAGTTTGCCGGTATAGCAAAATTAATAATAAACTGAATCATAAATACGAGTGTAAAAGTAAATGCTTTCCTTTTGGGTTTTTCGTAAAAAAATATATATGGACAAAAACTTCTCCCCGGCGGGGAATCGAACCCCGGTCTCCCGCGTGACAGGCGGGGATACTTACCACTATACTACCGAGGACTGCGACAAAAATTAATTCCATTCACTATAAATGTTACAAACTAGAAAAAAAATATATTATGAACTATTAAATAATATCAGATAGCCTACATCTGCATATGTTCCTATACAATAATTTTCTGATATCGGCGTGCATTAACTCTAACGGCACCTTAAGTTACACATGCGCCCTGGGAGAGTTTATGGCAATTCGTTTCTCGGATACCTGTAGTTAAATGCACATACCCACGAACGCATTGAATGCCGCTATTTTAATACCATATCAGTAATTTGTAAAATATTTTATATTAAAAACTGTAAGGCTAGGCTATATATATGATGAGCAACTATCTTCCTCTTTACGTATGCCCCTCAAAATTATGTTCTAAATAATAACAGTCAATTTCCAGTCTCCGCAAAACAAATACCTTTTTTAGGCAGGAAGGAGATTTAGTTTACTATCATGATAATGGTGCTTCATTTAACGCATGTGTCATAAAGTTGGCTACGACAGAGTAAAATGAAGGATTATAAGTCAAAAAGGATTTTGAAAGGTGTTCTTTAGATCGTGGGTTCCCAAACTGGGGAGCCCGCCCCCTTTAGGAGGGTGAAGGCAAGTCAAGCAGGACGCGAGAACAGCTGGAAAATAATAAGATGAATTCTCATAGTTTTAATTTTAGTATACAATTTATTAAAATTAAAACTAAATTTATAACTCAGATTTGTTTACATAGGTAATATTATTGGCCATGATGTTTAGAAAATTTAGATGAAATGTATGCAAAAATGGTTCCTTTGCGAAATATGATTTTGAGAAAATGGATAAACATTCATTTTGGATATAATACTTAAAAAGTGTATCACAGTACCTCTTCGATTATACTTGCCTTTTTGAGGCACCTACCTCTGTGAAAAAGCATTTCCAGCACTTGTTGCAATGAAAACAAAATATAGGAACAAACTTGGTGTTGCCAATGACTTGCGTATGACATACGAATGAAATAAATGTAAGCTCATCCCTATCACTAACAAACTTTACGATGCAAATTTAAACTTGAAATGTTATCATATTTCTTGTGAAAATATGTAAAAATAAATTTCAGTATACATATACATTATTTGTTTCTTTTTCACATGCCAATACTATTTATTTATAGTGTAAAGTGTAGGGGGCGTGGTAAGCTTTCATTTCAAGAATATTTTAGACAATGGTAGGTAATACTTATGATTGCCTGTCTGTGGTACATTCAGTACATACGATGTAAACCTACAAACAACCTATCATCAGTACAACCTACAAACCTACACACTTACAGTATATCATCTACTCCGCTTACGATTGATGCCGGGTGGAGACTTGAAAATCTCAATTTTATATTATTCAATGCAGAATCCAACGTCTTTTAAACTAAAACTCTAATAACACCCCTAATAGTAACGTTAACAACACTTCATATCTTTTGACGTTACATTTCCCAGATGAGCCTGTGCAAATCAATACCATCAAATCTGTGAAGCGTAGTGCTGGCCACGAACAGGGCGGAACTGTGCAAGTGGTCAAGAAATTAGTATGCGGATTATTTCTGAGCCCCGGGCTAAGGTAGACCCTAGTTCAGTTATGCACGGTTGATCGCGCCATTTAGCGTAGGCCTTCTTGCCCTCTTCTAGTCATATCTGAGGAAGAGGATAATAGAATGTAAATGGAAAAGTCTGCAAGGATTTTTAATTCACACATTGATAACAAGTTTACTATCAGTCGACTGATTAAGATAATTATTATGACGAGAAGGAATTTGGTAATAAAGTGTATAAGTTACACTTACGTTGGAAATTACTTTGGAAATTGCCTACAAATATTTAATATAATTTTAAAACTTTGAATTTTGATTTTGTTTCCTCTTCAATTATTTTTATGTTCATTGTAATTTTGTAATCTTCATTGTAAGTTATAACGTTTACTTCATATTTATCCTTTTACATTACATATTTGTTCTACGATTTCTAATTGTATATTGCGCAGTTCGACACTACTCTGAACCTAACCACCTGCGCACTTCGACCAATTAGGGCAGTTCTTTAAATCTAAAATCGACCTAGAGCAGTTTAACCGCACCGCTGGCCACATTACCTTGCTTGGATAACGCATGCCAGCTCTACCCTACCCTGTCCCTCCTAGACCATATTAATGGTATGTAATGATTCATTATCATTGGCTTAAATATGACTCCTACAGCCAGAGTTTCTCTATGTATCTGATGAAACTATTCTGGTGTTATTTTTGTCTCCGCTTGCCATTACACCTGTTAACCCTTTCTCATGTATTTTCTTCTTCAATGATGTATTTTGTCTGCTTTTCCTTCTGTTGTTTGCCCGTTTTCAGTTTATAGAAGCATTATCTTCTCTCCTAATTAAATATAATTTTTCATTTTCTGATATCTTCGTTTGTATAATGCATGTAGCTTTCTTTTTGTTTTCATTTCCATTTTTATTTTATTTTATCAGAGTTCGTTTGTCGATTTCTTTATAGTTCTCTATCATTCTTTGAGAAGTACAAACTTTTTCCTTGAGGAAACAATGAACTATTTAGTTATTCACAAGGATATAGAGTTTCTTCACATATTTGCTCTGTGTATTTTTATTTCGACTTTTCGTTTTATAGTTAAAGAAAGTTACTTATTATGCTGTAATTGTTGCTTTTCTACTTTACTGTATCTCTTTCATTATTGAACGTAAGGAATTCAGTACTTTCGATGTTCTTTCTGTTCTAGATTTTTCAAAAATAATTTTTTCAAGTATTTAATGTCAATAAATATAAAACATAAGTGCATCACACTAAAAAAATCTCATCACATTTTTGTAACCAGTTTTTTTACATAAAATGACAAAAATTATATAGAAAGGTTTAAAATAAATTTTTAGAAACAGAAAATATACAGTTTTTAAAACTAAAGTTATTATCAATTTTTGATTAAACGTAACAAAAACACGTACACTGATAATAGAAACGCATTCATTCTTCAGTAGGCTTAAAGGCAATACTGTTTACAAGAACAAAAAATTAAAAACATCTAATTACAAGTTCGGCGGTTCTATTTCAGTTGAGCTGTATTTTAACCTGTGTTAAAGTTGTTTTTAACCTCTGTTTGAGAACAAACTAAGTGTGTAATAGCTTAAGCAAATTAAATTATGTGTGTAACAAACAATCACATTTATGGTAAAAATATAGCCGAGAGTAAGTCTTATTTACTTTGGCATAAAGTGGTGACACATTTTATAAAAACTCTTCTCTTTATTAGGTTAATCATTAAAATATCCATTTCCAGCAAGAACGTTCAGGAGAACTTAAAAATCTGGTTTAAGTATGAAGAGAAACTTGAATTACTACAAAATATGCTTTAAAATGTAATAAAATATGTGTCTTACTGATTATACCTGTTTTTTTTTCAGTCCGTCAAGATCTGCGTCAGTATGCTTTGCACAAATTGCAATAAAATCATAATGGAAGGAGATTTCAAACAAAATTTACAAACCTTTACCGAAAACTCGGTAAAATCCTCTCCCGATTCAAATTTCGAAAAAAAAATTAGGACTAAACCAGTTCTTGTTTGCGTTTTAATTCAGTTTAAATTGTTGTTTAGCTTTATATTTTACTATTACATTACCAACACGCGATACAACTTTCACATACCGGAAAGTTATCAACGAAGATTAATGCAATCGAATTTAACCAACTATAGCTGTTACGATGAGAAAATTGATTCTTTAGATTATCTGCCAGAGCTCGATGCCGGTGGAGTGAAGAACAATTCGATATTTTTTATCGAAACGCGATGTCACTTTCTCCCCACCGATATCTTGACGGTGCGGCAAGCGTGCGCTGTGGAATCTGCGGCGGCCTCCCACCCCGACATGGAGGTGTACGTCCTGTTCCCGTCTGCAACGCCATTCCGCCAAGCCGATGCACCGCCGTACGTCCAGCAGCTCTTGCAGAGTCCCAACGTCAGACTGCGACACATCTCCATGGAGGAATACATGCGAGGCTCGGCGCTAGAGTCGTGGTATGGTCGCGGCGATTTGATGAAAAGCCATTACAAACTGGAGCACACCAGTGACGTTTTGAGACTGTTGACGCTTTGGAAGTTCGGGGGGATCTATTTGGATTTGGACACTATTACGCTTAAGTAAGTAACAAAAACGTTATAGTAAAAAAATAAATATGATCAACACACAAATATTATTTCAAAGTAAAAAATACATATCATGACTACACCTATACCAACACGCGGCGAGCGACGTGACGCGATATTCAAATACATGTAATTATAATGGAGCTAAACACACAATGAGCGAAGCTACTTGGGGCGGACAAGTTCCAAGCTCAATCGCGTCCAATCGCTCGCTAAGCAAGTGGGGTGCGGGTTTGGGTTACTAATTTTTAGTCCCATGTAATATTCAATCTTTAATTATTTCTAATTTTAAAAAAATACGTTACATACATCTAACTTTCAACATCAAATTTTGTTCTATTTTTGTCCTTGCTAGCCTCCTTAGACGCTATTCCCGGGATAACTGCCCCGGTCCCCCGGGTTACGCGACTGCTCTGGGAGTTATGAATTAGATCTCAGTCCCCCAGAAATGGCAATTCCAAAAGGAATTTTGGTTGCCCTATTGGAAGATAGAGTTCATTGCACATTGTAGGTCGCCTTATAATATCTGCTTCTTTTACTGGGCTGTGTAAGTTTCGTATTTCCGAAATGTTTAAATTTTCCAAAGAACAAGTAACAAATATGTCTAAGTTAATTCCTACTGAGGTTATTAAGATATTGAGTGATAACCATAGTAACAGTCTAAGGTTGTACAATTCATATACAACTTTGAGAAACAGATTTCCAGGTATTACAAATTTGGCGCAGTGGCAAAGCGCTCTAGCCATCGATCACGAAGATTTTCAGTTCTATTATTAAATAAATATTTTAAAAAAACTTTATTAGCATCAACTGTCATTCACTAAATGTTGTAAAAAAATGTATTTAAACTTTATTGGATGAATAAAAAAGTATTTTATTAACGATTGAAAATTTGTACAAGATATGGCTATATCAGGAGAGTGTGAGCTAATAGAAGGAATTAGAAAAGAGACAGTAAATTTACAGTGATGTATAGATAACCCAAAGCCTGGAAAACTCATAAAAAGATCATTCACTATTGATTTAGTTTGGCCACTCGCTATTAGGTGTCGTGGCGTTAATTAAAAATCATAATCCGCTCTTAGCGCGACACTTACCGTACTGTTTCATTTCACTATCTCCTGATTATCCATGGAAAGAGTTTATGAGCTTGGTACATGGACAATCAATCCCGTTTTTTTTCATTCGTGGTAGGGATACTAACCGCATGCGCATGTGAGACGGAGGTAGCTCGCTAGAGGCTGGCTGCCACGAAGGCTGGGCGGGTTTTGGGGGCTCAGACCCGGGTAAAAAAAAATCTGTATATAGAACGAGTCCACTTTCACTACGAGCAGCCACTACTATATGCGTATCTATGTTGCGCCGCATACTCACGTACGCTCACCATACGTCTTAGGCCATGCAGGCAACTCACGCACACTCAGACTCCAGTTATTCCAAAACAAGGTTTTGCGAATATTCACGAAGACACCAACATGTACCATATTAACACTTCTTCACACTGAGTTGAAAATCCCTTTCATCAACCAATAGGCTACCTCCGACACTTAGCAACAAGATTCTACAAACAGGTTCACGCACATACAACATCCACACCCATTTCCTCACTGGGTATATATGACCCCACCCACGACACACACAGACGGCCGCTGTCCTTACTGACCACCTAGCTCTACCATAATACAAACAATAAAAATATACATACTAATAGATTCTGCTTCACAGTTATGTTACAGACGACACAGGGGCGCATCTCCAGGGCCGCAGCTTAGCCCCAACGGAAGTACTAATTTGATTGCATGCCTTTTCAGTTTCGAGTAGGCAGCAAAAGAAGAGGTGCATGTCATTCCTGTCATAGACTCACTAACAAGGGATTTGTAAGGTATTACTCCTTTTTAGCCCTTAGCAAAAGGCGATCCAAGCCCCCAGGATTCCTGGATGATCTGTCGTGGAAATTTTCCTGGCAGGGTTTCTTTATTGCCAGGAACTTTTCATCCCGCTCTTATCGCGACACTTACTGTACTACATATTTCATTTCACTATCTCCTGATTCTCCATGGAAAGAGCTTATGAGCTTGGTACATGGGCAATCAATCCCGTTTCCTTCACTAACGGTAGGGATACTAACAGCATGGGCATGTGAGAGGGAGGTATAGCTCTCTAGAGGTTGGCATCTGTATCTAGTGTAAGCCTTTGAAATAAGCTTAAGACCTATATATACAAAGGTGAAGCACAGACGTGGGTTCTGTTACGAAGATTTGTTTGCAGTTTTAGGGTGTGAACAGAACAAGTGGGTCGCGTCGATGTCGATGTTGATGTCGACAGCTCAGAGCAAGGTCACCTGCGATGCTTAGTCAAGGTCAGAGGCCGCTGTGTGCTTATTATTACATGAGCTAATTAACAATATATTTATATGTGTATATTATATATTATATTATATATTAAATATGGGGATATGTTGATCACCATATTATGATAATATCATTTAATGATGTTAATTTTAAATGTTAATTTTAATTGTTTAATATTCCTGATGATGTTGGTACTGTTAGCCAACGGAAAGCTTTGAATTGTAAATTCAATTATAATTCTTGTATTTGTATTTTGACTTATGTTCTTTATAATATCGTTTACACACAAACATTTTACACACATTTATCACATAATATATAATTATATATATATATATATATATATATATATATATATATACAGGTATATATATTATAAGGAAGGCTATTATTCCGTAATAATTTCCTTTCCTAATCTCACAGAATAATTTAAGCGATATCTTATCGACAAGTGATAACTTGAAGTGTGAATCATTGTCAATAACGTTTGGTACAGCCATATCTCACTCAAATATAAATATAAACCAACAACACATTAAACCTATCACACAAGCAGAAGATGATTAATTACGTGGCCACACATAGAAAAAATTGTTCGCAACAGAAAATTACTAGTAAAATAGTTTCAAGAAGTCAAGTACAACTCAGAACGTTACTACTTGGGTTGTGGTACAAAGTTAAACCTCACGCACTGAACTTTCGCGAACACTTAACCGTGCACTTGGCCTTGAGAGATCGCAATAGGCGAGATATTAGGTAGAGCGCTTGCAACGGCTAAAAATAGATAATAGTGTAGAATTAGGGATTTAGGCCAAAGCGCTAAATATTTCAAAACATTAAACTAATTAGACTAAACCAGATTAAAACAGACCAAGTAAGCAAAATTAGAATGAAATAAATTGAAATTTAATCAATTGAAGTTGTAAAAATATTGAAATTTGATATAATAGCCTGATTTTGGAAAGAGATAAATAATTTCAGAGAATTTCGAATAGATAGCCTCGCTCTATAGGAACATCAGATGAAACCTATAGCCTCACAACAGGTCTCAACATTAATAAACCTATACCGAATGTATTCATACACGAAATAAAATTATTTATTCAACCTTGGGACATAAGCCTAACATGACTGTAATCGGGATAATACAGAAAATCAGAAAATTGAATTAAATAAATGTTTACTCATAAAAACAAAACAATTATCGGAAAAACTTTGAAAATTAAATAAACACATCTTGTAAAATGACTTGCTGTTATAAAAGTCCAGAAAACATAAGTCAAAAAAACTAATTACAATAGGGTCAAAATATAAAAAAGTGGTTGCTAGGACACCGCTACTGTGTTTCATCACAGTGTTGTTGACAACGCAACGTTAGGATCACAAAGTATTTCAAAGGACCGAAGTATTTTATAGCGTCCACAAGTGTTAGTTGAAACCAATGTGTTGAAACAATAAAACGTGTTTTGTTTATAAAACAAATTTTAAAAAATACAATAACTAAACTCCTAAACTGTTAAAATGTGATTCGGAGGTGTTAAGATATTTGAGCTTTATGCTCATTTATAGTAAACACGACCATCACGACAATGGAAGTAGTAAATATAGAACACCGGACACCAAACTTTGTAGATATATAGAAAACGTTATCAATAATGTTACTTTGTAAAACAGTGATAAAAAAAAATCAAAATTCTGAAACTCAATCAACCCATTTTAAATAAGAATTACCTTTAACAAGATTATCAGATGCCGTGCAGTGAAAAGGTTGACTTCAAAAACAAGATGCCGCCAATACAACTGAACATATGTTCAAGGTTTTATTAAGCATTAATTTTTTTATTAACACTTTGTTTCGAACAGTATTAATTAAATTTCAAAATTTAGTAAAAAGAAATAGCATAAGAGAAATGAATACCTCTTACAATCGTTTACCTGTAATGGAGGGTAAATAAATAGTCGATAATATAAATGCAAATATGGCTTTATTAGGCCTACACACACAATTTATAAATACTCATTTATTAGTTATATTTTATGATCAATAATAATAGTGGTGTTTTGGTAAATGTGTGTTATGTATATCAAGGTAGAAACAGAAATTCAAACTTTAAACTTCTGGTAAGTATATAGCAAACAAACATCATTTGAATGATAATTACACAAAAACCTCTTAACCACAAACTTTCTTTATTTTACCCTTATGTACATTTCAGTTACCAAGTAACCATCCTCAGAGGGATAACATGCAAAGACAGTCTTTGCCCTCTGAGGATGCTTTCTTGGTAACTAAAATGTACATAAGGGTAAAATAAGGAAAGTTTGTGGTTAAGAGGTTTTTGTGTATTTATTATTAAATTCAACTACAGTATATTCCTAATAAATAGTATCATTTGAATGCTAAAATATTTTGAGCTTATAACATAAAAATTTCATCTTAATAATAATAGGCTATAAGGACTAATTATTGTGTTATAAATAAATATGTTTTACCGTGAATATTAAGTTTAAAACATAAATTCTAACCTTAGATCAATACTTTGCTAATTGCATAGAAAACGAAATTTAGTTTTCATTATTGAATTTGACTAATGGTAAAAGAATTTAATAATTTCATGTTAAAGGGAAGATATAATACATGGAGATTTGGTAAGAGACAGAAAATTAACTGACTATAATTACAACTAATTATAATGCAACAAATGTTCTTGAATTACAACCGATATTCAAGTTATTTTGTTCTGGCCATAATTTAGTTAAGAAACAGATTTTACGCAAAGAAATACAGTAACATGTATTTCTGTCCAGGTCACTAAAAGACTTGGTGCCTTTTGCAGTCATTGAGAATAACGCCTACCTTGGGAACGCCGTGCTAGGATCTCCTCCGACAGGTATCGGGCACCAAGTCCTGACGAATGCCTTAGATGAAGTCAAAGAGAACTTTCGCGGTGATACTTGGGCATCCAATGGACCGCTTCTACTTACAAAAGTACTACGAACAGCGTGTAATTTGGAACCGGAAGACTCAGTAAGTTTGCTACTTACGTTTATTGCCAATTTTATTTATTAAAATGAAAAGTTGGTTTTCTATTTAAATTAAACTCTATAAGTTCTCTACATGAGACGTCATCAACCTTTCAGGCTCTATTCTCCATATTTAACACTGATTTGTCGTGCTTCCCGCTCCATAAGTGGTGAAGCAATTAAAGTTTGGTCAATTAATTAAACTTTATTTTATTTTTAAACACCCTACCTTTTATTATTTATAAGTCAGATGATTTATTATTTAAATTAAACCATCGTAGAACTATATACAAATAGGTGACAGAGGGACATATCCCGAAATGACCGTTCTCAGTAATCAAAAGTAAGTTCTAAAGTAGGCACATACATTAACATATGTTCAAATGTTTTAAGAGAAAAACTAGTAGTTCAAGTGAAGATAGAATGAAATAATATAAATACAAATATATTTTTGATAATTATGCGAGCAATATCAATAATGTTTTGTTATTATACATGATATATCAGTCATTATTAAAATTACTCTAGCAATAGCAATATTGTTTTGTAAATATGCACGCAATATCAATCACTTTAGTATTTATGCACATAATATCATTCATTTTTTGTAAATATACACGCAATATCAGTCTCTCTTGGTAATTATGCGTGGAATATTAAACATTTTTGTAATTATAGATGCAATATCAGTCATTTTTTGTAAATATACATGCAATATCAGTCTCTCTTGGTAATTATGCGTGGAATATTAAACATTTTTGTAATTATAGATGCAATATCAGTCATTTTTTGTAAATATACACGCAATATCAGTCTCTCTTGGTAATTATGCGTGGAATATTAAACATTTTTGTAATTATAGATGCAATATCAGTCATTTTTTGTAAATATACATGCAATATCAGTCTCTCTTGGTAATTATGCGTGGAATATTAAACATTTTTGTAATTATAGATGCAATATCAGTCATTTTTTGTAAATATACACGCAATATCAGTCTCTCTTGGTAATTATGCGTGGAATATTAAACATTTTTGTAATTATAGATGCAATATCAGTCATTTTTTGTAAATATACACGCAATATCAGTCTCTCTTGGTAATTATGCGTGGAATATTAAACATTTTTGTAATTATAGATGCAATATCAGTCATTTTTTATAAATATACACGCAATATCAGTCTCTCTTGGTAATTATGCGTGGAATATTAAACATTTTTGTAATTATAGATGCAATATCATTCATTTTTTGTAAATATACATGCAATATCAGTCTCTCTTGGTAATTATGCGTGGAGTATTACACATTTTTGTAATTATAGATGCAATATCAGTCATTTTTGTAATTACACAAACAATAACATAATTTTTTTTTAATAATGCACGCAATGTCAATAATGTTTCTTAGTTATCCAAATTTCGTAATATCACACATTTTTGGTCAATATAAACACCATTTCAATGATTTTTGGTAACTATACACGCAATACCAGACAATTTAAAAAAATATACATGCAATATCAGTCATTTTTTATATTTATACACGCAATATCACTCATTCCTTGTACTAAAAAATGCAACATCAGTCATTTTTTGTAATTATGCACGCAATATCACTCATTCTTTGTAGTTACAGATAAAATATAGGACATTTTTTTAATTATATATGCCATATGAGACGTCACTTTTGAAATTACACATGCTTATCATTCTTTTTCATAATTATAGACACAATATCAGTAGTAAGGTGATGCTGGTACTGACGCGAAGTGATGATCCACATGCACAGCCACGTTGGGCAGACACGTGCAAACAAAATTCGCAATTTATTAATAACATTTTTATGTAATTATTAAACAATTGGAGAGTTAATTTTTCATACGCATGCAAACTGTCTTATAGTTCTAATTAAGTTATAGTTTATTCTATTTAATTTACAAATTTATAGGCTCAACAATTAACTTAAGCATAGGAAAAAACCAGTTCACAAAATGTTGGAAATTGTCTATATACATTTATACACAGGTAGATAATCAAATATATACAGTATTTTACATGTAACTTATATTACATTCCCTATATATAAACAGCATAATCATTACTGAAGGAAATTCATTATTTATTCGCAGATCAATGAAATGAATAACACGCGTTGCAGCGGGTTCAACATTTACCCGACACAACATTTCTTTCCGCACCCTTACTACCAGTGGGAAAAGTACTTCTCCAACGGGACCGACACTGAAGAGACCATGAAGGACTTGCAACAAACTTACATGGCGCACATGTGGAACAAGATGAGCAGTGGTGGACGCGTCATCACCGGATCCAAACAGCCATATTCCCGTCTAGCTAAACAGTTCTGCCCTAGAGTCTACAGCCAAGCTAGTCCAGAGTTCTAAACTAAGAGATTTGGATATAATTTTGTGTGATACTCAAAAGTAAATAAATTGTACAATCATAGATTATTTCATCATCAAAGAATATAATCATGTACAAAGGGATCTCTTACACTCATGTGGATAGTTCTTGTCGGGAGCGTTCTTTCTGATTCGCTCTGGCTGCGCACATGCACCCTAAACTTGGCCTTCGCCTTCCCATACCAAGACGCAGTGATTCGCTCTGGCTGCGCACATGCACCCTAAACTTGGCCTTCGCCTTCCCATACCAAGACGCAGTGATTCGCTCTGGCTGCGCACATGCACCCTAAACTTGGCCTTCGCCTTCCCATACCAAGACGCAGTGATTCGCTCTGGCTGCGCACATGCACCCTAAAGTTGGCCTTCGCCTTCCCATACCAAGACGCAGTTATTCGCTCTGGCTGCGCACATGCACCCTAAACTTGGCCTTCGCCTTCCCATACCAAGACGCAGTGATTCGCTCTGGCTGCGCACATGCACCCTAAACTTGGCCTTCGCCTTCCCATACTAAGACGCAGTGAATCGCTCTGGCTGCGCACATGCACCCTAGACTTGGCCTTCGCCTTCCCATACCAAGACGCAGTGATTCGCTCTGGCTGCGCACATGCACCCTAAACTTGGCCTTCGCCTTCCCATACCAAGACGCAGTTATTCGCTCTGGCTGCGCACATGCACACTAAACTTGGCTTTCGCCTTCCCATACCAAGACGCAGTTATTCGCTCTGGCTGCGCACATGCACCCTAAACTTGGCCTTCGCCTTCCCATACCAAGACGCAGTTATTCGCTCTGGCTGCGCACATGCACACTAAACTTGGCTTTCGCCTTCCCATACCAAGACGCAGTTATTCGCTCTGGCTGCGCACATGCACACTAAACTTGGCTTTCGCCTTCCCATACCAAGACGCAGTTCACGAACACACAGACGTTTGGTTTAAAGGTCCGCTTAGCAAAGGCTAGCTTGTAAATTCTTTTTTTAACTACGGCATTTCTGTAATTTGTTTACATGCAGAGCAATGTAGACCTACAGCTCCACGTTCATTTCCCCCTTCTGCCATTGCAGTACATTGATATACCTGCTGTGTCTTATTTGTTCTGGTTGCTACACATTGGGCAATATGAGGTGCTCTTTTCTCCTTTTGTATAGGTGTGATTGTAGATCGTTGTGTAAAGTCGATGACAACTGATCTCTGGCCAGGTCCGGTCACTACTGGCCCGCATTCCTACAGGTCTAGATATTTTAAACTAGGCTGCTGCAGATGCTGCTCCAGGCAAACCGTCTGTATAGACATCAAACCAAGGTGGCTGCAGAAGCTCCTGCAGGCAAACCGTCTGTATAGACATCAAACCAAGGTTGCTGCAGATGCTCCTGCAGGCAAACCGTCTGTGTAGACATCAAACCAAGGTTGCTGCAGATGCTCCTGCAGGAAAAGCGTCAGTATAGACATCAAACCGAGGTTGCTGCAGATGCCCCTGCAGGCAAACCGTCTGTATAGACATCAATCCAAGGTTGCTGCAGATGCTCCTGCAGGCAAACCGTCTGTATAGACATCAAACCAAGGTTGCTGCAGAAGCTCCTGCAGGTAAACCGTCTGTATAGACATCAATCCAAGGTTGCTGCAGATGCTCCTGCAGGCAAACCGTCTGTATAGACATCAAACCAAGGTGGCTGCAGATGCTCCTGCAGGCAAACCGTCTGTATAGACATCAATCCAAGGTTGCTGCAGATGCTCCTGCAGGCAAACCGTCTGTATAGACATCAAACCAAGGTTGCTGCAGAAGCTCCTGCAGGTAAACCGTCTGTATAGACATCAATCCAAGGTTGCTGCAGATGCCCCTGCAGGCAAACCGTCTGTATAGACATCAAACCAAGGTTGCTGCAGAAGCTCCTGCAGGTAAACCGTCTGTATAGACATCAATCCAAGGTTGCTGCAGATGCTCCTGCAGGCAAACCGTCTGTATAGACATCAAACCAAGGTTGCTGCAGAAGCTCCTGCAGGTAAACCGTCTGTATAGACATCAATCCAAGGTTGCTGCAGATGCTCCTGCAGGCAAACCGTCTGTATAGACATCAAACCAAGGTGGCTGCAGATGCCCCTGCAGGCAAACCGTCTGTATAGACATCAAACCAAGGTTGCTGCAGAAGCTCCTGCAGGTAAACCGTCTGTATAGACATCAATCCAAGGTTGCTGCAGATGCTCCTGCAGGCAAACCGTCTGTATAGACATCAAACCAAGGTTGCTGCAGATGCCCCTGCAGGCAAACCGTCTGTATAGACATCAATCCAAGGTTGCTGCAGATGCTCCTGCAGGCAAACCGTCTGTATAGACATCAAACCAAGGTTGCTGCAGATGCCCCTGCAGGCAAACCGTCTGTATAGACATCAATCCAAGGTTGCTGCAGATGCTCCTGCAGGCAAACCGTCTGTATAGACATCAATCCAAGGTTGCTGCAGATGCTCCTGCAGGCAAACCGTCTGTGTAGACATCAAACCGAGGTTGCTGCAGATGCTCCTGCAGGTAAACCGTCTGTATAGACATCAATCCAAGGTTGCTGCAGATGCTCCTGCAGGCAAACCGTCTGTGTAGACATCAAACCAAGGTGGCTGCAGAAGCTCCTGCAGGTAAACCGTCTGTATAGACATCAATCCAAGGTTGCTGCAGATGCTCCTGCAGGCAAACCGTCTGTGTAGACATCAAACCAAGGTGGCTGCAGAAGCTCCTGCAGGTAAACCGTCTGTATAGACATCAATCCAAGGTTGCTGCAGATGCTCCTGCAGGCTAACCGTCTGTGTAGACATCAAACCAAGGTTGCTGCAGATGCTCCTGCAGGCAAAGCGTCACTATAGACATCAAACCGAGGTTGCTGCAGATGCTCCTGCAGGCAAACCGTCTGTATAGACATCAAACAAAGGTTGCTGCAGATGATCTATCAGTCAAACCGTCTGTGTAGACATCCAACCAAGGTTGCTGCAGAAGCTTTTACAGGTAAACTGTCTGTATAGACATCAAATCAAGGTTGCTGCAAATGCTCCTGCAGGCAAACAGTCTGTATAGACATCAAACCAAGGTTGCTGCATAAGATCTTTCAGTCAAACCGTCTGTGTAGACATCCAACCAAGGTTGCTGCAGAAGGTCCTGCAGGCAAACCGTCTGTATAGACATCCAACCAAGGTGCTACAGGCAAACCGTCTGTTCAGCCATCGGACCAGGGTTGCTGTAGAGGCTTTTGTAGCAAATCGTCTGTATAGACATCCAACTGCGGTTGTTGCAGAGCTCCTTCAGCAAAACCGTCTGTGTAAACATCCAACCACGGTTGCTGTAGAGGCTACTGCGACAACTCCCTCCGTTTAGATATCCAACCTAGGTTGCTGCAGAGTTACTGCAAGCAATCATTCTACATAGTCATCGAACCATAGTTTCTGAAAAGGCCCCTGCAGCCATTCTGTCTGTTTAAACATCCAACCAAGGTTGCTGCAGAAGTAACTGTATCCAAACAATCTGATTAAACATCCAACCACGGAAGCTGCAGAAGCACCTGCAGGCAAACCGTGTGTGTAAACATCCAATCACGATTGCTGTGAAGGTTCCTACAGCCATTCTGTCTGTTTAAACATCCAACCAAGGTTGCTGCAGAAGTAACTGTATCCAAACAATCTGATTAAACATCCAACCACGGAAGCTGCAGAAGCACTTGCAGGCAAACCGTGTGTGTAAACATCCAATCACGATTGCTGTGAAGGTTCCTGCAGCCATTCTGTCTGTTTAAACATCCAACCAAGGTTGCTGCAGAAGTAACTGTATCCAAACAATCTGATTCAACATCGAACCACGGTTGCTGCAGAAGCACCTGCAGGCAAACCGTGTGTGTAAACATCCAATCACGATTGCTGTGAAGGTTCCTGCAGCCATTCTGTCTATTTAGACATCAAACCAAGGTTGCTTCAAAAGCTCCTGCGGCCAAGTCGTTTGCATAAACATCTAACTATGGTTGCTGCAGAAGGTCTTGCAGACAAACCGTCTGTGTAAATATCTAACAGCGGTTGCTACAGATGCTTTTGTAACAAAACCGTCTGTACAGACATCCAACTACGGTTTATGCAGAAGCTCTTGCAGCCATAGGGTCTGTGTAAACAACCAACCACTTTTGCTGTAGAAACTCATGTACCTAAACCGTCTGTGTAAACATCCAACCACGGTTGTTGCAGAAGCTCCAGCAGACAAACCATCTGTATAGACATCAAACCACGGTTGGTGTAGTAGTTTTTGTAGCGAGCCCGTCTGTATAGACGTCCAACTATAGTTGCTGCAGAGGTTCTTTCAGCCAAACCGTCTGTATGGACACCAAACTACGGTTGCTGCTGCAGCTCCTGCAGTCAAACAGTCTGTATAGGCATTCAACTACGGTTACTGCAGAAACTCCTGCAGCCAAGCCGTCTGTATAGACATCCCACTAGGGTTGCTGTAGAAGCTCGTGTAGTCGAACCGTCTGTGTAGATATCCAACCACGGTTGCTGCAGAAGCTCCTGTAACCAGACCGTCTGTGTAGAAATCGAACCGCGGTAGCTGCTGAGCCTCCTGTAGTCAAATCGTCTTCGTGGACATTCAATCTAAGTTGCCGTAGATGGTCCTGTAGCCAGACCAGTAGGAATGAGCCCAGATTGGCGCGCACCCACCCCTAACTCGGCCGCTACGTAACCTAGGACTATAGGGGTAGTTTTGGATGATGCTCAAGGTCACCCCGGCCGTGACCCCAGACCCGGGGGTGGTTATGACCACGTTTAGAGGGGTGGGGGGTAGTTTTTCGAAAAAAAAAAAAATTCGGCGTGTACGTAACCTAGGACTATAGGGGTAGTTTCGGATGACACACAAGGTCGATGCGCCCCCGACCCCAGACCAAGGGGAGGTTTTGACCACGTCCAGAGGGGTAGGGGGTAGTTTTTCGAAAAAAAAAATTTAATTTAACCTTACTCGGCCGCTACGTAACCTAGGACTATAGGGGTAGTTTTGGATGACGCAGAGGCTTGACGCCAACCCTCATCCAACCCCTAAGGGCGGTTTTGACCATGCCTAGAGGGGCGGTAAATGGAAAAAACTAATTCCAAACAACTAACCTAAGCTAGCCAAAATGTATCCAACCCAAACAACCCCTAGGTGCAGGGGACATCTCAGCTACGTTCAGGACCACCCCAGGGGTTGCCAAGGACAAAGAGGCCCATGATTGGCCTTGATCATAGACTGTAGGGTGTATGTGACTACGTCTAGATGTAGTTATTGGAAAACCTCGCTAGCCAAATTGTATCTAACCTAACATACTCCTAATTACAAGGGCAACATTAGCTACGTTCAGGACCATCCCTGGGGGTTATTATGGACGAAGGCAGCCCTGAAAGACCTTGATCACTGACTACGTCTAGATGTAGTTATTGGAAAACCCCGCTAGCCGAATTGTATCTAACCTAACAGACCCCTGGTTACAAGGGCGATCTCTGCAACGAACAGGACCACCCCTAGGGGTTGTTATGGATGAAGGCGGCTCTGAAACGCCTTGATCATAGACTATTGGGTGTATTTGACTACGTCTAGAGGTAGTTTTTGGAAACTCTAATAGGTGTAACAACCCGACCCTCAGCCACGTTCAGGACCCGTCCCGGAGGTGGCTACCGGCGAGGGGTTAAATTGTGGAAAGATTTTATATACATGACGATGTATCTGCCCACGAATGACTCTAGGTAGTAAGCCCACCGCTATAACGATGTGTTCGATACGGGGCAAACGGTTATCATTGTCTATGCTACAAAATAATAAACATTGCGACAAAGCCTTATGTTGGAAGACGCCTGACCGTGTGCCAGACGTGTACAGACAACGATAACGCAATATCAGAAAACCGCAAGGATAACCGGTGACCGCTATAGCAAGCCTAAAACACGTACGGCTATGTCGATTTGATTATTGCATCGATATACTATGTAATATCGTTATACCATGGCATACATATATAATAAAAAGTCAGCTATGTATACACCCTACAGCCAAAAATGTGTTTAAATATAATAGTATTAGGCCGTTGTAGATTAAGTACACAGATAGCTACTATGTATATATTCTATAATGTAAATAGGTTTAGATATAAAGGTCTATGGAGAAACACTAATAACGAGGTCTATCACATAACATGAATAAATATATGCTATAAAACGAACCCAACTATCTATTCAACAGAGTGATTTAGCAATATAAACATATAATATTGGATAAGGCCAACGATATAAGGATCCGAAAAGGGTAGGTATATGAAATAATATATACAATAAGTATATTCAGCATGATGATATATTAAACAAACTTTTAAAATAATTTTACAGTGCATAGATATAAATTGTTCCTCAATATTACAAATATAATTTAAATATATCGATGATCCGAGATCTGCAATGTGGGCAGCGAATACATCTTGAGAGACAGGTTAAGCAAAAGACATGTCCGCAAGGCGTGGCAACAGCGTTGCGAGGGTTCTCACAACATATAATGCATAAGCCAAACTCCGCCGGTTGTGGCTGAAGGCAAAAAAAGTCAATTAGTAACAAGTGTATATGCATATACAAATCCTGTAAGAAACAATATGTTAGTAAATAGGTCCAGATATCCTGAAAGAAAAGCCAATTGAAATAATATGAAAATCCACCTACATTATTGGTACGCTGGACAGTGTAGTCTCCAGCCACCACAATATCCTGTAGGAACCGTCTCGTCATGCCCCAAACGTTATACGCAAAGGTCCGGCTCGTCTTGTAGTAAGATTTTGAGGCAGCCGTCCGCAGATCCCTAATAGCCAGCTGGAGCTGCATTAAGGTGTAATCCAGCGTCTGTATGCATGTGCGGGGTGAAGGCGGGTTCCTCGGTGGATGAGAAACCATCAGGAAATCGTGCAGGCGAAACGAAAACGAATCATCACAACTATAGCAGGGTCTATGGTCTTCCTCTTCGCTGTCCGTATCAATGCCAGGCGGACGGGTAGGTAAATCTCCTGGAGACGAGCCCATAGGTAGTAGTAGAGGCGAATAGGATAGTGAAGAATCTGAAAGCGCTGTGTACGCCTAGAAAAAAGAATCTAAATAAATACCATTGAATATATTCTATGATCTAGGCTTCAGATAATTTGAACATGACGCTACCTTGTGTCCAAAATATGTATTAAGCGCTGTTGAAAATAGACTACCACTCATTCAATATACTGTGTGATCTAATGTTGAACATAATTTGAAAAAGGCCTAACATTAACATATAATATCTCGTATCCAAAATATATATTAAACGCTAATGAAAATAAACTACCACTCACTCAATATATTCTATGATCTAGGCTTCAGATAATTTGAAAATGACGCTACCTCGTGTCCAAAATATATATTAAACGCTATTGAAAATAGACTACCACTCATTCAATATACTGTGTGATCTAAGCCTTACAAAAATTGAAAAAGACGTGACATTAACATATAATATATCCAAAATACACCACCACTCATTCAATATAGTGTATGACCTAGGCATTACAAAAAAAAAATGAAGTGTGAAAATATGCTCATCTATAAATAAACACCTATTGTGTCATCTAGACTTAACTCAATTTGAAAAAAGACTAGGTACTTACAATGCGAGTGTTTATAGGTTGTCGTGATGCCATCTCTCGTGAATGTATGATCTACAGATTAACGGATTACAATAGTTGATCAGAGTATAGCTCTCTTCAGGGGTTGATTGCAGAAAGTCTTCAAAACTATATAATTTAAATAACGGGCTTAAACAGATATCGCACCAGTTATCAGAGTCTCCAATAAAGTCGAAGCCGTCCACTTCAGCTATAGAGTATGTGTAACCGGCTCTTGTGATGTCGAAACTATCTGCCTGACGGAGCACAAAGTTACTCAAACACTCTCGGCAAATATTATTAGACAGACCTGTGTAGTGAAATCTAATAAATTTGACAAATGTCCTCTCGTAGGCATACATAGTTACAGAGCCACGGTGGTTCTTCAACCATAACAATACTGAAAAGTCTAAATTATTGAAATCTATAGATAAAGATTCAGATGTATCACAAGGCCTTTAGTCTTTAAAAGATTTTATCAACACTTGCTTTACAGATACAGGTAAGTCCAAACTGTCTATATCATTTCTGTTCTGTACGCATGCGCAGACCTCAATAGCGCATAGATTAAACAAAGATAGAGGCACTGTAAAATTTAAAAAAAAATAAACATGCTGAAACGTGCTAATGAATAATATTACTCTGTAATGGCCAAATTCACGGTCTGGCCGACATGTTTGATAACAGTTAAAGATTTGCCCAACATAGAGCTCAAATCTTCCACAGTCAACGCCGTAGCGTAACGCTTTGGAAGAAAGACAGCGCGTCTGTCTTCATCATCTACCTGTAAGTCTACAAGTACGGCGGTACCATACTTTGCCTCGACAAAACGCGCATTTACAATTTTAAATGCCTTGCCTATCTTTAGATCGCGTATAGGCACAGAATCTACAGAATTTAAAGCTGAAAACCTTGCCGACACTGATGATGACATTTTTACTACTTACTGGCAAACACACACACAGATCACTCTAAACACAGACTATGCAAAAGCACTATATCTCCACCTGTATATAATGTTTTATACATAGCTGTGGAAGAGTCCATTTGAGAGGTGAGTGGACGAGTCCAAGCAAGTTGGACTGATCCATAAGTACGTCACAACCGCGACTGTTGATTACAACAAAGCGGGCGATGCTGTTTGTAGAGGTAAACACATCGTATCCGATGAGAAGTTTAAATACAAGTTAACACATAATATAAAATGCACGGTCCGACTAGGGCCTAACAAACAGTATCCGATTGACTATGGTTTATCTCGTAGTATCCGAGAGGTAGAGCCTCATGCTCGACGCCATACCTCAGGTAAAGCCAACCCGAAGCCTTAGGTAAAGCTACCTTGGAGTGGTAAAACAACTACCAATCACAATAGTATACAGCCTGTATTAAACCACTATGTATGTTACGCAACAAGCTAGTAAGCAAGGACACCTACATTCTCTCTCTGTATTAATCCAATATCTATGTTACCCTATATTAGCCTACAGATTGTGTTAGGCCAATATCCACGTAAACCTGTATTAAGTATATATGGGTGGTAACCTACATAGGCATACATATTGTGTTAGGTCGAAATACCTGTAAATCTACACACATTCTGTATTAAACCAATATGCATGATACGGTACATAGGTCTACAAGTCAATAAACAGTGTTATTACGCTTCATTGCAGGTGTAGATCATACACACAGCTCGACAATGCTTGTTTAAAACCTTTACAGTAATATTGTTACGACCGCAATAGCACACTCTGGACATAACCGCAGCAAATGACGTCAAACTCAATGTCGGTCAAGACGACGTCCGGACAGTCATCTGTATAGGATTAACTTGCCACCTATATTTGCTATCTACAGGACAGTTACATACCAGTGCCTATGATCATGTTCTGACGCTAGTCATTTAACAATTTCTCAATGGGTGTGCATTGAACCATCAAGAGTACAGACATTCGCTACGCTAAGAGTCTAATGCAGTGTGTTCCTTCAAGCGACTATGTTTACATGTGCTTGCACTTAATGCAAAGGTCAACACAGGATAAGGTAATTAGTAATAGTCATTTGACAATAGAAAGGTATAATTACAATAACATTATGATCTGAACAATGTACACAACTAAACATTCATTCTTAACTCTAATTACAATTGCTTTATACACAATTACCAAAGTTTAGACATATCTAGGTAATTAATACATCAACTATAGACACTAGCTTAGACATATCTCATAAATATTCCAATCACATGGCATAATTTAGGCTAAATACAATTCATGTCATAGGTCTAATGCTAAATCTAACAAAAATATAAACTGATTAGCAGCAAAACACAGCAAAGTCATTGTTAGTACTATCAGGCCTCTGTAAAGTCTAAAATTCTAAATCTGTATGTTTTACAATATAATAGGTGCTTCAAATAAATGATTACAAGTATAAAATATATAACACAAAGGTTATTGCAATAATATTGTCTATACTTTGTTCACACAAATATCCCCCGAAGGGGAAGGAGAGGCCCCAAGCCCCGCCTACTCCACGTGACATCCTCCAAAATCAAATTGATGCCTCCGTTCAAACCTCCTGCTTGACAAGTACATTCACCCTTACGAACCTTTACGGCCACTCCAGAGGGGATGCATACAACCTTACGGGCTACGCAGAGCCTCGCCAGTGGGCTTTCATTCGTCTCTTTCACACTACCCGCCAAGCAGGGGGTCAAATTACTTTACAAAAACATTTGTGTGTGTGAAAAAATCAACATTCGTCAGCTATTCATATTGTTTACTCATTCGTGGAATTTTGTAGCCATAAGTTGGTTAGTCTGAATATTTATAGAAAACATAGCAAATCATTGTGCATAATTAATACTTATATATAATCTAGTTGAATATATATACAATACACAGATAATCATTATGCATAATTAATACATATATATATAATCTAGCTTCTGCTTAACAGACTGTTTATACAATATATAGATAATCATTATTATTATGTTTACCTAATCACTAGACAGTAATCAATGTGAATAAATAATACCTATATATAATCTAGTTTTTGTTAGGCTGAATTACAATATGCTTATCTAACCACATTACAGAATTAATACAAAATTAATCTATTAGCGTTTGTCAAGTTGAATATTTACAGTGCGTGGCTACTCGCTCATGTGTGGACGCTTGTAACCGTAGGGCAGTGTGTTGTATCCGTCGTCCTCGTCCAACTTCCTCTTTGCACCAGTTAACCTGAAGATTTTACTTTCTGACGTGGTGATGACGTCACGATCTTATGTGCGACTAATCCTATCACTGGTGGTTACGATAGGATCGCTACCCTCCAAAACCATCCGTTTCATCGATTCAAAATTGACCGAGGCTGATGTGCCGAGATTGAGAGTCAATCCCTTGACCTTGCACACGGTCACGTGTTTGTTTTTATTTGTAGACCATACTTTGTAGGCGTAGACTTTAGGACCTCCAGAGACGAATTCTGTAATGTAGGAACCAGGGCCGTATTCCGAGAGCTCGTCAGTCATCTGGCCTAAATAATCTCCAGTCACCACTCTTGGCAATCCCTCCCTATGAAGGTATACCACACTGTCTGTATCCTTGTAGATAAGTTGAGGGCCGAGAGCGTCCATATATTCGTAAAGCTTTAACCGGGCATGGGCGGTGGTGTAGACGGCCAGCACAACGTTGACGGTGGGCAGTATTTCGCAAACGTCATCCGCAAACTGCCAATTCACAACCAATACGACTTCGTTTACCTCCTTAATGTGGTTGACGTCAATGGATGGGCTCTGCAGCATTTTGAACAGTTCCTGAGGCTCCCTGATAATCGACGTTTTAGTCTGGTTCTCCCTCTGTCCAAATTTTCCCCAAAACGAGTTCAACATTAGTTTTGCCAGTGAGCGGGATCCTTCATTTTTGACAATCTTTGATTGGTCCAAACGGACACCCTCGTTGGTGAAATAATCTTCTACATACTTTGCCCTGTCCTCTTCAGTTTTGCACCAGCCGGGGTAGCCTGACGCTTCCTGTTTCATCTTTAGAAATTTATTAATAAAATCCTTAAACAGGCCGTCGTTCCCTGAAGCCATCTCGTACTGCCACATCTCGTGCATTTCCACAACAACATAGCCCTTCTCTACGGCCTTGCGTATCTCGTCCATGGTCCATGTGCCTGTCAGAGCGCGCTCGTCCACCGTATGGTCGCAATCGCCAGGATTCAGAGTTTCGCCGCATGTCCGACATAGTACAAACATCAGCTTGTTGTTCATCTTTAGCGGCAATACGGGGTGGTAGAGCGATGTAGGCGGCAGAATTGTGCACTTGAGCAACCCTTCGGCGCTCATCCCCAGTTTCCTGCATTCGTCGTTGCCGACGGCCAGCTTTGGATGTCCAATCGGGTATTTTCCATACTTGCATACCCAAGGGTAGAGGGAACACACGTCGGCGTACTGGATGGTTTCGTCCTCTTTAGCGGCGCAGTAGGTCTTTATATTTCCCGTCCTACCGCCGAAAAATGCGTGGCGGGGGTTGAGAGGCGCTGCGTTGAGGACGGGGTGGTTGTCGAGATAATCCATGGACCTGTCGTCCTTCTTCTGCTGCCTAAATACACACTCCCACATCTCGACGACCTGGTAGCCGGCCTGTGCGATTTTAGCGTTCTTGGCCCTTGTCCTTTCGAGGCGTGCGTTGTGTGTGTCCGCCGGATCGTCCTCCAGAGCAGCGTCACGTCCATTGGGGAAGCACTTGGGGCAGCCGTGGAACCAGCATCCTTGGAACTCGTACACGGTGTTTGTCTCCATGCACAGTCCGTCGACCTTCATCTCTCGGCCGTTACCTGCATGACTTATTCGCGGGTTGCCCTCTGTTTCGAGCCACAACAACCATTGCAGAGCGATATACGATTGTTTATCGGCCAGGCGGTAGCCAGCCTTTGGTAGTATGGCTATGGTGTTTGGTTTTAGAAAGTTCCTTCTAAACGCCAGGTTACATGCGCTGGCGATAGTCACCGCCTCTAGAAACGGATCGACATTGCACTCTTGTAGGAAGCAGGCCCTGAATTTCAGGCACGCCTGTGCCAGGATCTCCACGTCCGATAGGCAGTACTCGAATATCTCCTTTTGAAAGTCAAAGACGTACTCGTTGCGCACCTGCTCGTCGTACCATCGTGTGAACTCTTCGTGATTCTTGTCAAACATGGAGTCGGGGCAGTAGTACTCTTTGGCAGGCATGGGGCCTACATACGCTTGGTTTGCCAGGGTGTTGAACAGGTGCGGAAAATATCCCTTCTTCTTTTCCGGAGGCAGATCGAAAGCTTTGGGCAGTTTTGATAGAGCCATAGGCATGTAGTTGAGAGAATCGATGAACTTTGTGTTATCAATCTCCATGAGGATGACCTTGGTACCTCACATAATCAGGTCAGGTGTGAACTGTGTCTCTTCTATTACGTACTTTAGGATAAACTGGAAGTCAAAGGCCTGGCCGTTGTGAGCGATAACAATCACCTTTTTGTACGCCTTTCGCACTTCCATTAGGTACGCCATGAACCCGTTGATGGGGTCCTCTCTGAACACTCTGGTTCTATCCGTGCACTGTAGGCAGGCGCCACCGCCGTTCATACACATCCAACAGTATTGCTGGGATACGCATAGGTTGACTCGATGCACACGAGCGTCGTTAATAACCTCGTCTTGTCGTGTTTCAAGATCAAAAAAGACAAACAGAAAGTTGGTTGATTGCGGGCGACGTGTATCAATTCTCATGTAGCACAGATGGCCTGCAGGCATGTAATCCTTACACACTTTACAATAGTTCTCGCCGCACACGTGAGGAGCCTTTCTTAGCCTTGTTAGAATGTATCTATTACAGTCTGGGCACTTTCTTATAGCCCGGCATACGCTCTTCATGTGCGCCTTAAAACAAGCTCTATTTTGAAACTGTCTATTGCAGTCGCCACACAGGATGCCTTCGTCTTCAAGCACACACGGCGGGGTCCTCTTGCAAGAGTTGCATTGGGCTGAGCATCTATGACGTAGGCGCACGTTGTATGGAACATGACACAATTCGCAATAGTATTTACAAGCGAACGCACTTGTCAGACTTGTAACAACATTGAAGTGGTTGGCGTGATATAACAAGTTTAGCTTATGCTTGGGGTTCTGAACGTCCCCTTCAAAGTAGATATCACGACCTTTGCTGCCGTAATTGTACACGGTGATTTTATAATCGGAGAGTAAATCTTGAAACTGTTGCAGCTCTCGAATGCCTGCACCGCCGTCTCCTATCTGCACCCCTGCGTCAGTCATTAGCTGTTTTGCTCTGTTGGTTTGACGTTTGCATCTGTCCCTACACACAAGCTTGTACTCTGGGTCTCTTGACGCATGCGCTATAGCTACAACCAGAGCACGGGGTAAACAGAGGGTGTCTGTGTTTTTAATCGTAACAATCCCTTTCCTACGGTGCGATTCTTCTACGAAGTTATTATACATTCCGGGTCTTACACGCCCACGCCCTCGCCCTACAGGTACTTTGACCTTTGTACAGGTCACTCTGAAGGTGTCGTCGGCTTTAAATGTATTTGCATTGCTCTGGATTATTGAGCCGAGGATGTTAAACAGGGCGTCCACAGTTGTCGCAGAGGCAGCTCTAAATGCAATATATCCAGGGGCGTGGTTTCGGAGATTTAGGCTCTGCATGGTGAAGCCCAGTTGTATGTCTTCGGTAGCGTTGTTCTTCATCGTCTCTAGGATTTCCTCTAGTCCTCGTCTCACCCACATCAGCTCGTTTTCCGTGGCTGGTACGGGGTTAAAGTTGAATGTCACTCTAGTACCGTTCAAACGGAATTTCCGTACATATGTCTGTTCCGTTGATACAACACGTACGGCCATTTTACAGGTATAATTCACTATAATAGATCTTAAATTAACACAGGTATATGCTATATATTCAAATTGATTCTATGTGAAATAGTTTTGAGAAAGTAACTAGAATAAGATTACTAAGATTGACAATGGTATATGTTGAACAATTTAAAATTAAATCTAGTTGTTTGCTAATACTAACAATTGTATTTGTTAGATATTTATTAAAATATTGTGATTAATTTGTTTTCATAAATATTCAGATCAACAATGATATTAGATTATACGAGTTATTCGACTCACAGGTCGCAATGAATAGCGATTGCTTTAATATAGGCTACAGATTTCCCACGAGAAAAGTAAAAACAAGATAGCTTACCAGAATGTTTCTTCTTCCAAAGCTGTATAGCAAGTATTGTTTTTCGCGATGAGATTTATACTTCATAGACGCCTGCCCCTCCATACCAAATGGGATCGTCCGCCGAGATTAATAGAGATCGGTCCATCTCGAATGGACTCGTCCACCCCTCTTGAATGGACTCTTCCACAGCTATTTGTTTACTTTACTAGCATGCATAATAAATCGATACGTTTGTTGACACAATTACAATAGCCTTGCTTCACAACACGGCTGTGCGGGTTATAGCGGTCACCAGGTGTCTTTGCGGTTCTATGCGTTATCTCTGCATGGTTGCACATGTAGGTTAAGCTTGTTCACTCAGGCTATAAGGCTTTGTTGCACTGTTTCACCTTTAGAGGTGGGCTATACTCTATATGTTTTTTGATAATCTGTAGCGCGGGGCGCTGGCTCGTTAAGGATCCCACTCCTCTGTATTGTTTAGCAATCAACCTGTGGCCCTAATTACGCAGGGTTTACCGTTCATTTTAGGGTAGGCCTAGAGTCATTCGTGGGCAGATACGTCGTCATATATATAAAATCTTTCCACAATTTAACCCCTCGCCGGTAGCCACCTCCGGGACGGGTCCTGAACGTGGCTGAGAGTCGGGTTGTTACACCTATTAGAGTTTCCAAAAACTACCTCTAGACGTAGTCAAATACACCCAATAGTCTATGATCAAGGCGTTTCAGAGCCGCCTTCATCCATAACAACCCCTAGGGGTGGTCCTGTTCGTTGCAGAGATCGCCCTTGTAACCAGGGGTCTGTTAGGTTAGATACAATTCGGCTAGCGGGGTTTTCCAATAACTACATCTAGACGTAGTCAGTGATCAAGGTCTTTCAGGGCTGCCTTCGTCCATAATAACCCCCAGGGATGGTCCTGAACGTAGCTAATGTTGCCCTTGTAATTAGGAGTATGTTAGGTTAGATACAATTTGGCTAGCGAGGTTTTCCAATAACTACATCTAGACGTAGTCACATACACCCTACAGTCTATGATCAAGGCCAATCATGGGCCTCTTTGTCCTTGGCAACCCCTGGGGTGGTCCTGAACGTAGCTGAGATGTCCCCTGCACCTAGGGGTTGTTTGGGTTGGATACATTTTGGCTAGCTTAGGTTAGTTGTTTGGAATTAGTTTTTTTCCATTTACCGCCCCTCTAGGCATGGTCAAAACCGCCCTTAGGGGTTGGATGAGGGTTGGCGTCAAGCCTCTGCGTCATCCAAAACTACCCCTATAGTCCTAGGTTACGTAGCGGCCGAGTAAGGTTAAATTAATTTTTTTTTTCGAAAAACTACCCCCTACCCCTCTGGACGTGGTCAAAACCTCCCCTTGGTCTGGGGTCGGGGGCGCATCGACCTTGTGTGTCATCCGAAACTACCCCTATAGTCCTAGGTTACGTACACGCCGAATTTTTTTTTTTTTTTTTTCGAAAAACTACCCCCCACCCCTCTAAACGTGGTCATAACCACCCCCGGGTCTGGGGTCACGGCCGGGGTGACCTTGAGCATCATCCAAAACTACCCCTATAGTCCTAGGTTACGTAGCGGCCGAGTTAGGGGTGGGTGCGCGCCAATCTGGGCTCATTCCTACTCAGACCGTCTGTATAGAAATCCAACCACGGTTGCCGCAGAAGAACCTCCAGCCAAACCGTCTATATAGACTTACATCCCCGGTTACTGCTGAGCCTTCTGTAGCCAAACCGTCTGTATAAACATCCGACCAAGTTGCTGCAGAAATTCCTGTAGCCAAACCTTCTGTATAAACATTCAACCAAGTTGCTACAGGAATTCCTGTAGCCAAACCGTCTGTGTAGAAATCCAATTTCTTACGGGCCTTACCTTTCCCATACTGTCGATGACCTCCAGTTAATTCCTCAAATCACCTCGATTATCTCTCCTTATCCGCAAGAAAATAATGGTTTATCCCTTGACTACGAACCCTGTTTCGAGACCTGAATCTCAAGGAATAAACCTCACAAGAGAAACAACCCCTGAATTTGTTACAAAAACCAATTAGCCTCCCAAAAGCCTTTTAAGCTCTTTTCGAAGATAGTGGAATACTTGAGAGACAAGTTTGTCTTGACGACTACAGTTGGATAACTAGTGAATATATTTTATCTTAAATGAAAAACAAAGGTAATTGGAAAATATAACTTTTTTTATTTTACATTTGAATTTATTATTAACTAGTTTGTGTATTTTACAGGATTTATATTCTTATGTTTTATCTAACCTGAAATTATAGTTAACCTGCCTATCTGGTTTCAGGTTAATAGTGCAGAATATATGTCATTAAGTGTACATTATTAATATTTTCAAACATATAGGCCTACATATAGATATAGACTACCCTATGTTTTTCTAATAATATCAAAAGCCGGAAGTTCATAATATAGTCTAACATTTAACCAATTACAATTATTACAATTAATTTTGTACATAATTTTGTCTAACCAAATTAAATTTTACATATCTCAGAGTCTTGTATTTAAACATCTTAATCAGGTTAATCTATCTAGCTACAATAGGATATGCCTTTTAATACAAACTTCATTTAATTCAATATCATAATCTTGTTAACATTTACCCAATTTTAGGTTACCTTAGTTAGTTATACTTGGCCATGCATTTAATACAAACTTCATTTAATTTCACCCATTTTAATAATTATCTGCCAAGTTAATAAATGATTTCTATCAGTTATTGAAGAATAAAGCCATATTGGATTTTTCATCTAAACTTCAAACGTTACTTATCATTTCAGACAAACTGTTGAACAAAACAATTTAGAAAATTTATAAGTTAATTTAGGTAACCTAAGAGAGGTTTATCTCCCTAAGGGTATAAAATTTTTATTTAATTTTGAATTGAAATTATTATATTTTGAAATAAAGATTTATTAAAAAGATAAATAGATTGTTTATATAACCTTGTACTGGAAAAACGTGAAATATTTTTAAAAAATGGTTGTTTCTTGGGCATTGTCCATTCCTTTCTTAAAGTTCTAACGTCTTCACACTGCATGGCGTCTGTGAAATTCTCTAAGTCCGACGTTTTGGCATTTTCTTGAACAAGATGATGTTATTAATATATTTGAGCATGTGTTCAAATATCTTTACACTCCAGTGTCACATCGAAGGACTATTTACTGTTGTGTTACAACACTTTTGCTCTTTAACGTCGCCTGATGGTAAAACACGACTGCTCGTTCGGGCGATAGAGACGCTGAACGTTCCGCGTTACCTCGACAATTCACGCTTCCTCGTACAACAAAAACTCTGTACGTCGTACTTCCATCTTGGATTTTCCACCAATTTGAACTCCGTTGTCATAACCGTCTTTTTGATATATAATTTCGTCCCATTGTGCATGTATGTGCTTAACTTATTCCTTCTCGATTTTTATGAAAGTCTTTTCTAAAGAAAATGCAATGTATTAATTTAATTTTTTAACTTTCCTTTTAATAATTTATTTGTATATATTTCTTCCAATTTATTTAATTTACTCTTTCATTTCATATATAAAATTACGACGGTACCACTGTTTCCTCAGTGTGCCAAGATATTATAAACTATCTCTCTCCGCGTTTTGTAACTTAGTCAAATAATTACAATTTTCTAGCTAGGCTCAAAGTTACTCTCACTACATTTCGTTTCATATATTAGCTATTCTGCATTATATTTGGTTACCATTTATGTACCATTAGGCATTTTGGCCTGAATCCAGAAACTAAACAATTACCGTCCTATCGGCGCCGGTCATTTAGGCTAGCCACTTTTAGGTTATAGTTTTGTTTAATATATATTACGAATGACAATTTGTTCTTTCTATATCTAAATTATTCTGTCTACTCTTTCTTAGTCTATTATTTACTATTCTGTACTTTATTTAATCCAAATTTATTTAACATTAGGCACTTTGACCTGGTTCCACAAACTACACTCTTACTGTTAAATATACAACGGCCGATTAGGCTTTGGCCTAATTAGGGTTATGATTGTTTATAATATATTTTAACACTCACAATTTGTTTAATTTGGCGCTAAATAATTCTGTTTACATTTCTTTTTCCTATGTCATTTTTTGAAAAATACACCATACTTTTTATATCATTAATTTGAAATAATTTTAATATTAGGCACTTTGCCTGTTCTGTACTATTACCATATTTCTTGGATCGGTAATGTTGGCGGTTGCAAATTACAAGCTATAGAAGGTCCTGTAGCCAGACCGTCTGTATAAAAATCCAACCACGGTTGCTGCAGAAGCTCCTATAGCCAAACCGTTTGTATAGTCATTAAACCACTGTAGCCTAGAAGTCTCTGCACCAAGCCATCGGCATTGCAATTAAACCAAGGTTACTGCAGAAGCTCCTGCAACCAAACCGTATGTATAGATATCAAACCAAGGTTGCTGCAAAAACTCCTGCAGCCAAACCATTTGTAGAGACATCCAATAACTGTAGCTTTAGAAGCCTCTGTACCAGCCCATCTGTATTGAAATCAAACCAAGGCTGCTGTAGAAGCTCCTTTAGCCAAAATGTCTGTATAGACATCCAACCAAGGTTGCTGTAGAAGTTCCTTCAGTTTAATCGTCTGTATAGACATCCAACCACATTTGCTGCAGAAGCTCCTGCAGCCAAACCGTCTGTGTAGATATACAGCAAGGGTTGCTACAGAAGGCCCTGTACCAAACCGTCTGTATAGACATCCAACCGCGGTTACTGCAGAGGCTACTGCAGCCAAACCGTTTGTAGAGGCATCCATCCTCAGTTGCTATAGAATCCTCTGTACCAAGCCGTTTGTATTGAAATGAAACTACGGTTGCTGCAGAAGCTCCTTTAGCCTAACCGTCTTTATAGACATACAGCCACATTTGCTGTAGAAGCTTCTACAGTCAAACCGTCTATATAGACATCCAACCATGATTGCTGCAGAAGCTCCTGCCACCAAACCGTCTGTATAGAAATCCAACAAGGATTGCTGTAGAAGCTCCTGCACCCAAACCGTTAGTATAGACATCCATCTTCGGTTGCTGTAGAGCTCCTGTAGACAAACTCTCTGTACAGGCATTAAACCACGGTTGCTGTATAAGCTCCTGTACCCAAATCGTATGTATAGTCATCCAACCACAGTTGCCACAGTAGCTCCGTCAGCCAAACCGTTTGTAGAAACATCCATCCAAGGTTACTGCAGAAGCTCCTACAGCCAAACCGTTTGTAGAGACATCCATTTAAGGTTGCTACAGAAGCTCCAACCGCCTAACCGTCTGTATAGACATCCAACCGCGGTTGCTGCAGAGGCTACTGCAGCCAAACCGTTTGTAGAGACATCCATCCTCAGTTGCTATAGAATCCTCTGTACCAAGCCGTTTGTATTGAAATGATACTACGGTTGCTGCAGAAGCTCCTTTAGCCTAACCGTCTTTATAGACATACAGCCACATTTGCTGTAGAAACTTCTACAGTCAAACCGTTTGTATAGACATCCAACCACGATTGCCGTAAAAACTCCTGCAGCGAAACCGTCTGTATAGACATCCAACCATGATTGCTGCAGAAGCTCCTGCCACCAAACCGTCTATATAGAAATCCAACGAGGATTGCTGTAGAAGCTCCTGCATCCAAACCGTTAGTATAGACATCGATCTTCGGTTGCTGTAGAGCTACTGTAGACAAACCCTCTGTACAGGCATTAAACCACGGTTGCTGTATAAGCTCCTGTACCCAAATCGTCTATATAGTCATCCAACCACAGTTGCTACAGTAGCTCCGTCAGCCAAACCGTTTGTAGACACATCCATCCAAGGTTACTGCAGAAGCTTCTACAGCCAAACCGTTTGTATAGACGCCCAACCACGTTTTCTGCAAAAGTTCCTGCAGCCAAACCGTCTGTACAGACATCCAAATAAAGTTGCAGCAGAAGCTCCAACAGACAAACCGTTTGTAGAGACATCCATCCAAGGTTGCTATAGAATCCTCTGTATTAAAATAAAACCAAGGTTGCTGCAGAAGCTCCTACAGCCAAACCGTCTGTATAGAGATCCAACCACGGTTGCTGTAGAAGATCCTACAGCCAAACCGTCTGTGTAGACATCCTACCAAGGTTGCTGTAGAACCTGCTACAGCCAAACCGTCTGTATAGACATCTAACCAAGGTGGCTGTAAAAGCTCCTGCAATCAAACCGACTGTATAGGCATCAAACCAAAGTTGCTACAGAAGATTCTACAGCCAAACCATCTGTTATATAAAAAGGGAATGACATGGTAAATGTCAGTAACTGATTTCTAATTGCCTCTATATCAAAACTTCTATAAACACAAACCAAGTTATCAAATCCAACAATAAATCCCTGTTCACACTATAAAGACTAAAACGTAAGCTATAAATTTATAGCTGTAATCGATTTTGTTTGTTTAAATTTTCATTAAAAAAAATAATTGTAGAAAATTATGAAGTACAATGAATTTGTTTATTTGTTATTTTTTATTATTTTTTGTGATATTGGGGTTCTTTTCAATATTTTCATTGTAATATATTGTACCACTGTGCTCTTGCTATTGTGAATTATAAAGTAGTTTAAAATAATGTTTTACAAACATATTGTAATCCAGAACCATTTACAAAAAAGGTAGTTTATATATTGCATAGGAACGAATCAGTGGTTAAGGGAGCGGAACATCAAAATCAACGTAGAAAGGTCGTCTTAATTTTCATCATGAGGAAGATTCCTAAAAGGAATTTGATTATCAAATAAAACAGAGACACAAATATTTGATTATATAAATAATAAAGTGTTGACAACTTATTAAATCAGGAACATAACGGACAGACAAGTGCGTACGGCGGAACTTGACGTATGTTACTGATATCACTGGACACATGAGGTGGTGTTATCCGTTAAGTATGTTAAAAGAGTTTTGACTGCAGTTTAGAATTCATACATTTTTAGACCTAAAGTGAAATAAATAAGATTTGAAATATATACAAACTGAGACTCTAAATTTATATTAAGAAATGTTTCATTGGCCAAAAACTTTCCAGCGGACAGGATGTTCTAGGGAAGGGATAGCATACATATGTAAGGCAAGCAGAAGCGTCACTTGAGAGCCCACAGAAGAAACACGTATGGACCTTCACGCTCGTGAAGTTTCATTGTTTCATGAAGCCGTTAGAAGGTCCAGCTAGGTAGTTATGGTGAGCGCCAAGATGTAACCTAGGGAGTTTCTTAGTACATTTTAGGGCGAGTTTTACTTCTAGTATTCGTTTAAGAATTGTCGAATCGTACTGAGTTTGGTAACGTTCAATAAGTAAATTGTAAACAAATGTGAATTGTAAACTTAGTCTTGTGAAATGGCTACTTAGAAATAAATTGTTCCCTAAAATTTTAAACGATATGAACCAGCTAAACTGTGTTTAAATGTGTGTGACGTTTTAATAAAAAGGTGTTGAATGTAGATATCAGGTTTCGTACATATTTGGACTTAAATTGAACTGAATTAAAAATATATACAAATTGAGACTCTAAATTTACCAATAAAAATTCCAAAATCACACAACAAGGAAAGCGAGCTGCAATCTCGAGTTGCAATATTTGGGAACCAAGATATTTGTACTGGATGGGAACCAAGATGATGGATATTCACATCAAAGGAAAGCTAACCCCGTCATTACAGTCGAACATGGTGGATGGACCTTCATGAAATCGCCAAGTTTAGCACTCTTTTGTTTCCATGTAAATAATATTTTTTTAAACTTGTATTGCAATTATATAAAAATAACATAAAATATTATACAGTGTTTATTAATTTATAACAAATTTTATAATATTGTATAAAAAGTATTATACAAGTAGGCCTATAACTATTAATATACGAGTACAAATAGAAATATAATATTAATATTGCATAAATTCAATTTAGAAAAAAAATAAATTTTTATATTGCTATAAAAGTAAAAATAAAATTGACTTTATTTTTTGCAAAACTTCAGACAACTGTAGAACATAAAACGGTTGAAACAAAATAGACTTTTGTTCTTCATGGACCAGCATGGCGGAGACACATTAGAGGATCTATGAAATAAATTAAATTGGTTTCTAAAAAGGTAGAACCAGTCAAGGGTGAGGAAAATCTAATATAAATATTTTGGAAATTGTAAAATTAAGGATAATGTTTTAACTTTATGGGTGGAAGCCTATAGGTTTGCCTATTTCAGCCTTTGTTGATATAGGCAAATAGTCAAATTAATAAGTTTCCTAAAATGGGTTTATATTTAATTGGTGAACGATAATGAATAAGAAAATGTTTGACTTATTTTAGTAATTTAAACTAGTTAATTTAAAACGTAAACAAATAAGTAAATTAGTCACTGACTTTAGAAAAATGTCAAATAATGTTTGTTCATTAAGTAGACCCTAATAGGTTTCTTAGTAGCAAATAAAATTATTAACGATAAATGCATGGAAATGAACCAGCGACCGTCACGATAGGGACAAAGATAGAGGGAAGTGAAGTACGGGAAGGTAAAACGAGATGTCTCATGATATTGTATCTTTAGCTGTTGACTTCAACTTTAACAAAAACTTGTATGAACGAAGCCGCTTTCAAAGGTTGCGTATTCAAGTTGGATGTAACGATGGTCCAATAAAAACGTAGAGTTTCCCTCCTCAGTAACTCTCCAGCTCATTCACTGGTTTTTTTGGCAAACGTGACGTCAATAGTACAATAAACGAGGAAATAATATAAATCCTTCACAACCAGAAAACCTCATCTGCAGTAGAAGAGAATCTTTCGTTTAAAGGTTCTGGACACTTGAATAAAGACGGTATTTTTGTAAATGACTCAAAACTGAAATGAGGATTAAAACAGGAAGGTTAACAACAATGATACTGAATAGATTATTCAGATTGTATTCAGATTATGGTGTTTCTGTAAATGACTTCAGAAATGAGGATTAATACAAAAAAAGTAAAAGTGTTGACAATGATAAGCCTGCTGTATTCAGATTATGGTGTTTTTGTAAATGACTTCAGAAATGAGAATTAAAACAAAAAGGAGTTGTTAAAAACCATACCGAATAGATTATGGTATTTTTGTAAATGACTTCAGAAATGAGGATTAATAAAAAGGAGTTGTTAACAATGATATCGAATAGATAATGGTATTTTTGTAAATGACTTCAGAAATGAGGATTAAAACAAAAGAGAGTTGTTAACAATGATACTGAATAGATTATGGTATTTTTGTAAATGACTTCAGAAATGAGGATTAAAACCAAAAGGAGTTGTTAACAATGATACTGAATAGATTATGGTATTTTTGTAAATGACTTCAGAAATGAGGATTAAAACCAAAAGGAGTTGTTAACATTGATACTGAATAGATTATGGTATTTTTGTAAATGACTTCAGAAATGAGGATTAAAACAAAAAGGAGTTCTTAACAATGATACTGAATAGATTATGGTATTTTTGTAAATGACTTCAGAAATGAGGATTAAAACCAAAAGGAGTTGTTAACATTGATACTGAATAGGTTATGGTATTTTTGTAAATTACTTCAAAAATTAGGATTAAAACAGAAAGTAGTTGTTAACAATGATATTAAATAGATTATGGTATTTTTGTAAATGACTTCACAAATGAGGATTAAAACCAAAAGGAGTTGTTAACTGTGATACCGAATGTATCATGGTATTTTTGTAAATGACTTCAGAAATGAGGATTAAAACAAAAAGGAGTTGTTAACAGTGATACCGAATGTATCATGGTATTTTTGTAAATGACTTCAGAAATGAGGAATTAAACAAAAAATAGTATTGAACAATGATACCGATTACGTCAACGTGAACAGTAACTTAGAAATTTTTGGTTTGCTAGCATGGTAAACTAAGAAAATTAAGATGACGTAACAGCTCAAGTATGCATGAAATTGCAAACGATGACATTTCAGCTCAAAGATAGTGTTGAAGAAAAAATACTTAATTGTTTTTTCTAAGTGAGAGCGAAACATTACATGAACCTTTTGGGCGTATATTCTTTGTGTAGAACGCAGTCTAAAATATTTTTTTCGTAATTGATAAAAGAGAGATCGTCCGTATAAATATGTAAGATGGACATTTTGGGTTTTATTGAAAACATAGTGTTGCTGCTTGTCATTTAGTTGAGGTTTTCCATGCAAATAAAAGGATTTTCTATGTTACGAAATTTCATTTATAAAATTGCTTTCGTGAGTTTATCATTTCTTTAAGGTTCCGGTGTATTTGTAAAATATATAGAAGACTTTTTTTTACCTATGTATTGTTTTACGATCGCATGGATAAACATCTTATCTTACTTTTCAACGCCACTCATATATTCATTTATACGCTGATAAAGTTAGCTGACTGTACTAAATACTTTGTGATATTACAAAACCTGAACCATCGAGATACAGAAGTACTTGACAGATAACTACTCTCCGATAAAGTAGAAAAACCGGCTTGATTGGTTACTTGCCGATAGTAAGCTTCTGACGTTAGGAGTGGACAGCTGTGAACGTGTAAACGGGCTGGATCAAAATTTAGTTACCGATTAGATATTATACAGTGTAAATTAAAACATAGTAGGTAATGTCTTGTTCAAGTGAAATAATGTGTTATTAATAATTATGTGTAACAATTCCATAGTATACTAATGTATGGGCTTACTAGTGCCGACTTGGCACTAGTGTATGTGTGTGCGCGTGCGTGCGTGTGTGTGTGTGTGTGTGTATGTGTGTGTGTGTGTGTGTGTGTGTGTGTGTGTTTGTGTGTGTGTGTGTGTGTGTGTTTGTGTGTGTGTGTGTGTGTGTGTGTATGTGTGTGTGTGTGTGCGTATGCTACAACGACATTTCGATAACTAGTCCATTATCATCATCCGACAGGCGCGGCGCGACGATTTATAACTTGTACACACTGGTCGTAGAACGTGTTACAAGTCGCCGCACTGATGTTGATAGCTATCTAGTTATCGAAACGTCACCGTAGTAGATTAAAATATACTTTACTAGCAGTACAGCCGCATTTTATTGCTATTACTATTTCTATTAGTAAATCTGTGAGCGTGTAACATTATTTATTTAATTGTGTAGTGTTCCGGTAGTGTTTAAAGTTTACTCAAGAATATACTTGCTTTAAGTTATTAATTAACAACTTGTGAAGGATAAACGAAGTATAAAACAGGTATGTGCTCAAAATAAACTGCAAAAAGAAAGGTGTAAACAGATTAAAAACACAAATATTTACATAAAAATAACGTGCAAAATAAACATGTAACTAAGTGCAATTTAGATCCTGAATATTGTAAATGTGCCTGTCACTGTAAGTTTGCCCTTCATAGTGATACTGTTACGAGGGCTGATCAGAAACAATGACAGGCACAACCGGAAACAGTCGACGTGGTAAAATATTATGAAATCAGATTTCTCAAATGTGCCTTTCACTGTAAGTTCACCCTTCATAGTGATACTGTTACGAGGGCTGATCAGAAACAAAGACAGGCACAACCGGAAACAGTCGACGTGGTAAAATATTATGAAATCAGATTTCTCAAATGTGCCTTTCACTGTAAGTTCACCCTTCATAGTGATACTGTTACGAGGGCTGATCAGAAACAATGACAGGCACAACCCGAAACAGTCGACGCGGTAAAATGTTATGAAATCAGATTTCTCCTGTAAATATACTTTTCACTGTAAGTTTGCCCTTCATAGTGATAACTGTTCCGAGGACTGATCAGAAACAATGACAGGCACAACCCGAAACAGTCGACGCGGTAAAATGTTATGAAATCAGATTTCTCGTGTAAATGTGCCTTTCATTGTAAGTCCGCCCTTCATAGTGATACTGTTCCGAGGGCTGATCAGAAAGAATGACAGGCACAACCCGAAACAGTCGACGCGGTAAAATGTTAAGAAATCAGATATCTCGTGTAAATGATTAATCAACTGAAAGGTAGAAATTTTAGACACACATTGTTACAATAAAGAACTGCTCTTTTAAATCGGGCACTGAATTTTATAAAAATCATTATTTAACTGATAATTAAGAAAATATTTTAATAGGCCATCCAGGAGAGAAATTTTCCTGAAGATTAGATTATTAAAAAAACGTTATTTCTGAATGATATTCCTTTAAGAGAGTAGGCTTACGTCTACGATGGAGCTGGCACAATGAACAGGTATAATCCCGGCCTACAAAAGAGGACCTGGGCGTCAAAACAGAGCAACTGCTCTGCGTAGCTGATAAAATAAATCTGGTTCACAATATATCTAAAACTAAACAGTTTTACGACATAGTGCAGAAATTGTAGTTGTATAGTGCGAACCACCTAACAGAGCACTTAGCTTTGCTTGTACTACCACTTATGAAACTTTCATTATCTCATTCTTCCGATAGGCCATAGACTTGGGCCTCCACTTGGGCACTGCCACAATCATTCGGATCCAGGCTGCCGCTGCCAGACTTGGGCCTCCACTTAGGCGCTGCCTTAACCATTCGGATCCAGGCTGCCGCTGCCAGACTTGGGCCTCCACTTGGGAGCAGACACAACCATCCGGATCCAGGCTGCCGCTGTCACGTGAAGTATTCAATCAGGATCCAGTGCGAACAGTTCTGCATTTCGGTCGTATTTTGAATATCAAAGCTAGTAGTTTTTTGAAGTTTGTGTTTTCAATATCAAAACTATGTTTGACAACATTTAAACAAATAGGTTGGAACAGGTGGAATTGTTCTCTAGTTGTAGAGCAATTGGTGGCAAGCGTATACTCATTAAGACTCCGAAAAATAGTGGATCAATGCTCTTTAACTAAAAAGACAACTATCCCATTGTAATATTAGCGATTGTAGACGCAAACTACAAATTTATTACTGCTGACGTGGGTTCGTTTGGGAAGCAAGGAGACAGCGGTATATGAAAAAGTCAGTTATAGGGAAAAAAGTATTTGCCGTCAATTTATTGTGCGACAGAAAAATAACAGTATAGTAGGTATTTACTAGTTTTATTGAGTTTTCTTCTAATATGCGCCTATATATTATCTCGAACAACATTTATAAGACCAAATTTAGTTTAAAAGTTGAAGAAAAAACAGGATGTAGAATGAGGGTTGGAGATCATTTAATCAAGTTGTGATTGAGTCTTTAGGAAATTTTAAAAACTCGAATTACGTTTTTATCGTAGATAATATGATAGAAAAGATAAATAATATATGTTTGATGAACCTATGAAAGTCATTTCTCACAAAAAACATCCTAATGTTCCCCTGAAGTGACTGAAGAGGAGGGTAAAGGTTTAATCAAGGCTTAAAGATGATGAAAAGACATGTTATGTCAACACCGTGACACATAGCTTTGTTAGTTCACCGAAAACAACACAATGTATCAACGAAATCGAAAAAATCTATACAAGTTTAACAAAGAAGATGGAAATAAAATATAACAAAAAGAAATTTAAATACACGTATAATAGTGGTGTGTGATTACGTAAATAAAATCCGTAACCTAATTAAACAAAAATACAATGGTAAAGTATTTTTATTCACTTTTATAGCTAATTTACCCAAATATAGGTTAAAAAACAGATCATATTTATGTTAGTATGTGTGAAAGAGACTTGAACTATTTAAAAATCTTCTGTGAAATTTAATATAATATGTAACTTACTGATTATATGTTTTGTTTTCAGCCCGTCTAGATCTGTGCCATTATGTTCTGTACTAATTGCGATAAAAACTTACAGGAACGAAATTTCAAACAAAATTCTCAAAACTATGCTGAAAAATCGGTAAATTTCTTTCCCGTATTATACAATAGAAAACGCAATAATGAATAAATGTGTTATTGTTTGCTTTTTAATTCAGTTGTTTTGCGTTTTATTTTACTACTACATTACCAATACGTCATACAACTTTGATAGGCTGGTAAGTTTACAACGAACACTATTGCAATCGAGTATAACAACTAACTATAGCTGTTACGATAAGAGAATCGATTCTTTAGATTACCTGCCGGAGCTCGATGCCGGTGGAGTGAAGAACAATTCGATATTTTTTATCGAAACGCGATGTCACTTTCTCCCCACCGATATCTTGAATGTGCGGCAAGCGTGCGCTGTGGAATCTGCGGCGGCCTCCAACCCCGACATGGAGGTGTACGTCCTGTTCCCGTCTGCAGCGCCATTCCGCCAAGCCGATGCACCGCCGTACGTCCAGCAGCTCCTGCAGAGTCCAAACGTCAGGCTGCGACACATCTTCATGGAGGAATATGTGCGAGGCTCGGCGCTAGAGTCATGGTATGCCCGAGGGGATTTGATGAAAAGTCACCACAAACTGGAGCACACCAGTGACGTTTTGAGACTGTTGACGCTTTGGAAGTTCGGGGGAATCTATTTGGACTTGGATACGATCACGCTTAAGTAAGTAACAAATAAATTATATTAAAAAAAAAAACAACAATTATGATCAAGATACGAATATTACTTTCAAGTCATTAACCTGCTACAGGGGAGAAGTAGGAGTGGATTTAGGCCCCCACTTAACGGATTATTACTTTCGGGTGATAAGGGAAAATAATTTTGGTGTTTACAGTTTTAGCGAACAATGACCAACATTAGTACCTAAGTACATCCTGCACAAAACCCACTATAATATAGCCCAGTATCTTCGACCTAATCCATTTTTTCAATTCCTTCTATTAGCTCACAATCTCCTTAAATATATATATATATATATATATATATATATATATATATATATATATATATATATATATATATTATACATTTAATACATATATATATATATATATATATATATCTTGTACAAATTTTCAATCGTTAATAAAATAAGTTTTTATTCATCGAATTAGGTTCAAATAAATCTGTTTAGACCCATAGTGGATAACAATTGATGTTAATGCAGTATTTTCAAATACTTATTCATTAATTTAAATTTAATAATTTAACATCCTGGTCGGAATTGAACTGTGAATCTACATATTTAAAAACCAGCACTTTTACCACTGAGCTAACTTTCCCAGAACTAAAAATTGCTTAAAGATCTACTATATGAAATTATAAAAAAAAGGTTTCTTTGCATAGTGCAGCATTACATGAGGTGGATATATTGAGAAGTTATAAACCACTATCAGATTCTTAAATTAGAAAGGAAAAAATAATGTAAATAAATAAATAAATAAAAAGTAAACAAAAATCATAGCCCCACACCATATACTGTATAAAAAGGAATCTTTTGGCGATAATAACCAACATAGGTTTTTCACCAGGAAAAAAATAAATAAATAAAGAGGAAAATGGAAAACTGTAAAAAAATTCACTTTATATTTTTCCCAATATAAATAAATATATATATATATATATATATATATATATATATATATATATATATATATATATTATAACCTAAGTTATTTAAAATACCTTTATCCTTTAGGCTAAATTAGGTTGAATTACCTTACCCTTTATGTTCACACTTTCAGATTTCTTTATAATTAACAATCATATAAAATTTTAACATCACTTGCATTTATTCCTGACATTTAATTTATTACACATTATACCAAATCACCTTAATACTATGCAATAACAAGATTGATTGCTTAGCTAATACTACAATTACTAAAAAGGTGGACTCTTGAGGCTTTAGGATTTAATACAATAAAATCTAATAATTACAGTGCTCTTTGCTCTTTCTCTCGGCTCGTTACTCTGGATCTTTTATTAATTACAAAGTGGTAAAATTGTTCTGAATATACTAAGTTTATAATGTTCTGTTGGCTAATTTTAATATAAGAAGAAAGTACTTATTGTTTGTTGAATTCCTGGAATCTTGACAGTTGATAGCTACTTCGGTGCACTTTTTCGCATAACTAACTTCCTTTCTAAATTCTTTACTAAATCATTTACGTCGCACTTTTAAATTTTACACATAAAAAAACTTACAAATCTATTAAACAGATTTAGCCCTTTTCTAACATTGCTTACACTTGCCCCCCCCCCCCCGTTTGAAGATTCTCTAAGACTCCTTTCCGATCACTTCTTTTCAAACTTAATCTCTCCTAAGTTACTTATTTTAGTTAATTCTGGTCATTTCCACACCTTTTATAACTACCTAAATCTAACGGTACAGTTTACATATCCCAGGTATATTTTGGTTACTTGGAAACTCCCAACTTAAAATACTTGGACCCTTCTTTTGTTAAAGTTTCCCACAGCCCCTTTATGATTACACTTGAAATAGAACAATGGTTGAGTACTTTATACTAACTATTCCTGTCGCTCCCTGCTTAATATTTCTACAGACTATTTTTTTTTTTTTGATACCACTAAATTTATTCTATAACCTCATACGTTTATGTTATAATATATATATATATATATATATATATATATATATATATATATATATATATATATATTTGTATTGATTGTAATTATAAAATAAAAAATTACTAAAATGGAATTTTTCTTTGTTGACCTCAGTAGAAATTCATTTTGAAAAATTCTTTTTCTATATTATTTCTTACATTGAATTTTGTGATGATGGTTTTTAGTTTTTAACATATTTTAAGGGTTTTTATCAATTATGTTGATCTTTGTTAAGTATGTAAATTTATGTATTGTTTGAAAGATAATATAATATACGTATTTATAGCTTTTTTAACGAATTACAATTTAGAAACGAAATTACAACTTCAGTTTTGTTACATAAAAATAATTACCTAAAGTTTTGTTCAATAAATCATTAGCCTAAATCAAAAGTAGCAGTTGAAGCAAAGGAACACACTTTCAAGTTATTTTGTTTTTGGCCATAATTTAGATACGAATTATAGACTTTACGCAAAAAATACAGTAACATGCATTTATGTTCAGGTCACTAAAAGACTTGGTGCCTTTTGCAGTCATTGAGGGTAACGACTACCTTGGGAACGCCGTGCTAGGATCTCCTCCGACAGGTATCGGGCACCAAGTCCTGACGAATGCCTTAAATGAAGTCAAAGAAAACTTCCGTGGTGATATTTGGGCATTCAATGGACCGCTTTTAGTTACAAGAGTGCTACGAACAGCGTGTAATTTGGAATCGGAAAATTCAGTAAGTATAGGCTACTGCTTACACTTGGAGCTAATTTTATTCTTTATTGTGAAATTGGTATTTTACTTAAACTAAACACTTCAACTCCTCTGCATAAAAGGTTCCCAACCTTTCAGTCTCTATTCTCCCTATTAAACACTAATTTCTCATCCTTCCTTCACCATCGGTGGAGAATACTAGTAAACAGAATACGAGAATGAAGCTGTTCATGTCGGGTCAATAAATTGAACTTTAAGTTCTTAAAAAAACATCTAATATTTCTATACATAACAGTACTTATAAGATATTGCTAATTAAGAGACAGATGAATTATTAATAAAATGAAACAATCGTAGAGAAATAGGTGACAAAGGAATACCTCTTTCGAAACGGCCGCCCTCAATAATCAAACGTAAATGCTACTATAGGCAAGTAGCATATAAAGTACTAACAGATGTTCAAATGTTTTAGAGAAAAACTAGTAGCTCAAGTGAAGATGGAATCAAATAATATAAATAAAAATATATTTTTTTATAAATATGCGAACAATATCGGTAATAATTTGTTAATATACATGCAATACCAGTCATTTTAGGTAATTATGGACGCATTATCACTCATATTTTATTATTATAAATGCAATATCAGTATTTGTTTTAAATTATGCGAGAAATATCAGTAATAATAACACCAAAATATGCAGATATTAAAATTAAATCAAACAATACATCAGCACAAAAAACGATAAAAAACACAAAAAATATACATTAAAAGGTTATACACACAAAAAGACATACTTAATACCAAACTTTACCCCCTACCACAAGAACTCACACAAATACTGCACCATACTGATCTCGAAAACGTCATACAATTCATAAATAAACGAACACGCAAAATAGAACAAAATCAAACATCATACACAAACTAAAATTAACACCACACATACATTTCACGAACCTACTTTTAACACAACAAAAATAGAATTCAACAAACAAGAAATGGATTTACTCAACAAAGGCCTCAACCACAATTTACACAAAACAAAAAACATACAATACAAAAAGCTCTCTAACAAATTACTCGACTTTGAAACAGCCATAC
>JBAIZL010000006.1:30374056-30424056 GCA_036971475.1 Prosapia bicincta | reverse complement strand
GTAATTGTATATGCAATATCAGTCATTTTTGTAATTACACATGCAATATCAGTATTTTTTATAATAATGCACACAATATCAGTCATTTTCTGTAATTATATATGTAATATCAGTATTGTATTGTAGTTACACATGAAATACCAGTCATTTTTGTATTTACACTAGCGATGTCAATATTTTTTATATTTATTCACAAAATCTCAGTAATATTTTGTAATTATACACGCAATATCATTCATATTTTGTAATTATTTATGCAATATCAGTCATTTTTGTAATTACACAAACAATATCAGTATTTTTTTATAATTATCCACACAATATCAGTAATATTTTGTAATTATACACACAATATCATTCATATTTTGTAATTATGTATGCAATATCAGTCATTTTTGTAATTACACAAACAATATCAGTATTTTTTTATAATTATCCACACAATATCAGTAATATTTTGTAATTATACACACAATATCATTCATATTTTGTAATTATGTATGCAATATCAGTCATTTTTGTAATTACACAAGCAATATCAGTATTTTTTTATAATTATCCACACAATATCAGTAATATTTTGTAATTATACACACAATATCATTTATATTTTGTAGTTATATATGCAATAACCACTCATTTTTTGTAAATATATATGCAATATCAGTATTTTATTGTAGTTATATAGACAATACCAGTCATTTTTGTAATTACTCAAGCAATATCAGTATTTATGATAATAATGCACACAATATCAGTCATTTTTTGTAATTATATATGCAATACCAGCCACTTTTGTAATTACACATGCAATATCAGTATTTTATTGTAGTTATATATGTAATACCAGTAATTTTTGAAATTACACAAGCAATATCAGTATTTTTTATAGTTATCCACACAATATCAGTAACATTTTGTAATTATACACACAATATCATTCATATTTTGTAATTATGTACGCAATATCAGTCATTTTTGTAATTACACAAACAAAATATGTATTTTTATAGTTATCCACACAATATCAGTAACATTTTGTAATTATACACACAATATTATTCATATTTTGTAATTATGTATGCAATATCAGTAATTTTTTAAATTACACAAGCAATATCAGTATTTTTTATAGTTATCCACACAATATCAGTAACATTTTGTAATTATACACACAATATTATTCATATTTTGTAATTATGTATGCAATATCAGTTATTTTTGTAATTACACATGCAATATCAGTATTTTTTTGTAATTGTGCACACAGTGTTACACATTTTTGGTAATTATAAAAGCTATATCAAGCATTTTTTAAATTATAAATTCAATATTAGTAATTTTAAAAAAATACATTCAATATCAGTCATTTACTGTAATTATGCACGCAAAGTCACTCATTTCTTGCAATTACAGATCCAATATCTAACTGCAAAATTATTGAGAATGCTGGCTCTGTTTGTCCTTGTAAAATAATTTAATATATTTGATGTAACTTTTGATAAAACACACCTCTAAAAATACATTAGTATTTACAATCGGTTTAGTAAATGAAAACCCACATATATATATATATATATATATATATATATATATATATATATATATATAGTTTCAGTTGTATATATAGTTATATATATATATATATATATATATATATATATATATATATATACGTTTTAGTGCTTTGAATTTATAAGTTATTAAATTTATATCCTTATTGCTTGGATTTATATATTTTTAGAATAGACCATTATAATCCAATAAAAATTTAAACAAAAAATCTAAACCATCCAATTCATACCAATATGTAGATTTAATAAAATATTAAGAAATTAGTCACAACATATATTTATGGAATTATTAAACTAATCAAAAGTTATTTATTCATATGCTTGCGACAGATCCTACAGTCTACAGACTAGGTACCTTGTCAATCTCTAAGTTTTTAATTTTGTATTCTAATTTAATTTTAAGTTTAAATTCTAATTAATTAACAAAATTATGGTTCTAAGATCAAACAAAAAATAAGTTCATCAAAAAATGCCATTGCTGTCTATAGTCACAAACATAAACACAGATGGATAGTCAAATATATATAGTATTTTACATGCAAAGTATATTAAATTCATTTACATAAACTTAGCATAATGCCTACTGAAGGAATTTGATTCTTTATCCGCAGATCACTGAAATGAATAAGGACCGTTGCAGCGGGTTCAACATTTACCCACCACAATATTTCTATCCGCACCCTTACTACCAGTGGGAAAAGTACTTCTCCAACGGGACCGACACTGAAGAGACCATGAAGGACTTGCAACAAAGTTACGTCGTACACATGTGGAACAAGATGAGCAGTGGGGGACGCGTCATCGCCGGGTCCGAACAGCCATATTCCCGTCTAGCTAAACAGTTCTGCCCTAGAGTCTACAGCCAAGCTGGTCCAGAATTCTAAACTAAGAGATTAGACTAAAATATATTTGGTACTTAAATGTAAATAAAGTGTACAAACATTATTTTATCATCATTGAATATATTATTGTACAATGGGATCCTACCGCTTCTCTTACACTTAAGTGGATAGTTTTTGTCAGGAGCGTTTTTCTGATTCACTCGGGTTATGCGCATGAACTCTAAACTTAGCCATCGCTGCAGTTTCTGCAGAAACACCTGCAGCTAAACCGTCCGTATAAACATCCAACCACGGTTGATGCAAATGATCATGTAGCCAACCTGTCTGTTTAGACATCCAACCACAGTTGCTACAGACACTACTGACGCCAAACCGTCTGTACAGACAATCAACCACAGTTGCTTCAGAAATTCCTGCAGCTAAACCGTCTCTATAGACATCCAACCACGGTTGATGCAAATGATCATGTAGCCAACCTGTCTGTTTAGACATCCAACCACAGTTGCTACAGACGCTACTGACGCCAAACCGTCTGTACAGACAATCAACCACAGTTGCTTCAGAAATTCCTGCAGCTAAACCGTCTGTATAGACATCCAACTACGGTTGTTGTAGAAGCTCATGCATTCATACTGTCAGTATGGATATCGAACCACGGTTGCTGCAGAATTTCCTCTAAAAAAACTATCTGTTTAGACATCCAACCACAGTTGCTACAGACGCTACTGACGCCAAACCGTCTGTACAGACAATCAACCACAGTTGCTTCAGAAATTCCTGCAGCTAAACCGTCTGTATAGACATCCAACTACGGTTGTTGTAGAAGCTCATGCATTCATACTGTCAGTATGGATATCGAACCACGGTTGCTGCAGAATTTCCTCTAAAAAAACTATCTGTTTAGACATCCTACCACGGTTGCTGTATCAGCTCCTGCATCTAAACCGTCTGTTTAGACAACCAACCTCAGTTGCTGCAGAAGCTACTGCAGCCAAACCGTCTGTATAGACATCCAACCTCAGTTGCTGCAGAAGCTAACGCAGCAAAACCGTCGTTATAGACATCCAACCACGGTTGTTGTTGAAGCTCATACAGCCATACCGTCAGTATGAACATCGAAACAAGGTTGCTGCAGAATTTCCTCTGAATAAAACCATTTGTTTAGACATCCAACCGCGGTTGCTGTATCAGTTCCTGCAGCTAAACCGTCTGTATAGACTGCCAAGTACGGTTGCTGTAGAAAGCTCCTGTAGCCAAACTGTCTGTAAAAACATCCACTCACGGTTGCTGCAGAAGCCCCTGTAGCTAAACCGTCTGAATAGACATCCAACTACGAATGCTGCAGAAACCTAACTTGATTTTCCCAAAGTCAATGGTTTTTGGACTCACAACATGTTTTGAATTATACCTTGTGTTTGCTAATGCCAAACTATTCCAAACGTTTGTCTAATCTATTCCAAACATTTCCCAAACAATCAACGTTTTGATTACATGATTGTTTATGATTTATTATAGCGAACAATAGTTTTCTTACGAAGAAAAATTCCATGTGTTCGAAATTATAAGAGTATGAGGGACGATAATTGATCTTTGTTCCAGGCAAGGAACAGACTATATTAGAGTTTTTCCGATAAAAAGTGTGATGTATATTTTTCGTTCAGATATACAGATTGCTGACAATTCAACTTTCTTTGAATGATCTACACGGAATATGATTATTGTAGATTGAACGGAATGCTTGAACAGCCTGTGTTTATATCATATTTTGTTATTCTTTATGCCAAGGTGCTTCAACATCATGTAAAACCCCTTTATTGTTACGGTTAGTAATGTTAAATATGAGTCCAAGTATAAAATTCGGCGCTGACGTAAAATTTTTGTGGGTAATAAGCTTTGGAATTGCACAATTATTTATTACATTCTAGTAAGTAAAGATTATATACTGTATTCAAGGTTTTTTTGTTAATATGTTCAGTTTATTTTAAAACGATTTTTATCAATATCTTTCATAATTTTTTTAATGTTCTTAGAGTTAGGGGTAGGTTCTGGATCGTGAATATTTCCGAGGCAGAGTTAGCAAAGAATGAGCTTCAGGATGTAAAGAGACAGACTGCATGTCTACCGCCAGGATGTAACCGTACACTCATTCGTTTTTGTTCTCCCCCATTTCCCAGACCAGGATAGTATGTTTCTACTTTTTGCTACCACCAGGTCACCCTTAATCCCACTTCACAGGCGATATTTACCTTCCCGTGTTATTCACTTTTATATAAACGTTTTTAATTTTTCAGTAAGTAGATTTTTTTTCGAAATAGGTTGTTTGTTTTCTAATTTTTCTAGTGAGAAGTTCCAGTGTATACATTTGTAAAATATACACAAAACTTTTTATACCAGCGTATTATTTTACGTTCGCAAGGGTAAACATCTGGTCCAGGCTGTCGACGCCACTCATAAACTTATTTGCACATTGATAACGTTAATAGCAGACTGCATGTAATAACAATATTATCGAGAAGACTGCACCACTTGACTGATAACCACAGCCTGATAAAGCAGGAAAACTTATGGGAAGTTGGTGCATGACAAAAACTAGCAACTAACGCAATAAGCATAGTCGCAGGCACAGTGAATACCGATTCAGAATGACAACAGTGTACGTGTAGAGGGTACAAAATTGAGTTATCTATTACAGTTTATACAGTACAAATTAAAACATTGTATCTGATGTGTATTGTTCAACTGAAATAATTATTTGTTCTTAATTGTGTATTATAATTCTATGGTAAAATTTTTGTGCTTATCAGTTATCAATTATAGTTATCAATTGACTCTTGTGTAAGATATACAAAATATATAACAGGTTAAAAAAAAAAGAAAACTGCAAAAGAACGGTGTAAACAGATTAAAAACACAAAACTCAGAAGAACATGCTAACTAAACATGTAACTACGGGCAACCTTGAACTTGTATGTAGTGTAAATGCGCCTTGTGCTGAGAATTCGCCGTTCATATAGATAATATTTCGAGGACTGATCATAAACTGCGAGACGGAAAACCTAAAGTAATCGAGACGGTAAAATGTTATGCAATCAGATTATAGGTGTTGACACGTAAGCTGGCACTTCGCGGATCATCTGTACTAGTCTACATAAAAAATAAGTTGTCTGCCGCCATGCGGATTGCGTCAGTTGTCCTCCCGGCCCTCGAGAAGGCGCTCCAGTTGATGAAATACGAAGTGCTATAAGTTATGCATGTCTATATCGGCGGAAATGTTCGTAGAACGGTCTTTAACTAATCTCAACCCACTCCCAGCCTATATCCCCAGCGCCAGGTCCAAATGCCAGATTGCGTGTCACACCTATACTAGGTGTGTAATAGATCAATCAACTGGTCGTAGTGAAAGTAAGAAAAATATAGCCTCGCGTTGTTCCATCTTGTACATTTTTGCATTCATAAAAAAGACTCAAAACTGTTATAACTGATAGAAACGAGTCCTCGTACCTCTAGTGTTGCAGAAAGATGAAACTGTAGTAAATAGAAACCACTTGGAAAATTTAGAACTTATGCTGTTTTTCTGTCTCGAGAACAACATATTTCAAATAACATTAGAATTTTTTATTAGTGCAAAATGAAACAACCAGTTTAGATCAAGTAGGGTAGTGTTTGAGCCACAACACATAAAATTTTAAAGTTTTCAAGAAAAAAATTTTTTTTTTCAAAAATAAATTCATTATTCAATTCTTAATATTTGTTCACACTCTTCATTAATTATTTATATATCTTGTTCTAATTTTCAATTGGTAATAAAATACGTTTTATTCATTCATTCAATTTCAAATATGTTTTTCCCAATAATTATTCATAAATTACATTTTACTAATTAATTCTAATAATTAATTTCGCTCTCTATATTGCCATTTAATATTGTGGTTCTGCCATACAAAATATACATATTTATATTAACTGTAATTATTTAATAAGAAGTAAGGCCCTAACTAAAATAAAATTTGTCTTTGTTGACTTGAGTAGGATTTGACTTGAATTTTTTTAATTTGTTTTAATGAAATTACAAACAAAATTACTACAAATTGAGATCCTTTGAAGGGTTGAAGCCCCCATAAAAGCGATGGGAATTACAGTTTTGGGACCGGGGAATTATTATCACATTAGAGTAAATACACTCTCGCTCACTTTAGAGTTAACTTTACTTGCTGAGAAACATTTTTCTCTGACGTTTCATCCTTCCGGTCACAAAAACAACACTAAGGAAACGATTTTCGAAGCTGATTTTAATAAAGAACTGTTGAAGAAGCACAACGAAGCAGACAGGTTTAGGAGACCTGAAAATTAAACATGAACAAACGCCAAAAGTTGAGAATAGAAATTTAGGTAATAAACCAAATATTATGTGTACCACTTTTCCTCGGTCCTTCGATTTAGCTTGTTACGAAATAGTGACTAATCGCATTTCATGCAAACATCCGTGTTGATAAAACTAGGCGCTGAAAAGACGAGTAACAGCCACTTTCATAGTATTAGGTAAATGATGGTGACTATTTTTCCTTATAATACTTACTCATTGCCACACTATTGCAGAGCGCCCATTTCAATCGACTGATAACATTATATTACATTAAAATCTTTATTTCATTACGTAAATCATTTATACCGACATACCTAAATAAAAACCACTATATTCTGATATCTTAAATTCACAGATATAAGACGGAACGGTAACTAAACATGTAACAACGGTCCATAATCTCGAGGCTTATCACGCTTAGGGACAATAATAAGATTACTGGCAATATCTAAAAACTTTTACCTCTTTATTGACGAGTTCAGCATTTTCTCCAAGCAGTGGATCACATGAGACAGAATTACTCGATGACCACTGGTGCAAGACGTGTTACATAGGTATCGTAATGAAGATGAAGTTCAAAGTTACGGTGAGTCTTAGTTGTCAAAATATTATTTTCAAAAGCTATAGAAAAACGGACATTTAGCGCTTACATTGAATCAAATGTGGCTATTTGTTGTGCCTAATTTTACTAGGTCAATCAAATAAATCAATATTCAAGTTTGTGTTCATTGCAAATATTTATAATAATAAACTAGTTTAACTCCTTACAAATTAAATATGTATCCAATAAGTGCTTACTATTGCCGTACGTTAACAGACTATGCAATTATATGGGATAATAATGTTGAAATTTATTGACAGCATCAAAGTCTTATTTACGTAGCTTGAACATTTACATATATCCTTCAAACAATACTACACACACACACACAAACACAACTGCACGAAAGCACGCAAACCACGTTCAAATACTTATTCATTAAATTAAATTTAATATTTTAACGTCCTGGTCGGATTTGAACTGTGAATCTACATATTTAAAAACCAGCACTTTTACCACTGAGCTAAATTTCCCAAAGCTAAAAGTTGCTTAAAGATCTACTATATGAAATTATAAGTAAAAAGTTTCTTTGGAATGGTGCAAAATTATAAGAGGTGAATAAATTGAGAAGTTATAAACAACTATCAGATTCTTAACTTAGAAAGGAAATAGAATGTAAATAAATAAACAGTAAACAAAAATCTTAGTCCAACACCATATATTGTATAAAAAGGAAAATTTTCGCGATAGTAACCAACATAGGGTTTTCACCAGGAAAAACATAAATAAATAAAGAGGAAAATGGAAAACTGTAAAAAATTTAACATTATATTTTTCCCATTATATATATATATATATAGGCCTAATGAATTAAAAATATTTCAAAAACAAGAATACTTTTAATGAATATTATACTTAAGATACATTAATAATAAGATACTTTACTTACTTTAAGATACACAATACTTACTTTAAGATACACAATACTTACTTTAAGATACACAATACTTATAAAATAAATATACTTAATAAATATATTCATTAAAAGTATTTTTGTTTTTGAAATATTTTAAATTTATTAACAAGAAAACATATTTATAGATTTATTATTCTATATTACAAGAAAACATATCACCATAATTTATATATATATATATATATATATATAAATGGACGCATTATCACTCATTTTTAATTATTATGCATGCAATATCAGTAATTTTTTAAATTATACGAGCAATATCAGTAGTAATAACACCAAAATATGCACATTTTTAAATTAAATCAAACAATACATATTAGCACAAAAAACGATAAAAAAGCACAAAAATTATACATTAAAAGGTTATACACACAAAAAGACATACTTAATACCAAACTTTACCCCCTACAACAAGAACACAAATACTGCACCATACTGAACTCGAAAACGTCATACAATTCACAAATAAACGAACACGCAAAATAGAACAAAATCAAATGTCATACACAAACTAAAATTAACACCACACATACATTTCACGAACCTACTTTTAACACAACAAAAATAAAATTCAACAAACAAGAAATGGATTTACTCAACAAAGGCCTCAACCACAATTTACACAAAACAAAAAACACACAACACAAAAAGCTCTCTAACAAATTGCTCGACTCTGAAACAGCCATACTAACCACATATATCAACGACCAAGAATATCTCCTTCAGCACACAATACGAAATTTAAACAAAATAAAACAAACACATCACAAAAACAATGAAACAAAAACATTAAACTCAATAAAACACAAGGACAACATGAACTGAAATTCATAAAAGCGGACAAAGGCAACATCACTATAATTATACACGAAACAGACTTACACAAAAAAGTACAATCATACTTTAATAGAAATGACATCACAGAAACACCCATTGACAACACAAGCAAAGTCCACACTCAAATAAAAAATAACATAAACAAATGCACACACATAATAAACAAAGAACAAAAGCGATATCTTGCACAAATTAAACCACAAGCACCAACACTCAACGACTAATCTAAAATACACAAGAAAGATATACCAATAAGCCCACTATTAAATAACACATCAGCACCCTCCCACAAATCCGCGAAAACACCTCGACAAAATAAAGAGAAAAAACATCACATTTCATAACCACGCCAGCGTAAAAACAACATAGACCTTACACAAAAAATAAAAAACACACACATACCCCACTACTCTACACTAGCATCATTCGACATCACCAACCTATACACAAACATACCAGTCAAAAAAACAATAAACATACTCCAACAAATGTTAATAGAAAACAACACACCAGACAACACAACCTAAGAAATATTAACACTAACAGAAACAATCACTTCTCAGAATTACTTCACATACAACGGCAAATACTACACACAAAACAAAGGCTTACCCATGTAACCCCCCATATCAAACATATTGTCAGAAATATTCATAAACAATTTAGAACAAAACATATCATAAACCACAAACAAACACGCCCACAAATTAATATATTGGTACAGATACGTAGATGACATCCTAATCCTATACAACAGCATCATATGAAAGATAATTACTTTCCACAATTACATAAACAAATTACACAATAACTCAGAACAAAATCAACTTCTTAGACCTAACAATAACAAAACAAAACAAAATACACACATTCAAAATATACAAGAAACCTACCACCACAGAATTAGACACAACACGTCCAATCACCATACTCACCACAAACATGCTGCCTTCCATTCCATGATACACAGATTAATCAACATATCCATGAGCAATGAAGACAAAATAAAATAACTATACACAATAAAACACATAGCCCAAACAAACGGATACAAACACACCTTAATAGACAACATAATGCGCAAAAACAACGTACATATAACACAAGAAAAAACAATAACACACAAACACAAATATATATATATATATATATATATATATATATATATATATATATATATATATATATATATATGTAACACTTACATATCACGACAACACATCACAAAACATAGCTTCCACGTTCCGCAAACATAAATACAAAGTAGCATTCACAACAACCAACACAATTAAAAAAACACTTACACAGTTCAAAAACACACCAGGATAAACACAACAGGGCAGGCGTATACAAGATCACATGTAACAACTGTCCCAGCTTTTACATAGGACAAACAGTGAGAACATTTACCACAAGAAACGAAGAACACCTAAAACAGATAAGAAAGACAGAACCCAAATTATATTTCGCCATACACATATAAAACACACTACACTCACACACTGATATAGACACTAATCTAAAAATCCTACACTACAAACTCTTTCAAAAAAGAAATAAACTTAATACAGTAGAAAACTACGAACTTTTTAAACACCATAAATACTACTACAACACATTCTAAATGACAAAACACACCGTTCAATCAAACGGTATATTTGAACACATGATTAACAGCTATACTATGAACAATAGCACACCACAGAACACAAATACACCACAGACTCACACCAACACAACACACCTGAGCAACAGTGTTGTCAGTAATCCACAGCATTAATTAATGTGCTGAAATATCACGAAACGCGACTGCTGAATAAATCAGTGAGTAGTGGTTTTTTGCCAAGATAATACAAAAAAGTATAATTTCTACAAAAAATCTCAAGATGTACAATACTAGAACTGAAAGTAATAATTTGTTAATATACATACAATACAAGTCATTTTTTGTAATTATGGGCACATTATCACTCATTTGTTGTTATTATACATTTAGTATCAGTCATTTTTTTGAAATTATGGGAGCAATATCATTAATTTATAGTGAATGTGGGATCTGCTGCATCAGTATTATGCTATACCAGTCATTTATGTAATTACACAAGGTATATCAGTATTTTTTTATAAATATCCACACAATATTACACATCTTTTGGTAATTATAAAAGCAATATCACCCACTTTTGAAATTATAAATGCAATATTAGTAATGTTTTTAAAATATACTTACAATATCAGTCATTTACTGTAATGCACAATATCACTCATTCTTTGCAAATACAGATCCAATATCAACTGGAAAATTATTGAGAATGCTGGCTCTGTTTGTCCTTGTAAAATAATTTAATATTTTTTATGTAACTTTTGATAAAACACACCTCTAAAAATACATTAGTATTTACAAACGGTTTAGTAAATGAAAACCCACACACACACACACACATATATATATATATATATATATATATATATATATATATATATATATATATATAGTTTCAGTTGTATATATAGTTTTATATATATAAGTTTTAGTGCTTTGAATTTATAAGTTATTAAATTTATATCCTTACCGCTTGAATTTATATATTTTTGGAATAGACCGTTAAAATCAGTTTAAAATGAAACAAAAAAATCCAAGCCATCCAGTTCATAACAATGTGTAGATTTTATTAAAATAATAACAAATTAGTGATAATATATTTATATATATATATAATATATAAATTATATAATAATACATATATTTTATTGCATTTATTAAAATAATCAAAATTTATTTATTTATATGCTTGCGACAGATTCTACAGTCTACAGACCAAGGTCCTTGTCAATCTCTAAATTTTTAATTTTGTATTCTAATTTAATTTTAGTGCTAACCTAACAAACTTATGGTTCTAAGACGAAACAAAAAATAGGTTCATCTAAAAATGTCGATAGCTGTCTATAGTCACAAACTTATACACAAATGGATAGTCAAATATAAACAACATTTTACATGCAACTTATATTAAATTCTTTTACATAAATTTAGCATAATCACTACTGAAGGGATTTGATTCTTTACCCGCAGATCACTGAAATGAATAAGGCGCGTTGCAGCGGGTTCACATTTACCCGACACAATATTTCTTTCCGCACCCTTACTACCAGTGGGAAAAGTACTTCTCTAACGGGACCGACACTGAAGAGACCATGAAGGACTTGCAACAAACTTACATGGTGCACATGTGAAACAAGATGAGCAGTGAAGGACGCGTCATCACCGGATCCGAACAGCCATATTCCCGTCTAGCTAAACAGTTCTGCCCTAGAGTCTAGACCCATGATGGTCCAGAGTTTTAAACTAAGAGATTAGACTGAAATATATTTGGTACTTAAATGTAAATAAATTGTACAAACAAACATTATTTTATCATCAATGAATATATTATTGTACAATGGGATCCTACCCCTTCTTTTACACTCAAGTGGATAGGTTTTGTCAGGAGCGTACTTCCTGATTCACTCGGGTTGCTCACATGCACACTAACCTTGGCTTTCGCCGCAGTTGCTGCAGAAACTCCTGCAGCTAAACCGTCTGTATAGACATCCAACCACAGTTGCTACAGAAGCTACTGACGCCAAACCGTCTGTATAAACAACCAACCACAGTTCCTGCAGAAGCTCCTGCAGCTATACCGTCTATATAGATATCCAACCACAGTTGCTACGGAAGTTAATGACGCCAAAACGCCATAATAGACAACCAACCACAGTTGCTGCAGAAGCTCCTTCAGCCATGCCGTCTATATAGACATCCAACCACAGTTACTACAGAAGCTCCTGCAGCAAAACCGACGTTATAGACATCCAACCACAGTTGTTGTAGAAGCTCATGCAGCCATACTGTCAGTATGAACATCGAACCACGGTTGCTGTAGAATCTCCTCTAAAAAACCCATCTGTTCAGACATCCAACCACAAGAGATGCAGAAAGTTCTGCAGCATTACTGTATGCATAGACATCCAACCGCAGTTGCTGTATCACCTACTGCAGCCAAACCATCTGTATAGACTGCCAAGCACGTTTGCTGCAGAAGCTCCTGCAGCCACACCGTCTGTTTAGATATCCAACCAAGGGTTGTTGTATAAGGTCCTGCAGCAATATTGTCTGTATATACAGCCAACAACGGTTGCTGTATTAGCTCCTGTAGCCAAACTGTCTCTATAGACATCCAAACACGGTTGATGTAGAAGCTCTTTTAGCCAAACCGTCTGTATAGTCATCCAACCACGATTATTGCAAAAGCTCCTCCAGCAAACCCTCTGTATAGACAATCAGTCACGGATGCAGTACAAGACCCTACAGCCAAACCATTAGTAACGATATCCAATCATGGATGCTACAGAAGCCCCTGTACCATATCGTGTGCATAGACCTCTTACCACAGTTGCTGCATTCGGTCTTGCAGCCAAACCGTCTGAAGAGACTGCCTAGCACGGTTGCTGCAGAAGCTGCTGTAGCCAAACCATCTGTATAGGCATCCAACCACGGTTGCTACAGAAGCGCTCCTCTAGCTAAACTGTCTGTATAGACAACCAACTATGGTTGATGTAGAAACCCTTGTAGCCAAACGGTCTGTATAGACATCAAACACGGTTGTTGTAGAAGCTCCTGCAGCCAAAATGTCGGTATAGACATCTAACCACGGTTGCTGCAGAAGCTCCTGTAGTCAATCCTTCTGAGTAGACATGCAACCACAGTTGCTGCAGAAGCTCCTACGATCACAGCGTCCGTATAAACATCAAACCACAGTTGCTGCAGGTGATCCTGTAGCCATATAGTGTAACACTCTTAAGTAATTGGGTGTTACATATAAAAGAATTTATATTTTTAATTTTTACTTAATAATAACAGTCGGTATAGATATCAAATCACGGTTGCTGCAGAAGCTCCTATAGCCAAACTGTATGTATCTAACTACAGTTGCTCCAGAAGCCCAAGCAGCCAAACCGTCTATATAGACATCCAACCACGGTTGCTGTAGAAACGTCTGTAGCCAAACTGTCTGTAAAGACATCCATTCACAGTTGCTGTAGAAATCTCTACAGCCGTACCGTCTGTAAAGACGTATACCACGGTTACTGCGGTAGCCCCTGCAGCAAATCAGTCTGTACAGACATCCAACAACGGTTCCTGCAGAAACCCCTGCAGCAAATCAGTCTGTACAGACATCCAACAACGGTTCCTGCAGAAACCCCTGTAACAAAACCTTCTGTACAGACATCCAATCATGGTTGCTGCAGAAGTTTCTGCAGCTACACTGGATGTATGGACATCCAACCACATTTGCTGCATGCAATCTTGCTGCCAAACCATCTGTATAGATATCCAATCACGGTTGCTGCAGAAGCCCCTGAAGCTAAACCATCTGAAAAGACATCCAACTACGAATGTTGCAGAGACCTAACTTGATTGGCCGAAAGTGCATGGTTTTTTAACTCTCAAAAAGTTTGAATCATGTCTTGTGTTTGGTAATCCATCTGTTCTATACCAAACATTTCCGAAACAATCGTCTTTTTGATTACATGTTTTCTAATGATTAATTATAGCGAACAATAGAGTCTTCTCACGAAACAAAAATTTCATGTGTTCGAATTTATAAGAATGTGCGGGACGATAATTGACCTTTGTTCTCGGCAAGGATCAGACAATATAAGCTTTTTTCCGAAAAAAAATGTGATTGCATATTTTTCGCTCAGTTTTACAGATTGCTGACAATTCAACTTTCTTTGAATGATTTACACGGAATGTGATTATTGTAGATGCTTATAAATATAGGAGATAATATCTACTTAAATCTTTTGTATCATGAATTTAATAAATTTCTTATATGTATTAAATAAGTCAATGGAAGAAATGATTAAACAGCCTGTGTTTATATCATATTTCGTTATTCTATATGCCAAGGTGCTCCGACATCATACAAAACCCCTTTATTGTCACAAACAACCATGGTTGCTGTAGAAACCCTTGTAGTCAAACCGTCTGTATATACTTCTACAACTATTTGAAAAACTATTTCAATACTTCTACAACAAAGCTTTTCTCAAATATTAACTGTTGTTTTCTACCCTTCACCTCACTACGTCTACACTGCCTTTGGGTTTCTTCAGGGAATTATTTCCTTGTACAGCTAGTTTTCTCTGCAGTATTGTCTGCAGCTCTTTCCCCATCACCTTGTTTCTTCTTCTCTTTTTCTGTTTTCATCCCTGATGGTTTTCTCCCCCTAGTATAGTCATATAATAAAACTTCCTCCGAACTTTTAGCCACTTGTATCAAAAGATCGCCTGCTAATCCTCTCTATCGTCATTTGTCTACTTTACACCATACTACATTGAATGACGTGTTTACTTCTAGCACAAGTAATGTTTTAAAATTGTCTACGTTTCTTCACACTAATTGTTGACAATTATCATTCGTTTTTTGTAATTATCCATGCAATAACAATCATTGTAATTTTATATCTAACATCAGCAATGTTTGTGCGTATTCACGCAATACCAGATATTTATTTGTAGTTATACTTGCAATATCACTCACGTTCTGTAATTATGCATGCAGTACACTAATTGTTGTCAATTATGATTCGTTTTTTTTATACATGCAACATCAATCATTTTTGTTATTTTATATACAATATCAGTATTATTTGTACTTATTCACGCAATATCAGTCATTTATTTGTAGTTATACTTGCAATATCACTCATTTTCTGTAATTATGAAAGCCGTACACTAACTGTTGTCAATTATCATTCGTTTTTTAAAATTATATATGCAGTATCAATTATTTTTGTAATTTTATATTCAATATTAGCGATTTTTGTACTTATTCACGCAATATCAGTCATTTATTTGTAGTTATACTTGCAATATCACTCATTTTCTGTAATTATGAAAGCCGTACACTAACTGTTGTCAATTATCATTCGTTTTTTAAAATTATATATGCAGTATCAATTATTTTTGTAATTTTATATTCAATATTAGCAATTTTTGTACTTATTCACGCAATATCAGTCATTTATTTGTAGTTATACTTGCAATATCACTCATTTTCTGTAATTATGAAAGCCGTACACTAACTGTTGTCAATTATCATTCGTTTTTTAAAATTATATATGCAGTATCAATTATTTTTGTAATTTTATATTCAATATTAACAATTTTTGTACTTATTCACGCAATATCAGTCATTTATTTGTAGTTATACTTGAAATATCACTCTTTTTTCTGTAAGTATGCATAGCGTACACTAACTGTTGTGAATTATCATTCGTTTTTGGAAATTATACATGCAGAATCAATAACTTTTGTAATTTTATATCCAATATCGGCCATTTTTGTACTTATTCACGCAATATCAGTCATTTATTTGTAGTTATACTTGCAATATTACTCATTTTCTGTAAATATGCGTCCAGTACACTATTTGTTAATTATTATTTGCTTTTGGTAATTATACATGCAGAATCAATAACTTTTGTAATTTTATATCCAATATCGGCCATTTTTGTACTTATTCACGCAATATCAGTCATTTATTTGTAGTTATACTTGCAATATTACTCATTTTCTGTAAATATGCGTCCAGTACACTATTTGTTAATTATTATTTGCTTTTGGTAATTATACATGCAGAATCAATAACTTTTGTATTTTTATATCCAATATCGGCCATTTTTGTACTTATTCACGCAATATCAGTCATTTATTTGTAGTTATACTTGCAATATTACTCATTTTCTGTAAATATGCGTCCAGTACACTATTTGTTAATTATTATTTGTTTTTGGTAATTATACATGCAGAATCAATAACTTTTGTAATTTTATATCCAATATCGGCCATTTTTGTACTTATTCACGCAATATCAGTCATTTATTTGTAGTTATACATGCAATATTACTCATTTTCTGTAAATATGCGTCCAGTACACTATTTGTTAATTATTATTTGTTTTTGGTAATTATACATGCAGAATCAATAACTTTTGTAATTTTATATCCAATATCGGCCATTTTTGTACTTATTCACGCAATATCAGTCATTTATTTGTAGTTATACTTGCAATATTACTCATTTTCTGTAAATATGCGTCCAGTACACTATTTGTTAATTATTATTTGTTTTTGGTAATTATACATGCAATATCAATCGTTTTTATAATTTTATATCCAATATCAGCAATTTTTGTACTTATTCACGCAATATCAGTCATTTATTTGTAGTTATACTTGCAATATCACTCATTTTCTGTAATTATGAAAGCCGTACACTAACTGTTGTCAATTATCATTCGTTTTTTAAAATTATATATGCAGTATCAATTATTTTTGTAATTTTATATTCAATATTAGCAATTTTTGTACTTATTCACGCAATATCAGTCATTTATTTGTAGTTATACTTGAAATATCACTCTTTTTTCTGTAAGTATGCATAGCGTACACTAACTGTTGTGAATTATCATTCGTTTTTGGAAATTATACATGCAGTATCAATTATTTTTGTAATTTTATATTCAATATTAGCAATTTGTGTACTTATTCACGCAATATCAGTCATTTATTTGTAGTTATACTTGCAATATTACTCATTTTCTGTAAATATGCGTCCAGTACACTATTTGCTAATTATTATTTGTTTTTGGTAATTATACATGCAATATCAATCATTTTTATAATTTTATATCCAATATCAGCAATTTTTGTACTTATTCACGCAATATCAGTCATTTATTTGTAGTTATACTAGCAATATCACTCATCTTCTGTAATTATGCATGCAGTACTCAAATTGTTGTCAATTATCATTCGAATTTAGTTAATATACATGCAATATCAATTATTTTTGTTATTTAATATCCAATATCAGCAATTTCTGTACTTATTGGTGCAGTATGTCATTTATTTGTAGTAATACTTGCAATATCACTCATTTTCTGTAATTATGCATGCAGTACGAAAATTTTTGCCAATTAATTATCATTCTTATTTAGTAAATATATGTGCAATATCAATAGTTTTTGTAATTTTAAATCCAATATCAGAAATTGTTGTACTTATTCAGTTTAACTCCCTATGTTTTCAGTTTAGTGGTGAGTATTATAAACAAATAAATAGAATGTCAATTGGGTTGTCTGTTTAGCCTATAATATCAGATATAGTAATACAAGATATAGAAGAAATGTTTCTAAAAAAGTTTGAAAGATCAACCATGTATTATGGTAGATACTTTGATGATACGTTTTGATTATTGCTAAAAATAAATTTAAATGTTAGTGAGGGGGATGAACTGTACTCATGAAAGATTAAGTTTTACATATAAAATTGAGAGGAATAGGGAATTATATTTTCTTCAAATTTTAGTTAAAAAGCAAGATAATGGTAGGCTTTTATTATATTTATATAAGAAGAATACGTTTTCAGGTAGATATATAAACGTTTTACCTGCACATTCTAGTCAAGTAAAAATAGGAATCATAAAAAGTCTTTCGTAAATATTTTAACGTTATCTGATCCCCAGTTTCATAAAAAAAATTTAGCTATGAAAAATGATTTAATTTTGAATAATTACCTTGAAAGTATTATTAATAAATAATATAAAGAACAAATTAAAAAGTTAAAGTTTATAGACCATAAATAAAGGAAATGATAATAAAGGTAAAAACGAAATAAAAACTTGTTGTTTACCTTATAAAAATTCTTTTACGAAAGAGTTAGGTCAAATGTTGAGGAAAACATGTAAATTAAAAATTATGTATATATTTCCTTCTAAATTTAATAATATTGTTAAAAAAGCCAAAGATAGTTGTAAAAAATGGCAGAATAAAAGAGTGGTATATAAGATTGATTGCAAAGAGTGTGATATGTGTTATGTAGGACAAACTGGTAGACTTTTGGAAACGAGAACGAATAAGCATAAAACAATATAAAATATGATGAAAAATATTATGTTATTTCTGAACATATTAAAGAGTTTAATAATAAACATCAAATGGACTGGGATAATATAGATGTTTTACATAAGGAAAGAGACTGGAAAAAGAGGAGCTTTGCGGAAATATGGTATATAAGAAAACAAGGAAAAATGCTTTGAATAAAATGACAGAATAAATGATTTTCCATCTGCATATGAATCTTTAGTATTGAAATTATAAGTGAAATTTAACATTTTTGTAGGTTTTTTGGGCACTCGAGGTAATGTATACAAATTAGAATGATTGTGTGTTTAAAAAAATTTTAATGTTGACTCTGTTATTAATAGTAGATATGTTAGTGTTAGTATCTGTGATTTGTCTGTTTTATTGTGATAAGAAAACATTTTGACTTGTAAATGGATATTTATCAAGAGTTTTGTAATTTGATGATTTTCATTATGTTTTATATAATGATATGTATTTTATAAATCATAAGTTATGTTGTATAGTAATTTAATTAAAACTGAGCTCTTGAAAAGGAATTTCTTAAAGAAATACGAAACGTTGAGTTTTTAAAAAAGCAAAATTGTCTGTGATCTGTCATTAGACTATATAAAGAATTAATTGTTATTAATATACATTAAATAAAAATATTAGTTAATGCACTTATTATCATTCTTTTTTTGATAATTATGGACGCAATATAACTCATCTTTTGTAATTAAGCACACAATATCAGTAATGTTTTTGTAATTATGCACACAATATCAGTAATTTTTTTCAACTATGCCCACAATATTATTCATTTATTGTAAATATGTTTGTAATATACAAGTCATTTTTGTAACTATACAAGCAATATCTGTCACTTTTTGTAATTATGAGTGCAAAATCAGTCATTTTGGCAATTACACACACAATATCAATCGTTTTTATAACAAACACATTATCAGGAATTCTTTTTTGGTAACCATGCACGCAATATCAATCATTTTTTTTATAATTATGTACGAAATTTCACAATTTGTTCTTTAATTATTCACGGGATATCAGTTATTGTTGCAAAATAATTGTTAGGGCTGAGTGTGTTTGTCCCTTGTGAAAATATTTAACATTTTGGTTGTAACTCTGATAAATCACATTTCTAAAGAAATATTAGTATTTACAATTAATTTTTTTCAAATGAAAAGCAAAAATTTAATGTTTTGCATTCAAAATAGGTTATTACATTTATATCCTTACCGCTAAGATTTATATTGTTTGGAATGGGACGTTAAAATCAATTTGTAAAATCTAACCTAAAATTTCAAGTCGTCTTATTTACAGCATGTAAAGATTTCTTTAAAACATTAACAATTTATTCCTAACATATTTTTATGTACAGTATTTGCTAAACAGATCGAAAGCTTAAACTTTCATATGCATGCAAATAACCCCATAACCTCGAACACATGGCCTGCGACCATCCCAGATTGTGAGTCCACAGTAATTGAAATAGGTTGTACAGTATTTCACGTCCAACTTATATTAAATTCCTTTACATAAATTTAGCATAATCACTACTGAAGGAATTTGATTCTTTATCCGCAGATCAATGAAATGAATAACACGCGTTGCAGCGGGTTCAACATCTACCCGACACGATATTTCTTTCCGCGCCCTTATTACCAGTGGGAAAAGTACTTCTCCAACGGGACCGACACTGAAGAGACCATGAAGGACTTGCAACAAACTTACATGGTGCACATGTGAAACAAGATGAGCAGTGAGGGACGCGTCATCACCGGATCCGAAAAGCCATATTCACGTCTAGCTAAACAGTTCTGCCCTTTAGTCTACACCATACTAGTCCAGAATTCTAAACTAAGAGATTAAACTGAAATATTATGTGATACTTGAATGTAAATAAATTGTACAGACAACCGTTATTTATAATTAATTTACCATAAAAATGTCAAATTAAATAACGCTTTTGAAAATAGGCTCAACTGCACTATCCATGGCTTCTCAGAATCCATTAAAACGTAATACACTGAAATTTTAAAATATTAAAATTCTTTAAAATTGAGAGTTGTTAAGTCACTGGAGGGGGTTTTAATCAGCAAATACGACTGAACAGGGAGGGGGTTTTAATCAGCAAATACGACTGTAGCAGTTACCGAGAAGTACAGGGAATTGTGAAGGAACGAAGAGAGTTAAAGGTAGAGATTTCCTTTACGTAAAATTTTTTAAATACGTTCATCATTGAAAACAGCAGTCCTGGCTATAGATATATGCCACTTTTGAACTTAGGCGATAGGAAGTGTAAGGAAATATAGAAATAAGGTTGTTCATTTATAAGTCAATACAAAAATTACAGACAAGACGAATTCTCTCTTAAGAATTAATTTCTCAGGTGTCTTTCACATTCGCGTCAGTGACGTACGGTGATACAGAAACGTGCGATCTTGTAGAGAATATCTATGGTAGAAGTAACTAAAAACCTTATTCGACTGACGAAGAAGTTGTACGTTGGTGGAGAGGAAATGCTGAAAATTTTATAACAATTATTTGTGGTAGATGTTACTAAGTCCGTGAAAATATGCTTGCATTTGGTGGAGAAGAAAAGTAGAAAATTTGAAAAAAAATTACTTGTGGCAGAAGTGAAGATGTCATACAATGTAGTACGATGTAGAGTAGACTATCAGGCGACCTGTGATACAAGTGGCTAAGAGTTTGGAGGGAGTCTTATTATACTGTTATATTAGGGGGAGAGAACTATCCGGGATGAAACGCAGAGAAAGACAAGAAGAAACAAGGTGATGGGGAAAGAGCTGCAGACAATACTGCAGAGAAAACTAGCTGTACAAGAAAATAATTCGCTGAAGAAACCCAAAGGCAGTGTAGACGTAGTGAGGTAAAGGGTAGAAAACAACAGTTAATATTTGAGAAAAGCTTTGTTGTACAAGTATTGAAATCCCTTGAATGAAAGTAGAAGTAAAGTATTATGATAGAAGAGTTGCAGAAAATCTTGTGGGAAGATTGGGTGGTGATGTATCGAAAGTCTTTGAAGAAATGCAGGTGAATGTAGACGCGCCATAAGACGTGTGAGAAGTCCGACTACACAATGTCTCATTTTCTTTATCTTTTTCCTAATAACCGTTGTGCCTGCAATGTGGAGAGTTTTTCTGCACAGAATGTGTGGTACAGTACCTTCGCCTTATCATTTGTTGGCAGAAGGACAACAATTCCTTTTGCTTTATATTTTTATCTGTGCATGTTCGTAATATTACGGACTTCTTCACACCTACATATAGGCTTTTAAACTCATCGTTTAGTATTCGCTACATATACTCTCATATTAGCAGGAATGGAAAACGAGACGAGACTCATACGGCACATATATTAATACCTACAGGCGTAAACAGTAAACGCTTTAGACATATAGGATAGGAATTTGCTTTCCTAGTAGAGGTGGAGTTTTATCTATTAATGAATTAGTATGTGGAAAAAACTGTATTAATTTCAAGTGTTATCCGCTAGAAGTTTTAAAAAATGTATTTGAACTTGAATGGATCAATAAAAAGTATTTTATCCCCGATTGAAAATTAGGACAAGATATATATAGGGAGAGTGTGAACTAATAGAAGAAACTGAAAAATAACCTTACTGTAATAAGCTTTATATTTTTAAACGAAATAACAATTTATTACTTGGAGCGGTTACTTAGTGTTTACGATTACTTTTAAAAATGCACATAGTAAAATTACGATGCGCCGAACCTATAACTAAATCTACGAAGAAGTAATGGAAGCAAAATAAACATAACTTACTTAAAACGGTCTTCATCCTATCGAAAAAAGGATGAGGAAAATCTACTTCGATCGATAACTTTATGTCACGGTACCATTTGCATATATTTACTTAAATTACCGAATGTGCCAAAATAAACAGTACTGAAACTGAATCAGTTGTAATTGCCTTCTCGATCAGCTGTAGTGCCGCGTATTCGTGTTGATGTATTTTATTTGAGGTTAGTTTTTGCTAATATGGTGCTAACTATGTCAGTTTCTCCGATAGAAAATTAATTTTAATAACAGAGTTTTTATTTAAACCGATTGGTACCATTACTTTCAAAGTTTAAAATAATGTAATTTTTTCAATTTAAATCCTTCTAACTAAACTCGTTTTTAAACAGTATTTCATAGCTGCGTAACAGAAACATTAAACAATGATGTTGTTGGAAGCATACAATAGATACACTTGAGTAAACAGAGCACTATTTCAATGAGCCTACAAAAAACGCTCATTGATCAAAAGTTTTAAAGAACATTGGAAAGCATGTGAAACACAACTTTTTTGCACATTCGGAATGTGTCCTGCTGTTTGCCTGTTTGGAAACAATGTATGTGTTTTATGTTGTAAATTACAGATTAGATACACCAATAGATAGTTTCATGTGTGCTTTAAGTGGTTTCGACAAGTTAATGTGACCATAATGATCAGACACACAACACAGATGAAGGGATGAACACACGCATGGCAAGCGACAAGGACAAGGAGTGTCCATTTTACAACCTCTTAACCCTTAAATACTGGCGTGGGGTGTTTTAGGACCCTCCAGGGTGGTAAATTTCGTTATGGTAGCTGACGTGAGTCGACAGCTGTGCTTTGGGCTCTAGCAGTTTCAAGTTGCACCCCCCCCCCACTCAAGGTAAATTAGATTTTGTCAGTTTTTGACATTCCGCCGTGGTTGAAACTTGCTCTGGGGTGCGCTTAGACCCCCGCGCCAGTAGTAGTTTTTAGACTTTAGACTCAAAAAATAAACAATCTGTTCATCAATGGATTCATAAACCAAGCAACACCACTTCACACTATAAAAAATAGTATGGGCATATGAAAAATTAACAAATATTATATATATATATATATATATATATATATATATATATATATATATCACTTTCACTTATGTACTTAAACAAGAATCTTACTTGGTATTTATGCGAGTACTTTCAAAGACTGGTTAGTGTCTTCATCCTCGGGCATACTCTGGAGACACTAACCAGTCTTTGAAAGTACTCGCATAAATACCAAGTAAGATTCTTGTTTAAGTGCATAAGTGAAAGTGATAAGTGTATACAAGAAAACAGTGTTGCATAATCTACAAATATATATATACATATATATTTAACTTTTATTCATATTATATTTTATATTTTCCTATACATATATTTTATATATTTTTCTTTTATATTTTCTATTTTCGGTGTCACTGCACTGTGGGATTCTTTTAAGTTTCTCTTGGGGTTAATTTTGTCTATTAGGTTGAATTATCGTGTTTTGATTTTATTTGTATTTGTTCGTTAATATTATTTTTATGTTTATAAATTTGTAGTTGTTCCCAGATTGTCATTTTGAGGACTTTTTGTACTTTTTTTTATTAGGTGTACGTTTTCTAATGTTGGGAATGTGTGTTTGTTCTTGATGGCGTGTGTAGCTAAGTTTGAGTATAAGTTTCAGGTTTCATGTATGCATTGAGGTGTTCTTGATATATATCTTTTATTTCTTTTTTGTTTTGCCTATGTATATTTTATTAAAGTCTGCCCATTCGATTTTATAGGCCTATATTCCGTTATTATAATTCGAAAATAGAACAATAACGGCACAAAACGTGACAACGGAAATTTCACACAACTCGCAGTCTACTACAACCCCCGGTCAGTGATGCTCGATAATGGAGATACTATCAATCTTTGAAAGTTAACTCGCATAAATACCAAGTAAGATTCTTGTTTAAGTACATACAGTGAAAGTGATAAGTGAATACAAGAAAACAGTGTTGCAAAGTTATATATATATATATATATATATATATATATATATATATATATATATATATATATATATATATATCGTATATATATCACAGGGTTATCATAAAAGAATGGTGCGGTTTAGAACTTGATTTAAAGAAAAACCAAATTACTCACAGTTAACGTTGTTTATTCGTTATCTCAAACTGTTTCTTAACATAATTAATAAATTTCAGTGTGTGCGCCCTTAGTCGACAAATGTCCAAACGAAACTCAAATTCTCTCCAAACATTCTTTAACATTTATTCGGTTATGGTTGTCATTCCTTCATTAATCCTGTTTTTTAAGTGGTTCAGGTTGCAAATTTTGTATTATTAACAACATTTTGATGTACCTCCACAAGAAAAAATCACAAGTGTTAGTTCTGGACTCCTTGGAGGCCACAGCAAAGGTACTTGCCGGTCTATCCATCGATCTCCTATATTTTCGTTCAAGCGTCCGTGACCAATGCACTGAAGTGTGAGGAAGCACAATCTTTTGGAAATGAAGATGATTAATGTTTTCAGAGATACGAATATACCATCTAGAGATTTCTCTACAATCTTCCTACGAATTACCGAAACCACACCATTCTTTTATGATAACCCGGTATATATATATATATATATATATATATGTGTGTGTGTATATATATATATATATATATATATATATATATATATATACAGTATATTGAAAACAATTTATTTATTTATAGCCTGCATACTTTCACAAGAAACTTAATGTAGCATTTCAAGTTTTAATTCGCAAGGTAAATTTTAACTGATAAAAGATAGATATGTTAGTAAGATCAATGAGCTTAACATTTTGTTCACTATCATACCTATTTGAGGTATTTTAGTAAAGGCTCAGCGCAAGTCATTAGCAACATCAAGTCTGTTCCTATATTTTGTTTTTATTACAAGTGCTGAAAATGCTAGTACTCCTTTAAAGCCGTCATGTTGGTTTAATTTCTAGTTTACAAAACTTGTCCGAACTTTACTAATGCTACTTTTATAAATGCATACATTTCATTTAAATTTTCTAAACATCATGATCAATAAAATTACTTAGGCTATGTGAAAAATATGAATTGTAAAAGTAGTTTTAAATTTTATTAAATTGTGTATTTAAATTTTAACTAAATGAGAATTTACTTAATTTTTTTCAACTGGTCTCGCCCTCCCCCTTACTTGATCCCAGTTTGGGAACCTATACCCAGACCTGCGTAAACACGTGTTATGACGATTTTAAAAATGTTAAGCGTGAAAATAATAGTATACATAAAAATATGATTTATTTAAAAGTTATTTTATACAAAATTCTCTTATAAGAACTCTAGTAAGAATGTAATAGATAACAAGTTCTTAAACTTAAAATTCATTGCGTAATATTTAAGTGTTGAATATATTTAAAATTTAAGAGACCAATTAACTTATGTTTTTATTTTCTTTCGAATGGAGTAAAAGGACATTATTTTTCAGTAATGCCTCGGCACGTAAATTAACTACCTGCCCGGAACTTCAACACCTAGATCTCCATGCCAGGGGCGATTTCTGTTTGCGTTAATGCAGAGAAAGTGTTAACTTATTGCAGGTAATGCCTGCTGTTACATTAACCTAAACGTTATACTTCTTGAATTAAGGAGGAGTACTACAGATTACTAGTAAGTAGAATGAGTACTACAGATTACTAGTAAGTAGAAGGAGTACTACAGAATACAGTAACTAGGAGTGGTACTACAAAAAACCAATAACTAGGAAGGTTACTACAGATTACTAGTAAGTAGAAGGACTACTACAGATTACAGTAGCTAGGAGTGACACTACAAATAACCAATAACTAGAAAGGTTACTACAGATTACAGTAACTAGAAGGAGTACTACAGATTACAGTAACTAGGAGGGGTACTACAAATAACCAATAACTAGAAAGGTTACTACAGATTACAGTAGCTAAAAGGAGTACTACAGATTACAGTAACTAGGAGGGGTACTACAAATAACCAATAACTAGAAAGGTTACTACAGATTACAGTAACTAGGAGTACTACAGATTACAGTAACTAGAAGGGGTACTACAAATAACCAATAACTAGAAAGGTTACTACAGATTACAGTAACTAGAAGTAGTACAACAGATTACAGTAACTAGAAGGAGTACTACAGATTACAGTAACTAGAAGGAGTACTACAGATTACAGTAACTAGAAGGAGTACTACAGATTACAGTAACTAGGAGGGGTACTAAAAATAACCAATAACTAGAAAGGTTACTACAGATTAAAGTAACTAGAAGGAGTACTACAGATTACAGTAACTAGAAGGAGTACTACAGATTACAGTAACTAGAAGGGGTACTACAGATTACAGTAACTAGGAGGGGTACTACAAATAACCAATAACTAGGAAGGTTACTACATATTACAGTAACTAAAAGGAGTACTACCTATTACAGTAACTAGGAGGGGTACTACAAATAACCAATAACTAGAAAGGATACTACAGATTACAGTAACTAGGAGGGGTACTACAAATAACCAATATCTGGAAAGGTTACTACAGATTACAGTAGCTAAAAGGAGTACTACAGATTACAGTAACTAGGAGGGGTACTACAAATAACCAATAAATAGAAAGGTTACTACAGATTACAGTAACTAGGAGGGGTACTACAAATAACCAATAACTAGGAAGGATACTACAGATTACAGTAACTAGAAGGGGTACTACAAATAACCAATGACTGGAAAGGTTACTACAGATTACAGTAGCTAAAAGGAGTACTACAGATTACAGTAACTAGGAGGGGTACTACAAATAACCAATAGCTAGAAAGGTTACTACAGATTACAGTAACTAGGAGGGGTACTACAAATAACCAATAACTAGAAATGTTACTATAGTATGCAGTAACTACAAGGAGTACTACAGATTACAGTAACTAGGAGGGGTACTACAAATAACCAATAACTAGGAAGGTTACTAAAGATTACTAGTAACTAGAAGGAGTACTACAGATTACAGTAACTAGGAGGGGTACTACAAATAACCAATAACTAGGAAGGTTACTACATATTACAGTAACTAGAAGGAGTACTACAGATTACATAACTAGGAGGGGTACTACAAATAACCAATAACTAGGAGTACTAAAGATTACTAGTATGTAGAAGGAGTACTACATATTACAGTAACTAGGAGGGGTACTACAAATAACTAATAACTAGGAGTACTAAAGGTTACTAGTATGTAGAAGGTGTACTACAGATTACAGTAACTAGGAAGGTTACTACAGATTACAGTAACTAGGAGGGGTGCTACAGATTACTGTAACTAGGATTGGTACTACAAATAACCAATAACTATAAGTACTAAAGATTACTAGTATGTAGAAGGAGTACTACAGATTACAATAACTAGGAGGGGTACTACAAATAAATAATAACTAGGAGTACTAAAGATTACTAGTAATTAGAAGGAGTACTATAGATTACAGTAACTAGGAGGGATACTAAAGATTACTAGTAACTAGAAGGAGTACTACAGATTACAGTAACTAGGATGAGTACTAAAGATTACTAGTAACTAGAAGGAGTACTACAGATTACAGTAACTAGGAGAGGTACTACAAATAACCAATAACTAGGAAGGTTACTACAGGTTACAGTAGCTAAAAGGAGTACTACAGATTACAGTAACTAGGAGGGGTACTACAAATAACCAATAACTAGGAAGGTTACTACAGATTACAGTAGCTAAAAGGAGTACTACAGATTACAGTAACTAGGAGGGGTCTACAAATAACCAATAACTAGGAAGATTACTACAGATTACACTAACTAGAAATGGTACTACAGATTACAGTAACTAGGAGGGGTACTACAAATAACCAATAACTGGGAGGAGTACTAAAGATTACTAGTAACTAGAAGGAGTACTACAGATTACAGTAACTAGGAGAGGTTCTACAAATAACTAATAACTAGGAGGAGTACTAAAGATTACTAGTAACTAGAAGGAGTACTACAGATTACAGTAACTAGAAGGTGTACTACAGATTACAGTAACTAGGAGGAGTACTACAAATAATCAATAACTAGGAGGAGTACTAAAGATTACTAGTAACTAGAAGTAGTACTACAGAATACAGTAGCTAGGAGGGGTACTACAAATAACCAATAACTAGGAAGGTTACTACAGATTACACTAACTAGAAGGGGTACTACAGATTACTAGTAAGTAGAAGGAGTACTACAGATTACAGTAACTAGGAGGAGTACTACAAATAACCAATAACTAGGAGGAGTACTAAAGATTACTAGTAACTAGAAGGAGTACTACAGAATACAGTAACTAGGAGGGGTCTACAAATAACCAATAACTAGGAAGATTACTACAGATTACACTAACTAGAAGGGGTACTACAGATTACAGTAACTAGGAGGGGTACTACAAATAACCAATAACTAGAAAGGTTACTACAGATTACAGTAGCTAAAAGGAGTACTACAGAATACAGTAACTAGGAGGGGTACTACAAATAACCAATAACTAGAAAGGTTACTACAGATTACAGTAGCTAAAAGGAGTACTACAGATTACAGTAACTAGGAGGGGTACTACAAATAACCAATAACTAGGAAGGTTACTACAGATTACAGTAACTAGAAGGAGTACCACAGATTACAGTAACTAGGAGGGGTACTACAAATAACGAATAACTAGGAAGGTTACTACAGATTACAGTAACTAGAAGGAGTACCACAGATTACAGTAACTAGGAGGGGTACTACAAATAACCAGTAACTAAGAGTGGGTACTACAGATTAATAGTAACTAATAGGATGAAATACAAATTTCCAATCTGCAGATGGACATGATTTGCCAAGCCAAAATAAATATCCTCACTAACTAGGAGTATATACTCACTAGGAGTATATATAATTAAAACTGATACCAGGCCACGTTGACAATTTTGGTAACTAAGTGGCTGACAATCTTGTCATGCAGGAACACATTTGCCTAAAAACCAGAACTGGAAAGGCAGGTTTCGGGTACAACAAAATTTCCTGATGTCTCCTATAAAAAAAACAACGAAGAATAACCCAAAATCGGTCCTGATTTGCAGTAAGAGGATTTCCATTATTGTCTTCAACAAAGTATGGACCAACTATGTTTCTCCCTGAAACATCGCACCAGATGGTTAAACGCATACTTTGCTCTGCCCTTTGTTCGACACTGTCAGGACTTCAAACCCTTGAAAACGCGTTGTCTGCTTGTGAAACCACTAAATCGAAAACTATCGGTTGAATACGTCACTCAGAAACTCAGGTTTTCCAGCACACTGCTAACATTGAAACTCAGTACTGCACTCTGGCTGTTTATACAGTTCAAAGATTTCACAGTGTGTATCCTGTAGGGAAAACCCCTAATGCTCTTGAACATTCTTCTCACCGACGTATTGCTTGGATTCAGTTTCAAAAATGTTCAGTTTATGCTTGTTATTGATGACTGTAACACTTCCTGTAACACTCTTCCGTGGTTTTCATTTGTATAGACAGTAGTTGGGGACCTGAAATGCCTTTCCGCTGTTACAAAACACTGCCTGAACCTCGACAATTTTCAATAACACTAATAATCACAGCATTACTAGGAGGGGTTTTGTGAAATTGTTCCTGAAAACGTAATGCAGTGTGTGACAAACTTGGTCCTATTCCAAATGAGCTCTACGATAAACGTTTTCTCTAGAGTAGTTAGCCCCACGTCAGTAAAAATTAACCTCAAATGTAATACGTCAACACAAATACGCGGCAACAAACAAAAGTCGGCACTGCTGATCAAGAAGGCAACTACAGCTGATTCTGTTTCAGTAGTGTTTATTTCGACGCGTACGGAGCTTTGTAGCTACAGGAAAATCACTTGTTTATTGAGGAAAACAGGAAACTGTGTCAAGGATAACAATTGATAGCAATCAGTTATTATTAGAGATGGAACTTGACGGAACAGGTTCCTAATACTTATTGCTGGATACGGGTGAATAGTATTCGAACAGCGGATATCTAATATTAAAGACCTGCCAGTAAAAGGTTTCCCAAACAATTACAGGCTGTATAGGAAGAACCTGTAAAGCACTTGTTCTTTCTAAAATATAGGCGTTCGTTTTCTGACCATCTCTTACATAGTTAACTTGAATGCGGCATGCTTTAGATTATCGATATATCTTATTTCATACAATGATTCTGATACAGTTTGTAAAAAAACAAATGAAATGATTTCAAACAAACCTATGATGAAACGTCACTGCTTTTAATGACTTACGACCTTATAAGCGGTATCGACGTGTTATTAGCATCACAAAGGTGCCGCATGCCGATGCTATTAGCTTCGTCACAGGGGTCCTCTCACCTAACCTCACTTTGCTGAAAAATGGTTCAACACTTGACTTTTGTAGTCCCGCACTGTAAGACGCTCATTTGTTTATGCGGTTAGGCAGCGTTACTCTAAAGCGTCTAGGGTCGGAATTAAAGCGACGAGAAAAAATCTTGACCCAATTCTTTGTTGTGAGACATTGTTTAGGGGGATCTAAACGGCTATGGTAACAACCGTTGCGTCTCCCCAGTGACGAGTCTCCTCAGCGCCGAGTGCAAATTAGTCTCCTCAGCGCCGAGGCCATAAATTATCAAAGACTCTGCTTAGTAATGCAAAAGTGACAAGGCTTTTTAATATCATCTCTTTTAAAATGCCGCGTTCAAAAATGTTACTAAACAACATAACATAGCATACATGCTTTACTGTGTTTTATTGTTTACTTTAGCAGTTTGTAATAAGTTTTAGTTATGTTTTATTAAGTTTCACTAAAGTAAACCTTGGGTCATTTGGTATCATTTTTCTCGTAATTATGAGTAGAATCTACATTTATTAACCCTTTTCAATTAATATAAATGGGCTAATGAGGCGGAAATACGGTCGGTCCTGGGACCGTCCTAATCCTCTGTGCTTGTACAACTTAGGGGTGCAATAACTAACTCATAGAATGTAGTGGCTGTCAAAACTACATTTTCACAATTAATTCAATAATTTACTTTTGAAAAATACATATGTTTAAACTATTTCATTAATTATTGTAGTTCATTTAGTTTTGTAACAAACATCACACCGCTAGTAAATGAACAGGTCTAAATAAATTATAAATACAAGAATAAATACAATTGTAAATACAAGAATAAATTACATGACTTCACTTCCGCAGAGCTCGGATTGTAAGGACATTACGATTCCGAAGTCTGCTGTTAGGTAATCAGGGTCTGTTTCATGCGGAAGGTGGCAACATTTACAGCTCCGTAGAGGAGAGGCTTTATAGAGAAAATATAAACAAGGATCTTCCACTTCTTGCTAGATAACTCCCTGTGTTGCTGATTGAGCAATTTATTAATTGGGGAGTTAGTTAAAGCTTTTGAAGCCTTCATGTTAGGATGCCTCTGGTTCTACACTTCAAATAAATTAAATTGTTACTTTGCCCAATTTGGTAACAAACCGTTTGTTTACGACAAATCCCACGTCTAAGTCCCTAAAGAAGAGTGGGTACAGACTAGGCAGTTGCGTTTTTTTTTATTTAACATTGTTGCCGAAACTTGTGACTCGTTAATAAACTCGTGATTAATGAGATTATTAGTGTAAGGTTCTAGCATTTACGTTAGAAAATTGTTTTACTAGTTAAGCTGTGAATAATTAACAATTTACAGAGTAAAACCTGAATAAAAAGTAGTTTATTTCAATAAAATTAACTTTTCATCTTCATCGCACACTCGTTCACCGAAATGATAAGCAGCGCTGTCTAACATCAGGATGCTTAAGCTTACCTTTATACCTGTTCTTTTGGTAAAAGTTTCATCTGTATGAAGTGATCGTCTTATTGTTATGCAGATAAATAAATATGTACAAACTGAAAAAACAATATTACCATTTCAAGAAATAAGTAATAAATACAAAAACGTTTTAAAGACAATTATACTTGGACCAACAAAAAAATTTGATTTTAGTTACTTTTTATTAAATAATTGTAATTAATCTAGATAACGTGACGTGACCTAAGCATTAAAACAGCTGTTCTACCACAACCTGTAAAATAAAATCAGCTGTGCTACGAAAGCATTTATTATCACTCATTTTAAGCCAAATGGGACGAAAACCAACTATTCCATAACTTGCCCTTTTTGTGAAAAGTTTTTCTCCGATATAAAATTAAAATTAATTCATTCGTAATATAAAAAGTGAATTGATATTTTAAAAAACTGTATTAACATTGAGCGTCATCCACTACAAGTTTTAAAAAATGTATTTGAACTTTAGTGGATGAATAAAAACGTATTTTATTAGGCTACCAATTGAACATTATTATAAGATATATAGAAGGAAAGTTTGAACTAATAGAAAGAATTAGAAAAGTATTCACACACAGTTTTCAATGTAATTTAAAACCTTATTTTTGTAACTTTTTTTGTATTACCATCAACCAACTAAGGTAAACTAGGCAAAATAGTTATTAGTTTCAATGGCAGCCGGAGGACAGTACGTTGCAGTCCCCGTTTATAAACACCTGATTGAGACAATCCTGAATTTTTCAGACCTTTTTAAAATAAAAATCAAATAAGGTTTAGTCGAATAGCGAGATTCGAACAGAGAGTGTCGTGAAGATACCTGCGTTACTGGTAACTATGGGGGATCAACATCCCGCGGACGTCTCCCAAGGAAATCAGTAAACACATCTGAGGTAATCTTTACTCCTTTAAACTAAGACAAAAGGTGAATATTTTAAATTTCTATATATATATATATATATATATATATATATATATGTGTGTGTGTGTGTGTGTGTGTGTGTGTGTGTGTGTGTGTGTGTGTGTGTGTGTGTGTGTGTGTGTGTGTGTGTGTGTGTGTGTGTGTGTGTGTGTGTGTGTGTGTGTGTGTGTGTGTGCGCGCGCACCATTCACGGCCCGAGGAGGGTTATTTGTCAAAATTTTTTTAAAGGGACGGAGGACATTCTAAATTATATTTTAGGGAATATTAACTTAGCTACTCAGCCCTCCTACAGCAGTGTGTATCATTTTATTCCATCAATAGCCATAATTTATTTCTGTATATTTTCTTATTATTTCAAAATCTTTTGTACTTCATATCTGCCTGATGAAGATGAAAAGTTAATTTTATTGAAATAAACTACTTTTTATTCAGGTTCTACTCAGACTATGGTTAATTATTCACAGCTTAACTAGTAAAACTATTTACTAACGTTAATGCTAGAACATTACACTAATAATATCATTAATCACGAGTTTATTAACAAGTCAAGTTTCGACAACAATGTTAAATATAAAAACGCAAGTGCCTAATCTGTACCCACTCTTCTTTAGGGACTTAAACGTGGTATTTGTCGTAAGTAAACGGTTTGTTAGCAAATTGGACAAAGTAACAATTTAATTTATTTGAAGTGTAGAACCAGAGGCTTACTAATAACATGACGGCTTCAAAAGCTTCAACTAACTCCCCAATTAATAAATTGCTCAATCACCAACTCAAAGCATACATCAAACCAAACACTTACAATTCAGAATTAGCCACACACAGTCATGATGTGCTCAAAAACAACCATACATTGCCCACAATAGAAAACCTACATCTATTTTTTAAAAAAATATACAAAATGACCTCAAAAAGACAAGCCTGGGAACAGCTGCAAATTTTTAAACACAATAATAATAAACACAAATAAAATTAAAAAAACGAAATGATTTAAAGATATAAGAAAACACAAAATGATATAAATTTGGTGTTTTTGGTTATGTTTATTGTTTTTGATATCACAAACATGTACTCTAATATCCCAATAAACGAAACCATCTAAATAATAAAAAACAAATTAAGTTACTGATCTTAAAACCGACCCCAAATACACAAACCAAATTACAAAATGCTTAAAGACCATACTAAACCAAAACTATTTCATATTGAATAATAAGATATATAAACAAATAGATGGCTTAGCAATAGGATCACCCCTCTCAAGTATAATATCAGAAAAGTTACCTCCAAAACCTTGACGAATTAATCACACAAACCATAAAAACACGACTCCAACGGACATTGGATACGATATGTTGACGATTGATTATACATCTCACAAAATAAAGCAATAAATAATAATATCACCCTAAAAGAAATCACCAACTTACACCCTAACATAAAATTCCCCATGGAGGAAGAAATAATCAATAAAACAAACTATCTAGACCTAACAATAACCAGAAATACAAGTAACATTGAATAGTCAATTTATAGGAAACACACACAAACCATTAATACAATACCGAAATACTCTAACCATCCCTCACAACATAAAATGGCTGCTTACAACTCGCTCTTATACAGAATGCTAAACTGCCTCTAAAAAATGAAGAAAAATCCAAAGAAAAACAAATAATATATCAAATAGCCCTAAAAATGGATACAATAAAAAAAACTATAGGTAAATTATAATTTAAAATATTAAATAAATTAAAACCGCCTAGAATCGAACTACAAACAACAACAAAATGGGCCACATTCACATACACAGGGTAAAACATAAAAGGAATAACTAAAACACTAAAAAAAAATAATATTAACACAGCTTACAAAAACATAGGAAACATAATCAATAAAATAAATCAACCGGAAAAAAACATGCCCCACACTTAATAACGGAATATACAAAATCGAATGCCCAGACTGTAATAAAATATACATAGGCCAAACAAAAAAGAAATTAAAAGACAGATATCAAGAACACCTCAAGCATACATCAAACCTGAAACTTATAACTCAAACGTAGCTACACACGCCATCAAAAACAAACACACATTCCCCACATTAGAAAACGTACACCTAATAAAAAAAAGTACAAAAAGTCCTCAAAATGACAATTTGGGAACAACTACAAATTTATAAACATAAAAATAATATCATAAACGAACAAATACAAATAAAATCAAAAAACCATAAATTATTCAACCTAATAGACAAAATTAACACCAGGACAAACTTAAAAGACTCCCACAGTGCAGTGAAACCGAAAATAGAACAATAACGGTACACCTTGTGACAACGGAAATTCTACACAATTCGCAGTCTACTACAACGCCCGGTCAGTGATACCCGATGATGGAGATACGACCAATTTTTGAAAGGTAACTCGCATAAATACCAAGTAGGATTCTTGTTTAAGTACATATAGTGAAAGTGATAAGTGAATACAAGAAAACAGTGTTGCAAAGCTAAAAATATATATAAACTACAAAAAAAATACAGTGTGTGTTTTCTAGGACATTCTATAAAAATATTAATTTTTAAGATTGTGGAAGAACAATTAATTAGCTTTACAGCATTTGTATTGCATTCTAGCAGTTATTAGTTGACTCAAAAATTGTCTACATGTGTTCGTCTTTAAAGTATTTTGTATAAGTCTTTATGTTATTTTAAACGACCCTCTACTGATCTACGTTACTTATTTTTGAAGTAAAAACGTCTATAGTCTATAGGCATGTTACACTTTTTGGAATGGAGGAACAGCATTACTTTCGCATCCCAATTTTATTCACACTGGTACACTATTTCTCACAATACAAATTCTTCAATCATAACCTGTTCCGGTAAAAATGTTCTATTTTTCAGTGATATCTCTACACTACTCTATTTTATGAGTGATATCTCCAAACTACTCTATTTTAGCAGTGATACGTCTACAGTAACTATGAATTAATCAAACATCTAAACAAATATTCTTTGAGCTTAGCTTGTGAGGTTATGTTAAAAACAAATAAAAACATACACAAAACTCACAAATTATTCATTTATTTACTCATACGCGTTTCAATGACCAAGTCATCATCATCATCAGTGAGTGTTACTACTACAAACTCTAACTTACAACTATGGTGAAACCTAAAGAAGATGTTAGGGAACCATAAAGATGCCATACCTAATGAAGAAAAGCCAGGCATCTACTGCCTGAAATGTAGCGAGTGTCCTCTGAAATATATAGGCCAAACAAAAAGAAATATTAAAACTAGGGCTAAAGAACATTTTTCCCACATTAAATATAATAGACCAGAAAAATCTGCGATGGCGAAGAATGGTTTTGAGGAAGATCATGAATTTAAAGTAGACGATGTAACCCTGTTAAAAAACGATGTTAAGTGTAGTGAATTGGATGCATGGGAAACTTTGTATATTAATAGGAATAAAAATAATATTGTAAGCAACGAGTCAGGCCCTATACCAAATTCTATATTATTGTAATTAGCGTAACAAAAAATGAAAAAAATAAAATTTATTGTAACTTTTAGGTTAAATATTTTGACATCATAATAATGTGTAATATTAATTATCTATTTTGTTTACATGTAATTATGTTGTATGTTACAAATTTTGTTGTAATTATTGAGTTAGGTACAAAATTTCTATTTGTTGTATCATGTTTAAAGTAGGGTTAGTAACTGTTGTTTTGACAAGTGGGTTTGGCAACGCCTACTGTATAAATACGTAAGTGTAACCTTACTTTCACCCTAGTTGTAAGTTTGAGTTTGTAGTAGTAACACTCACTGATGATGATGACTTGGTCATTGAAACGCGTATGAGTAAATAAATGAATAATGTGTGAGTTTTGTGTATGTTTTTATTTGTTTTTAATCAAACATTGTTTAAGTTCAAGATATATGGAACATCTTTAAGTAATATTATCTTATCTATTCTTACACCTAAAGTGAATCTATTGTCTGTTGTTGACTTTACCAGTAATTTTATATTGAATTTAACGATGTTTGATTCCTTCATCCGTATAGCAGATTTATGCAAAGATAGGCCTAATGCTTATTCTCCATCTCAAAAAGTGTCAGAAATGCCTAAAGAGGATTTTACTTCTTCATTATAGAGTCATTTAGAATGCCCCAAAGACTTCTGCAAAATACTTAAAACACGGACACATGTAGAAAATTACCTCAAGGCATCATGGATAACATAACTTAAACCAGTAAATTGAATTAATGTGGTACAATACAGATACTGTAAAAAATAATTGTTCCACATTTTTAATAATGGATATTTCTGTTGTACCAGTGGCGGTCCAAGAAGAAGGAAAGGGGATTATATACTTCCGAAATATTTAAACACGATAATGTTTTCTAAGCAATAAGTCAGGCTTAAAGCAAAAAACCTTATAAAATTAATCAAATGAAATACGAAACAAACTAGTGTACTTTTTAACTGAAAATATGAACAGACTTCATTGAACGGTGTAATGAGGAAGCAGGACCAATGCCAGAAGATTATATATGTCTCCTCTTATATGAATGTGATGAAATTTGTTTCCCATGTATAGGTATTTACACGTAAGCTGGCACTTGACCGTCTGTATTAGCGTGTATAAAAATCTTGTCTGCCGTCATGCGGTTGCGTTTATAGTCCTCGCGACTTTCGTGAAGGCGCTCCAGTTGGTAAAATACGAAATCCTAAGCGCTATGTATGTCTACATCCGCGGAAATGTTCGCAGAACGGTCTTTGCCTAATCTTTAATATAGTTCCAAGGCCTAGTGCCAGCTGACGTGTCGGCACCTATACACGAAACATACTAAAATTAAGCTGTGTACTTCCAGTAAGCACAGCTTCTGTGGAAAGATGTTTCACCCGTTTGCAATATTTAAACTATTTAAGAACTATGTGTGCAGAGAGACTTAACGGCCTATCTTTGCTTTTTATTCACAAAGACATTGATGTCCAGACTGAAACTGTAACTAACGGAATGGCTAAAACATCTCGATGTTTACGTTTAGTTCAGTCAGTCGCAAATGCACTAATTTAGACATAAAATGTATAACCATTTGCTGTTTTTTTAAATTCCTTATATTAGCGCACACTCTCCTGATATATATCTTGTACAAATTTTCAATCGTTAATAAAATACGTTTTTATTCATTAAATTACGTTCAAATACAATTTTTTCAAGCTATAGGGGACGACAATTGATGTTAACACAGTTTTTCAAATATTTATTCAATAATTAAACTATAAAAATGTGTGGGGTCCAGCCTGATTCGAACTGAAAGTTTTCATGTACGTCTAGCGCGCCTTGGCACTGCGCCAACTTTCCAACACCTACAAGTATATTTCTCAACGACGTATATGAATTTTCCACCCATCTGGTTGTCGTCGAAACCTCCATTGTACAACCTTAAACTGTTGGGACATCCCTAGACGGATTACCGTCAACCCTCGAAAGGTCGAGTTTGAATTGGACCCCTGGTCATTCGGGTACCGTTAGTTTTGTTAAGTGATCAGGCATTCGTTTTTATTTTAATGCACGATAGAATTAAAAACTAAAACATATTGGAAGCAAATAAATACAACAAAACTTTACTAAAACATAAAGAAATATAAAATTCATTAAAAATATTGTACTTTCATCTTTTAATTATTATTTAAACTCACGAATAATCCTACTCAATAACGTAGAGCTCGCCAAGTCAACGAGCATTCCATTACGTGTCCGTGTCTGTTAACACTACAAAGAATAGTATGCTGAACAGTTCCAATGGCCCTGGCTATAGTGTGGCCGGGGGTTTTATAATTTTGTGCACATATAACATAAAAAATTATTACACGACGATTTATATTGATATAAAAAGTAGATGTTTCATCGTCTAAAATATATGTTTGAATGTATTTAAAGCTAAGGTAGATGCGAGCATTCCATTTTGTAGGTCATGATTGTAGACGTATGGGCCGAATTCGACACTGCCTCCGAACTGGCCAAGGGCTCAATTCAACCGTCGTTTTTACGACCATACAGACCGAGGGCCCAATTCGTTGCACTCAACTGTTGTAATGGTCAAAACACAATATCATAAAAAGTGCTCTAGGGTAACTAAAATCAATTTTTTCTTTGTTAACCTAAGTAGGAATTTGCTTTAAAGTTTTGTTTATACACCAATGTAATAATATTACTTGTTTACCTACCAATGTAATAATATTTATATACATTTTGCTTTACACTTTTTATATCCCCCCTGAAATATTTGTCTAGGACCGGGGCGGTTTTGTAGGATGTCCTAAGCCCGACACAATCAACAACCGTCCAACGAACTTTCCTTTGACGTCATTAACCTACCTGGGCAGGGACTTTTTGGTTTGTACTCGGAGCTATTGTCCGGTCAGGGATTATTTGCTTAGCGAAAGTAAGACTGTCGCACCTGATACCGCCAAGTACTTCATCTCGCGCTAACCTGTGACTGTGTAGTCAATGCAGTGTGGGACATTTTTGTTTGTATAAAGTCTATTGTCCGGTCAGGGATTATTTGCTTAGTGTAAGTAAGACTGTCACACCTGGTACCGCTAAATACTTCATCTTGCGCTAACCTGTGACTGTGTAGTCAATGCAGTGTCCTCACTTGACCGCGTTCCTCAGTGCCAATGATGTGCTTCAACTTTCAGCGCAAACGAAAAATTAAGGTCAGCAGGTAACGTTTATAGCTTATTATTTCATATTAAGTATCATAATTTAGTTTAGACAATACTTTACAAAGTAGATGTAAACACCACGTCTTGCTAGTAGTTAACCTTGAAATCAGCTGACTTCCTATTGCCCACTGCTTCTGGCATTACAGTCACACAATAATAGTTGGCGTTCAAATATATAAAACCTTTTGTATATAAATTACTTATTGGCTCACTTCGTAATTATTTTAGTTTATATGTTATAAACATTTTATCTGTTTCTATACGTATAACAGAAAATTAATTTCTATTTATATTGCAATTATTAATATTCTAATCTTCACTTCTGTTAGGAATATTTGTATACATTTTAGTACATTTTTCTGACTTAATTAACATTAGAATAGTATTTTTTTTGACGCGTTTTGGAATAACTCCATTCTCAAAACTTTAATAATTTTAAAGAATAAATAATTAATAACATTTCTGTTCTACCTAACATTACAATATTATTCTTTGTTGACGCGTTTTGGAATAACTCCATTCTCAAAACTTTAATAATTTTAAAGAATAAATAATTAATAACAGATGTTTGAGATGAGTAAATATAGTTTTAATTTCTTTTCACATGCAACATATATTGAAGCATAATCATGAACTAATCGCGCCTTGAATAAATTTTCCGTTTACCAATAGATTTAAAAGCGTTTACTATTTACCGAAACGGTTTCACTCAAAAATAACAAGATATGTTATAAATTCCACTTTTTATATTTTAGTAATTACACCAAAAAAGTTATTTATAACAAAAAACTCAAGATTTACAACACAAAAACTGCAAGATATGTTACATTATGGTAGATGCATCTATATATCTTTCCAGATACTGGAAGCGTCATCATCACTCGAGTAATCAGCATACTGAAGGAAACGGTTTTCCTTTTCTTTATATCTAATTTAATTATATTATTTTAATGAATAATTAAGAAAGTATAGTATTAATTCTATTATAATATAGTAGTAATACTAACTTTTAGTATACTACAACATGCCGATACATATTTGTCCATATTATTCTGTATGTTTAAAATATTTTTTTTAAACTAAAAATAAACTTAAAAATGTAAATTTGTTTATTGTTATATATTTTTATAAATAAAAATTGCTTCTACTTGGGAAGTGATGTATTAAAATTAAAAATACAAATTAAGTTTCAAGTATTTCTAATATTAATATAAATAAAAATTTTCTATTTAGGCAGAAATATATTTATTAATTTTTAAACAATTTTGTTTACTAAAATAAAAATATTAGTGCGTATAAAATTGTGTTCTTTTCGAAATTCAGGTTTAGTCCTTTACCCTATGTCACTTCCATTGGAAAACCTAGCTAAATTTTTTTATAACTCACGTTATAACCAATTGGATAAAAACCTATATTTGTTATTATTATGAGTTGAAAGGCTTATAAATATCACACGTATAGGTTACTAACCCGTGAATTAAAAACCGAAGACTCATGGGCACCCATACGAAAGTTAAGGGGGGGGCCTGAAGCTTTTGCATACCAGAACATTAAGGAGCTAAAATTTCAAGTTCTAACCTTGTTTAACCTTAACTACTGTAACCGGCGCACGAGAAGAGCTCTGGTGCATAAATGTGTCACGCTCGGTTTTCAGTTCTGCGCATGCGCTGTCGATGTATTTCTCACCTACAAACCTAGGCTATTTTTTAGGCTATTTTTTTAGATGATATATTTTAATAATTATATAAGTATTTATAGATAGGTAAAAGTACTTAATAAGAAAGGGTGCACAAAATAAATTATATATGACCCCGTTTCTGCATTATAATTTTCTGTAAATGTGATGTTTCGTGTTAGAAATGTTTTTAGGAATGACCTTATCGTTTTGACCTGCCTTGGGCCAGGGCTCTTCTCGCGCGCTGGTGACTATACTTATAAAGTACTAGGCCACGGTACTTAATGTATAAAGAAAATAAACACATTAATCTAGTTACTCGTACTTGTTATTAAAGAACAGTAATATGTAAATATTCACGGAAACACTTATTTTTAAAGTTGCTTGTTATAATCATCTTGAATTCACTGATTAACCTATAATTAAATAATACTTAAATAAGTGAATACTTAAAACCTTACTTGCTGACGCGTATCGAAGCAATCGTTCCTTTTACGATAGTTAAGTATTATTTAATTATACTTATTTTTTATGCATAGATATTTTAGTCCTAAGTCATGTCCTGCACCAATTTTTAAAATAATTCTCGAAAATATCCACGGTCTCCTTACGACTCGGCGGTTGGATATTTCGTGTAGTGCCATTTCGCCGAATTTCCACGAAAATGGCAGGTAGTTGGCAGTTCCACTAAAAGAGGCAACTCTTTACCTGCCCACTAGTGCGATTTCGGCAAAAACCTATACTTGACAGTTTGACAGGTCTACAATAACTGTTTGAATTCAATGCGTCCCAACGCGTTCTTATAAATGGGTAGAGTGTTATCTAATTTGTTGATGTTTGTAATAGTGGATGTGGCTCGTAAAATGTAACAATACTAGACTGACTCTATTTATCTTTAACTCTAATAGGCCTATACAGTAATATCCATTTTACACGTAGAGGAGCCGAAAATCGGGGGGCAGAAAAATTAGTTACACCACTGGACAGATATACATTGATTTTTATTAAAAATAAACAATAAATAAATAAACTAGAAATCGAAATTTTATGTATACCTCCCCAATTGCTTGGAAAATGTGGTGAATACGGCTGACAGTCCGGTGTTTGTAAGAGATTGACAAGAAAAACAAGCAGATTTTATTTAGATTATTATATGTTTCTCATTTGTGTTTATAAATACTAGTTAAAATATATATATATTTCGTGCCTACATGAACAATTAACAAGAATAGGGTGAAATAACGGACTCTGCCACCACAGCATATGATTCTGCACATAAGCATGGGGGTCATTTACCTTCGACTATCTGAACTTCAAAATAAGTAATACTTTTTAAATTTAAAAGCGCTTTCACCTTAGTCAGTTTACTGATGATTATCACCAACTTATGATGCCTGAATAAAGCGAAAACACTGTTAAATTTAAACACTTGTGGAAGTATTTAAAAATGGTTACTTATTTACACGAAATACTTTCCATCTATAAATTAAAGAAGTTACCTGAACCGCCTCAACCCTCGTCAAAATTCCTTCTGGACGAGATAGCACTCATTAACGTTAATGGTAATTTGTAAATCCGAGCTTGCCGAAATGGCGCTGTTTTCTAGGAATTTTGTTGCTTGCCGAATTAGCACTTGGCTAAATAGCACTCAACCGGATATTTATTTCGTATTTTCAAATCTGAAAGTGAGCTAGGGGACTGCAGCCCTCTTGCCTCGGTTATGGGCGCCCATGCACGTGCTCTCACGAGCTGCCGGTGGGAAATTGAAGATATTTCCTTTGTACAAGTTGTCCAGACACTTTTTGTAGATGTCCTGATGTTAGCTTTAACATTAACCAAACATTTGTTTCAACAGCTTGAAAGCTTTCAGGAAAATAACAAAAAGTTATACATTATTAGTCTAGTTGTTAACACTACAGTACATCTCTTCAAGTCTAAATACAAAGTGCCATCAATGGATGAACATTTTCTAAAGGTTAAGAAGAAATAATGTGTTCATTGGTAAAACGAACGCCCACTCTGTAATTGTCGCGTATTTCTCTACAGCTTGCTTTGAAGAATAATTGTTTCGCTAATCACGGTTGGGAAATTTTGCAACGCTATATTTAGCGTAATTGTCTTTGCCTTAGGTTCTGTCACCATTAATTGATTGTTAACATTAGCAAAGAGCTTCCAGTAAAATCCGCATCGTCGCATGCTCTGGCTGTTTTATCAACCAAACACTGTCTAGCCTTGTCATACCAACTCGAAAGCTTCTTATTACATTTTAATCTTTTTGTGGTTAAACTGTACCTACACAACTGAATTTCTATAATGTAACATTTCTTTCACGAATTAAAATCTTATCTATCATTATCTTGACATTAAAAGTATATTGTCGACAATTTAATAATAGGTTACGAACATTCATATTTTATGATTTGTAGGGGAGTAGATATACCGTACTTTTGCTAGATCGAGTAAACATTATGCGTTGAAAATGTGTGAACTATTACTGCTAAACCGAGTAAACAATGCGGCCGAAGAGGGGAATACTAGCAACACTACTGTCAGACATTGTAAACATATTGGAAAATGTGTGAGCTACTACTAGACCGAGTAAAACATTACGGCCGAAGAGGGGAATACTAGCAGCACTACTCCCGGACATTGTAAACATATTGGAAAATGTGTGAACTATTACTGCTGACCGAGTAAACAATGCGGCCGAAGAGGGGATTACTAGCAACACTACTGTAAAACATTGTAAACATATTGGAAAATGTGTGAACTATTACTGCTGACCGAGTAAACAATGCGGCCGAAGAGGGGATTACTAGCAACACTACTGTCGGCCATTGTAAACATAATGGAAAATGTGTGAACTACTACTAGACCGAGTAAAACATTACGGCCGAAGAGGGGATTACTAGCAACACTACTGTCGGCCATTGTAAACATAATGGAAAAATTTGTGAGCTACTACTAGACCGAGTAAACATTGCGGCAGAAGAGAGAAATACTAGCAGCACTACTACCGGCCATTGTAAACATAATGGAAAATGTGTGAGCTACTACTAGATCGAGTAAACATTGCGGCCGAAAAGCGGAATCCTAGCAGCACTACTACCGGACATTGTAAACATAATGGAAAATGTGTGAACTACTACTAGACCGAGTAAACATTGCGGCAGAAGAGAGAAATACTAGCAGCACTACTACCGGCCATTGTAAACATAATGGAAAATGTGTGAGCTACTACTAGATCGAGTAAACATTGCGGCCGAAAAGCGGAATCCTAGCAGCACTACTACCGGACATTGTAAACATAATGGAAAATGTGTGAACTACTACTAGACCTATTAAACATTGCGGCCGAAGAGGGAAATAGCAGCACTACTACCGGACATTGTAACATATTGGAAAATGTGTGAGCTACTACTAGATCGAGTAAACATTGCGGCCGAAAAGCGGAATCCTAGCAGCACTACTACCGGACATTGTAAACATAATGGAAAATGTGTGAACTACTACTAGACCTATTAAACATTGCGGCCGAAGAGGGAAATAGCAGCACTACTACCGGACATTGTAACATATTGGAAAATGTGTGAGCTACTACTAGATCGAGTAAACATTGTGGCCGAAAAGCGGAATCCTAGCAGCACTACTACCGGGCATTGTAAACATAATGGAAAATGTGTGAACTACTACTAGACCTATTAAACATTGCGGCCGAAGAGGGAAATAGCAGCACTACTACCGGACATTGTAACATATTGGAAAATGTGTGAGCTACTACTAGACCGAGTAAACATTGAGTGGGGAAAATATGTAAACTACTGCTACTGTGCTGCTACTAATCCCCTTTTCGGCCGCAATGTTTACTCGGTCAGGTACCAACTAAACAGTAACCATTAAACTTAAATAGTCTGTTTACTATGAATTTATAAACTAAATCTGTACATTTTATTTATTAATTACAGTCTTCCTCTAGTAAAGTAACTTACCTCTCCCTTGTTCATACCATATTGAAAATATTTCCTAGTTTGTGTTTACGTATAAAATCTTTGAACTATCAGAGCATGTCAGGTATATGCCATACATTGTCCCCTCTCAATCCCACGATGTAAATTTTGCAGTATGTGTAGACCTATGCTAAATGCAACGGTTTGGCTCAATACGTTATTTTAAATTATTTTGCACATGTGCCTTTATGTTTATGGGGTCACTACCTGCCAGGCGTTAAGCAGAATAGATGTATTCACTGTACTGTCACAATACGTAGGAAGGAAATGGGCTATATATGTTTCTAGTTTTATCAAAAATAAAATTCAGTGTGCATATAATTCAGTCAGGCCATTAACCATAGTTTTTATGGCTTCGCCTATCTCACCGGAACAATCACTGGAGGTTACCGAGTTACTGTACTGGCCAGTATTCGTTTCTTCAAACGTGCTGTGAAGGTAATTCGAAATAAATATTTTAAACCTAGTCTATGCTTAACGCCTGGTTATATTGTTTTGTTTTTTATTGGTTAATAGTTTTTCTCTAAAACAATAAATGATATTTCAAAAGCTTTAAATTTTACAGGTTATGTATTTTACATAACAAATTAATATTTAATTAATTGCAAAATGAAAAATTAACGTTTGACCTTATACTGTTAAAAATTTTAATTTTTGAAGATGGGCTCTTTATAAAATAGTTAATAGGTTAAGTTTACATAATAATATTAAAAAACTGTTTGATGTAATTAATTTTTTGTTTTAATTGTTGTTTTTTTTATTACGACAATTAGTCTGTTTGTCCTTTAAAGCATTCCAAGATATGGAATGAATTTTATTTCTTTTAGTCTTTCCCAGAACCTGAGATGCTGGTTCTCTGGGAGTTGAAAAATAATTAATACTTATAGCTTAAGGTTACGCAATAGCATAACAAGACTGTTGAAGCTTAATTTTTTAAAAATAATATTTTTTTATATTACGACAACCAGTCTGAACATTATCGCTTTTCTCGATATGGATGGATCTTTTGTCGTCGGCTCTTTTAGCCTTTCCCGCCACCGCGACTATCCAGGGGTTCGATACCAGTTTCCAATGCATGGCCTGTGGAGTTGGTTTAGTCCCTACTGTAATCCGTCGGATAGTGATCTTTTGGACATCGTATTTATAAAGACTGGTCTTGCTTGCTAGTGAAATACTTCACTACCGCATTCAAGTATCGAACGGATATATCTTGTAGACGTCCTGGATAGCTCGCCATTTTGTAGTGGATAAACCTTTTGTGAAGATTAATGCGTTTCTGATTCTTTTCGTCAGCGATACTTAAGATAGCTTGGAGTTAAGTTCAATACCTAATTACTTGGTGGCCTTGTCCAGGGGGGTATCGTCGCACTGCGCAAGGTCGTTCTCAGAATTCAAGAACTACCCTAATTGGTCGAAGTGCGCATGTGGTTATGTCGAGGGTAGTGTCGAACTGCGCACAAAAGTACTTGAAAAAAAAGCTGTCAATGGAAATTCAAATACAGTTTTTAAATTATGTTAAATATGTTTAGTAGGTACACACTAATCGTGGAGTCTCCCCAGCACCGAGGGCAAATTTGTCTCCTCAGCGTCGAGGCCATAATTATTAAAGCGTCTACTCAGCAATGCAGAGGTAACGAGGTTTAATATATTTTCTTTTAAAATACTGGGCTAAAAAATGATAACAAACCACATATGGTTTACTGTGTTTTATTGTTTACTTAAACAGTTTGCAATAAGTTTTAGATTATGTTTTATTAAGTTACACTAAAGTAAACCTTAGGTTTTTGTATCATTTTTCTTGTAATTATGAGTAGAAACTATATTTATTGACCATTTTTATTTAAAATAAATGGGCTAATGGAGCGAAAATATCCTGGGACCGTCCTAATCATCTGCGTTTGTACAAATTAGGGGTGCAATGACTCATGGAATGTGGTGGGTTTCCCGGTCAACACCCCCATACGCTATTCCTTGATTTGTAATCTTAAACCAAATCATTCTAGTAATATACAAGTGGTTCTACGTAGTCATTCAAGATTAACTGCTAACATCCCAAAAGTACGAGAGTCGGTAAGTTTAATTACAATACATTATGTTATTTTAGAATCTGGGGATTAACATGTCTGCAATGAAATTTACGCTAAATTTCGTCATTCCATTGCTGATCATCTACTATGTTGGATACACGCCGTTACCACAGTCCGTTGCTTTTGGGAATTCCAATTCGGCTGTCAAAACTGTCAGATTATATTAATAAAGTACTTATCTAAGTGAATACGTAATGGCTTACTTGCTGACGCGTTTCAAAACATTCGTTCCTTTTACGAAGCTAACCCTTTTGAAACACGTCAGCAAGTAAGCCATTACGTATTCACTTAGTTATGTACTTTTTCAATATAGTTTAACCAATGAATTCAAGGTGATTACATCAAGCAACTTTTTGTTAGATTATGCCAGATAGTCCGCTCGGCGCTGAGAAGACCCAGCGCTGGGGAGACAGATTCCACAATACTTTGTTATTATAGTAAAACATGATTTCCATTCATAGGCTATACATTTTTATTGCATCTGATGTATGATTATCCATGTTCTTTCAAAATATTGACCAAACATAGCCTAACGCAAGTTGTCATTAAGTCGATGATTAACTTGAAAACATATATCATCTTGTTTTTAACAGATTACAAATTCAGGTAAGGTTAGGCTGGTTAAATGTTTTTTGCGTAATAATGAATAGAGTTGCTATAATTGTAGGCAATTCACAAGGAAAGTGTAATATTTGCACTTCGTGAATAAATTCCTTCTCGTCATAATAAACAGCTTAAACTGCCGGCTAATAGTAAAGCTGTTATTAATGTGTGAATTACAATCCTTGCAGACTTACCTTTTTAATATGGTTAATGCCCCTTGCTATGTAACAAAACAAAGATATTCACCGAGATCTAAATATTCCGACGATACCAGAAGAAATAAAGATGGCCAAAACACATGAAAAGAGACTTCACCTTCATCAAGTACAGTGGTTCTTCAACCTCTCGATAACCAGTCCATGGTTAGAAGATTGAAAGAGAACAAAACCATTTGTTAGTGTAGTATTGTGTTGTGCTGTCCTAGTTCTAATATCATATGTATTGACAATGTTCAGACAAAAACTAATGAGTAAATGGGTACTTTAGTTATATCAGTATTTAGGTTAGGATACTAAAACCAGTTTAAAAAAAAATCTTACCATTTACAATATAATACTCTCTTCCTCAGAGTTGTCTACAAGACTGCTACTAGGCCTAAGATAAAAGTTGCGATCACCCGTGCATAATTTACTTAGGGTCTACTTAGCTCGACTATAGCCCGGGGGCTCAAAAATAATCCGTTTACAAATTTCTTGACCACTTGCGCAGTTCCAACGCGTCATTTTTCGCATTAGGATTGATTCTTGGTGCTTTCGTTACAGTTCTTTTATTATTATTTTTTTAAAAATACAATCATGTCTGGTTATAGGTGCTTTTAGTCTCAAATAGCAATAAAGGTTTGCATTGGACTTCGAAAACAGCTGGTATGTTTTTTGCCTTATATTGTGTGTAAACTGTTTTTTATCAACTTGTTTCTATCAATTTATTTGCTATAAATTTTTTTAACAGTGTAGAATATTATTTTAATTTAAGGTGTTTTTATATTATATGATTTAATGTTTATTCTAGAGCAGGGCTGTCCAACTGGAGGCCTGCGTGTGGCCCGCAGGCTATTTTCTGCGGCCCGCCAATAGTTTTGGCAACCAAAAACTATTCTTTTTTATACACTTTTTTTTACACTTAAAAAGTAATAATTATTTC